>CM043700.1:86005619-86380619 GCA_023935145.1 Bretschneidera sinensis
CTGACGGGCGGCGCTTCCCCTCGTGGTGACAAAGCCTTCGAGATCTACCAGAATGCTAGTGGACGTCCATCGTTAAACACCAAAGTGGCTCAGGAATTGTACATTAAAGATGAAGTGAAGAAGGGCTTATATAAGGAAATATCACAAGTGCAATATGCTTCCAATCCGATGTGGGATACTGCAGATTCCAGTTTTTGCTCTTTGACCTTTGTCTACTAAAACTGCCATAACTTTCTCTAGAAAAATCATTTTATTGATCCGTAAAATTCTCCAGAAAATAGACATCGGGATCTTTCCAAGTATATATGTCTCTTCTCGTGATTCTTCCTTAATCAATACAGTTAAATCCTCAAAAATGGCTGATCTGTCACGCTGAAATCATGCACAGCCTGACCTTTGTCTACTAAAACTGTCATAACTTTCTCTATAAAATTCATTTTATTGATCCGTAAAATTCCTCATAAAATAGACATCGGGATATTTCCAAGCATATATGGCTCATCTCGTGGTTCTTCCTGAGTCAATACAGTTAAATCCTCAAAAATGGTTGATCTGTCACGCTGAAATCATGCACAGCCTGACTTTTGTCTACTAAAACTGCCATAACTTTCTCTAGAAAAATCATTTTATTGATCCCTAAAATTCCCCAGAAAATAGACATCTGGATCTTTCGAAGCATATATGGCTCATCTTCTGGTTCTTCCTAAATCAATACAGTTTAATCCTAAAAAATGGCTGATCTGCACGAGCAATTCTGGCAATTTAGTGAAACTTCTTTCCAAGCTTGTAAACCTGTAAAACAACGAAAATAACTCAAAGTAACAAATTCCTAAGCTAACAAATCTAAATTAAAGGGCCAAAATATGCAATATTTTGCACTCATCAATCACCCTCTAGAGCTTTAGAGCTCAAGACTCCCATGGAAATGTGGAGTGGGAAACCCCCTGAGTTGAGCAACCATAGGACTTTTGGGTGTGCTGTGTTTGCACATCAAAAGGATGATAAACTTAGGTCAAGGTCTAGAAAATGTGTGTTTCTAGGGTATGGTGATAGAGTTAAGGGGTATAGGTTGTGGTCCTTAGAACAAAAAGGAATGAAACTCATAATAAGTAGGGATGTTATTTTTAATGAATTATTATTTCCCTATTTGGAGAAAACTAACCTTGCAGGGGATAGTGAGCAAACTAGTCCAGAATTTGTGGAGCATCGAATCAAGAGAATTTCAATTTAGGGAGAGCAAGGAAGGCAAGAGGGTTCGGACCAGGTAGAGCCCATTGATGAATGCCAAGCTCAGAACACTCATGAAGAGGCTGAACTAGAGGGGATGATGCAGCAAGTCAGAATGACTATCAGCTCACAAGGGACCGGGAAAGAAGGCTGGTCAGACCACCTTTGAGATATGGTTTTGCGGCTGCGAATGCAACAACTCCTTAGATAAAAGGAGGGATAAATGAACTGGAGACTTGCATTGATGCCATGGGATGTAAATATTCGTCAAGATGAAAGCTAGCTAGGGAGGAAGAAATGGATTCTTTGAGGAGGAACAACTCTTGGGAATTGGTGAACATTCCAGGAAAACAGAGAGTTGTGGATTGTAAGTGCACTTACAAGATCAAAAAAGGGAACCCTCCAGGGGATGAAGTGCGGAATAAGGCTAGGCTGGTGGCGAAGGGGTTCACGCAAAGAGGAGGCATAGATTTCACAGAAACCTTCTCACTTGGACACAAGGTGGATGAAGTGGTGATTATCCTCGTCTATGTTGATGATATATTGTGGGTTGATAACATCAAGGAGAGGATAGAAAGGTTGATATCTCAACTCAGTGAGGAGTTCAAGAGGAAGGATCTTAGCCTTGCACAAAAGATCCTTGGGATGAGAAGAATTCAAGAAAGGGAGAGAAACGGGTTAAAGGTTTCTCAGTCTTCCTACATAGAAAAAGTGTTGTATGAGTTTTCTATGGAAGATGGTAAACCAGTGAAGATTCTCCTTGTTGGTCATTTCAAGTTCTCCAGCGAACAATGTCTTGGAACAAGTGAAGAGAAGAAGGAAATGGAAAAGGTCCTTGACTCTAGTGCAGTTGGATCAGTCATATCCATGATGATAAGCACTAGACCCGACATTTCTCAAGCAATCAGAGTTCTCATCAGATTTGTGAGTAATCCCAGAAAGGAGCTTTAGCTTGGGATGAAGTGGTTGCTGAGGTACGTGAAGGCTTGGTTGTATCCGGTGGTAGTACTCTCAACAACTGGGGTAGAGTACATAGCGGCTATGGAAGCCATTAAGGAGGCTATATGGTGCAAAGAGTTGTTGGACGAGTGGAAGGTCCTAAAAGAGCAGGTGGTGGTGTCTTCGGATAGTCAAAGTGTGTGGCACTTGTGTAGGAACCCGGTGTTCCATGAGAGGACATGGATGTTTGATATCATTTCATTTAGGAAAATGTTACGGAAGGATGCATTCATGTGGACAAGGTGGCCACGGAGGAAAATCCTCCAGATTTAGGCACCAAGGTTCTACCTCTAACTAAGTTCAATCATTGCTTTGGACTTCTTAGGATTAGAGTTAGTTGAATGGTGACTCAAGATGAATTTGGATCCTGAGTTCTCAGCATAGTGGGTTCGGGTTTAAAATTGCTTAGACAAAGGTAGAGATTGTTGGTGTTTGTCTAAGGTTTAAACATGGTTTGAAAGGGTTCAGTATCAGGTCTTGGCGCCTCGGCTCAATGTGTGCCCGCCTCGTCCTCCAGGAAGTTTAGAAGATAGGAGAGCAGCTGTGCACCATGGCCTGGCCATGTGCGCCATGGCTCAGCCACTCTAAGCTGTGTCCTCCAGTATGACAGAAGATTTCTGCCCCTTCAAGGCCGCGGCTTGCCTTGTTCTAGGCCGCGGCTTGAAGGCACACTGATGCTGATTTTTTCAGCCTTTTGTTAGGTGTGTGGATGCATGATCAATATGCACAAGATCACTTAGACTTGATTAAAGGCTATGGTTGATTAGTCCTTAAGATCTAAGGGTGGATATTGACCTTCAAGATTGGTCAAGAAGTTGGTGCACTATATAAAGGGTCACCTAGCTTCAATCTAAACACAATGTGTGTGACATAACATGTGATGACATGTATGTGTGTGTGAAATAGAACACATGGGTGTGTGAAAGTGCAAAGACATTAAACACAGGAGAGATCTCATTGTAGAGAGGCTGGATGTTTAGAAAGAGAGTAGTATAGATTGGGGATTCAAGGGACTTGTAAGTGGAATTTTCTTGGGGAAAATTCCAGGGTAACTCAAGACTTTATCACTTTCTTTTCTCTATTCTTTCATTCTTCAAGAACGGTGTTGTTGGTATTTATCTAAGGTTTAAACATGGTTCAAAGATGGTTAAAGTCTAAACCAAGGTTGGAAGATTAAATTTCAGCAAGTTAAAGGAGTGCACACATTGTGCATCACTTTGGGTGTGTGCGCACACCCCTATTAAGCAAGGCAAAGGAGTGCGCATAGTTTTGTGAAGGGCAGCATCAGTGTGTGCTGCACTACTCCTTCACTAGCGCTGCACCACCCAGGAAGGGAGGTGCTGAAAGAAGGGCAGCGCTGCACCACTCCTTCACCAGCGCCACAGCACTCAACAAGTTGTGAAAATGGTGTTTTGCCTAGCGCCACAGTATGCCCTGTTCAGTGCCGCAGCACTAGGCACACTGAGGCACACATGGATAGCTTATTTAAGCCTTTTCTTAGGTGCATGGATGCAAGGTTAAAATGCATAGCACCACTTAGGATTGATGGAGGGCCATGGTTAAGTGGTCATTAAGATCTAAGGGTGGAGATTGACTCTCAAGATTGGACAAGAAGTTGGTGCACTATATAAAGGGTCACCTAGCTTCATTATCAACAAGAACATAAGTTTATGAAATACTTTGAGATCAATTGTAAAGAGTGCAAAGACACAAAACATAAGAGGGACTCATTGTAGAGAGGCTGGTTGTAAAGAAGAGAAAGTAGTATAGATAGAGAGCATTGTAATAGTTCTTATCATCTTCTTTTTTCTCTTCTTGGTTTCTTCAAGAACTTGAGGTTTCTTGAAGAGGGTTACTGTAATTGTAAAGAACCATTGATTTAGAGCAGAGAGTTCATAAGAACTCATTGGGACGTAGGCTATTATCGAACCTCGATAACAAATCGCTTGTCTTCTTTTCTTTCTTGCTCTCGATTGCTGTATTTCTTTCTACAAGTCATTCTAGACTTGGGTGTTTGGAAAATCATCACCTGGGCATCTTGTCAAGGTGATTTCCAACAGTGGTATCAGAGCTTGCACAGCTGGGTATCGGAGCAAGAACAAGAAGGTTACGGAGTCAAGACTCTAAGAATCAAAGATCAACTTCTCGGGTGAATCAAGAACGAAGTAAAGATCAAGATCAGATCGTGTTCTTGAGGGTGATTCAAGAACGGTGTTAAGATCCATCTTTGATCGTGTTCTTGAGGTTGAAGAAAAAATTTGTGGGTATTGCATAAATCTGGGATCTTGTCCGCAAAGATGGCTTCAAATTTCATGGTTGAGAAATTTGATGGAAACGGAGATTTTTCCCTATGGAAGGGGAAGATCAAGGCAGTTCTTATGCAATAGAAAGTGGACTTAGCTTTTAGAGAAGATGATGCTTTTCCAGTAAGTGTCACGGAGGACTAGCGGATTGAGATGAAGAAGATGGCTTATAGCACCATTTTCTTGCACATGTCGGATAGTGTCACAAGGGAGTGCGGAGATTCGGAAGATCCGACTATCATATAGATGAAACTAGATGAGTTGTTTCTTACTAAGACTCTCCCTAATAAGATTTATATTCTTAAAAGAATCTTTGCTTTTAAAATGGATCCTAGTGAAGAGTTGCAAGATAATCTTGATGTCTTTAATAAACTAGTTCAAGATTTAGCTAATTGTAGTATTAAATTCCCGGATGAACAATTGGTTGTCATTTTGTTAAATTCTCTTCCTGATTGCTTTGATAATTTGATTAATATTATTGAGTATGGAAGGGATACTTTAACCAATGAGATTGTGATCAATGCCATAAGGGCACATGACTTCAAAGCTAAGATGAAGGAGACATCAAGTGGAGATGGGCTGTTCTTAAGAGGAAGGCCAGAAACTCGGAATGGCAGTAGTAACCATGGCAACTACGAGGAGAAATCAAGAGGTAGAGGGCAAAGCCATGGGAGAGCACATTCCAAATCAAGATTTGGAAAGAGGTGCTTCTACTGCAACAAGGAGGGCCATTTCAAGAAAGATTGCAAGAAGAAGATGTGGGATGAAAGAAGAAGCCATACCAAAAATAGAGAAGCTTCGGTTGCCAAAGGAGAACAACAAGATGATGTGCTTGTTGTGTGCTCAAATGTGAGCAGGAGGTAAGGCTGCAAAAAGTGGATTCTGGATTCTGGGTGCACTTATCACATGTGCCCTCATAAGGAATGGTTCAAGAATTTTAAGGAGATCAATGATGGAAGTGTCTTCTTGGGGAATGAAAATTCTTGCCAAGTGATGGGGATTGGAGACATCCAATTGAGGATGTTTGATGGAGTCACAAGGCTGCTGTGAAATGTGAGGTATCTTCCAGATTTGAAGAGAAATTTGATCTCATTAGGGTAGCTGGATTCCATTGGGTATACATGCAAAGTAGAGGGAGTAAAGATCAAAGTGGCCAAGGGATCTTTGGTAGTGATCAACGCAGCAAGAAACGATGGACTTTATGAGATGATCGGAGAGATAGAAATCAATTATTAAGCAGCAAGCTTGATGGCTGAGATGGATAAGGCAGATCTTTGGCACACTCGCTTGGGACATATGAGTGAAAGGGCCTACAAGTTCTTAGCAAGGATGGTCTACTTGGAGGAAATAAAGTAGAGAAACTGGATTTATGTGAGAATTGCATTCTTGAGAAGCAACACCGGGTCAGCTTCAACACCGGAGTGCACAAGTCTAAAGGGATTCTTGACTACATTCATTCAGACCTTTGGGGACCAGCAAGAACACCAACATAGGGAGGTAACTTTTACTTTTTGTCTTTAATTGATGATTATTCAAGAAGAGTGTGGGTTTATTTACTTAGAAATAAATCAGATGCCTTGGATAAATTTGTTGTGTGGAAGAAGTTGTTGGAAACTCAAACGGGTAGGGTAGTTAAGGCTTTACGAACCGATAATGGCTTAGAATTTTGTAATAAGGATTTTGATAAATTCTGTGAATTAAATGGCATTCTAAGACATAGAACGGTTGTAAAAACACCTCAGCAAAATGGAGTTGCTGAGAGGATGAATAGAACCCTTATGGAAAAGGTTAGGTGCATGTTAATAGGATCCGATTTACCAAAATATTTTTGGGGAGAAGCTGTGGCTACAGCTGCATACTTGGTAAATAGATCACCCTCTAGAGCTTTAGAGCTCAAGACTCCCATTAAGTAACCTTAAGACTTTTGGGTGTGCTGCATATGCACATCAAAAGGAGGATAAACTTAGCCCAAGATCTAGAAAATGTGTATTTCTAGGATATGGTGATGGGGTTAATGGATATAGGTTGTGGTCCTTAGGAAAGAAAGGCATGAAACTCATTATAAGTAGGGATGTTCTTTTTAATGAATTGTTATTTCCCTACTTGGAGAAAACTAACCCTGCAGGGGCTAGTGAGCAAACCAGTCTGAAAGTTATGGAGCATCGCATCAATGAGAGTTTGGTTCAGGTAGAGAAAGGAAGGCAAGAAGGTTCGGACCAAGTAGAGCCCTTGAATGAAGGCCATGCTCAAGAAACTCAAGAAGAGGCTGAACAAGAAGAGGTTGATGCAGCAAGTCATAATGACTACCAGCTCACGAGGGATCGGGGAAGGAGGGTGGTTAGATCACCTTTGAGATATGGGTTTACAGATGCTAATGTAGCAGCTCCTTGGACAGAAGGGGAGGTTGAACCAGAAACTTACATAGAAGCCATGGAATATAAGGATTTTTCAAAGTGGCAGCTGGCTATGGAGGAAGAAATGGATTCTTTGATGAAGAAAAACTCTTGGGAATTGGTGCCTAAACCAAAAGAACAGAGAGTTGTGGATTGTAGATGGATCTACAAGATCAAAGAAGGGAATACTCCAGGGGATGAAGTTCGGTATAAAGGTAGGCTAGTGGCGAAGGGGTTCACACAAAAAGAAGGCATAAATTTCATCGAAATCTTCTCACCGGTTGTGAAGTACAAGACGATATGGATAGTGTTAGCATTGGTGGTCCAATTTGATTGGGAAATTGAGTAAAAGGATGTGAAGACAACGTTCTTACATGAAGAGCTCGATGAGACCATTTTCATGAGGCAACCCGAAGGCTATGAGGAAGGAAGGCAGGGAGAGTTGGTATGCAAATTGAAGAAATCTCTCTATGGCGTGAAGCAATCACCTCAGCAATGGAATAAGAGGTTTGATTCCTTTGTAATCAGCTTGGGTTTCATGAGGAGCTATTATGATTCATGCTTGTACTATAAGGGGCAGAAGGTTGAGGAAGTGGTGATCATCCTCATCTATGTTGATGACATGTTGATGGTTGGGAGCATCATGGAGAGGATAAAGAAATTGAAGGCTCAACTCAGTGAGGAGTTTGAGATGAAGGATCTTGGTTATGCACAGAAGATCCTTAGGATATGTATCATTTGGGAAAGGGAGAGAAATAGATTGAAGATCTCTCATAATTCCTATATAGAGAAGATGATATCTAAGTTCTCTATGGAAGATAGCAAACCAGTGAAGGTTCTCCTTGCTGGTCATTTCAAATTCTCCAGCGTTCAATGTCTGAGATCGAAGGCGGAGAAGAAAGAAAGGGAAAAAGTCCCTTACTCTAGTGCGGTTGGTTCTACTATGTTCACTATGGTAAGCACTCGACTTGAAATTACTCATGCAATGAGTGTCCTCAATAGGTTTATGAGTAATCTCAGAAAGGAGCATTGGCTTGGGATGAAGTGGCTGCTGAGGTACTTGAAGGGAAGCCCAGAAGTAGGGCTAGTTTATGAGAAGAGGGGTAAGTCCATCTGCCTTGAGGGTTTTGCGGATTCAGACTATGGAGCAAACCAGGATAAAAGGAGATCGATTACCTCCTACATCTTCAACTTAAACGGATGTTGTGTAAGTTGGAAGGCTCAGTTGCAGTAGGTGGTAGCATTCTCAACAACCGAGGCTGAGAACATAGCGGCTACGGAGGCCATTAAGGAGGCTGTATGGTGCAAAGGGTTGCTGGAAGAGTTGAAGGTACTGGAGGAGCAGGTTGTGGTGTTTTTGGATAGTCAAAGTGCATTGCATTTGTGTAAGAATCCGGTGTTCCGTGAGAGGACAAAACATATGGATGTTCGGTATCATTTCATTCGGGAAAATGTTACGTAAAGATGCATCCATGTGGACAAGGTAGCCATGGAAGAAAATCTTGCGGATTTAGGTACTAAAGTCCTACCTCTAAGTATGTCCAATCATTGCGTTAGACTACTTAGGATTGGAGTCGGTTAATTGATGACTCAAGATGAGTTTGGATCCTGAAGCTCTCTGCACAATGGTTCGGGTTTAAACACTTAGACAAAGGTAGAGATTGTCAGTATTTTTCTAAGGTTTAAACATGGCTCAAAGATGGTTAAAGTCTAAACCAAAGTTAGAAGATTAAATTTCAGCATGTTAAAGGAGTGCACACATGTGTGTGCACACCCCTATTCAACAAGGCAAAGGAGTGCGCACAGCTGTGTGAAGGGCAGCATCAGTGTGTGTTACACCGCTCCTTCACCAGTGCTGCACCGCCCACCAAGGGAGGTGCTGAAAGAAGGGCAGCGCTGCACCACTCCTTGACCAGTGCTGCAACACTCAGCAAGTGGTGAAAATGGTGTTTTTGCCTAGCACCGCAGCATGCCCTGTTCAGTGCCGCAGCACTAGGCACACTGAGGCACACATGGACAGCTTATTTAAGCCTCTTCTTAGGTGCGTGGATGCAAGGTTAAAATGCACAGCCCCACTTAGGATTGATGGAGGGCCATGGTTAAGTGGTCATCAAGATCTAAGGGTGGAGATTGACTCTCAAGATTGGACAAGAAGTTGGTGCACTATATAAAGGGTCACCTAGCTTCATTATCAACAAGAACATAAGTTTGTGACATACTTTGAGATCAATTGTAAAGAGTGACAAGATACAATACAAGAGAGAATTGTGTGAGAGTGCAAAGACACAAAACACAAGAGGAACTCATTGTAGAGAGGCTGGTTGTAAAGAAGAGAGAGTAGTATAGAGAGCATTGTAATAGTTCTTATCATCTTCTTTCTTCGCTTCTTGGTTTCTTCAAGAACTTGATGTTTCTTGAAGAGGGTTGTTGTAAATGTAAAGAACCATTGATTTAGTGCAGAGAGTTCAAAGGAACTCACGGGGACGTAGGCTATTGCCGAACCTCGATAACAAATTGCTTGTCTTCTTTTCTTTCTTTCTTTCGATTGCTGTATTTCTTTCTACAAGTCATTCTAGACTTAGGTGTTTGGAAAATCACCACCTGGGCATCTTGTCAAGGTGATTTCCAACAGGTGTTAAGATCAAGATTAGATCGTGTTCTTGAAGAGGAGTTACTGTAATTGTAAGAACTTATTGATTAGTGCAGAGGGCTCAGAGGAGCTCACGGGGACGTAGGCACATTGCCGAACCTCGATAACAAATTGTTTGTGTTCTATTCTTTCTTGCTTCGTTTGCTGTTTCTTTTCTTTACAAGTCATTCTAGACTTGGGTGTTTGGAAGATCACCACCTGGCATCTTGAGGGTGGTTTCCCAACAATGACAAAGTAATATTCATTCCAAGGCAAAACAACCTCAAGGAAAAGTCCAATCGAAATCAGTTCATAAGACAAAACAATTCTAATCAATATAATTTTCAAGGCGAGATAATTTCAAGACAAATTCTACTCAAACAGTTCCTAATTCTTTTCTCAGCAAGTCTTTATTTCTTGGTCTACTTCTCTTGAATTTTTCTTAGTTTATAGCCTCTCATGATTTTTCACCACTTCACAATGAAGTGATCTTGTGCAAGTAAAAATGTATTTTCCTTAACTTCATGAGAAACTGATCTCGCTAGAAGGCGAAAGTCTTTTCTATCACTTCATGAAAGTGATCTCACTCGAAGGTGAAATTCTTTTCCATCACTTCACAAGAAAGTGATCTTAATTAAAGGCGAAGGTCTTTTTCATCACTTTACGAGAATGTGATCTCGCTAGAAGACGAAGGTCTTTTGTCCTTTTCTTTCATCTTCATATAAAATTTTACTCTGTCTTTTTTCTAGCCTATATTTTCTTCTTTTTTTTCTAATGTTCATGAAGGTTTTTGGATTCTTGAATTCTTGCGATCATGTCTTTGATCAGTCAATTAATCTTGTACTCAGGCAATCAATCACTAAATAAGTATCATTGCAATCTCACCATTTCATTCAATTAATCAAACATGTAAATATCTTGTAACTTGTGCAAACCCATTACTTAATGAATGCAAACAATTCAAAGCAATCAAAGCAGACTCATTTCCTTCTTTCTCGAGCAAACATTTCATGACTATAATCATTATTCTCAAGACATTATGCAAGTCTTATGTAAATCGACCAAGTTCATCAATTTCCCAAGTAGTTATTTAAATTTCTCAAGAGCATCAATTCATTAACTCAATCAATCAATTTAAACAACAACTTATTTGCTCAACCAATAAACTTTGATCAATTCTATTTCTAATCGAAAGCCAACCACATTGTTTAATCACTCAAATTACCATTCTTTCATTACATAAATCTTGTTGAATATGAAAACTCAATCATTTAATTCTAATCATGGCTCTAAAAGAGCAACCTTGCCATAAAGCAAAAATATAGCGTTGCTTCAATTGAGTAACCACGTCGTGAGGCGAAAATACATCTCCAACTGAGTGACCACGCCATGAGGAGAAAACATGGCTCTAATTGAGTGACCTCACCATGAGGCAAAAATGCAACTCCAACCAAGCAACCTTGTAATGCGACAAAAGTGTAACTCCAACTAAGCAACCATGCTGTGAGGCAAAAAATTGGCTCTAACTGAGCGACCTCGCCATGAGGCAAAACGTGGATCCAATAAGCGTGGCTCACAAAGGAGCGATAAATGGTTTTTGCAAAATAATTTTTTATTATTCGACCAAGCTTTCATAATCAATCAAGCTATGAGAAATTATTTTTAGAATTTTGTAAAAGCCTTAAGTTAAGCAATTAACCTTTTCAATGAAGCATTCAATCAATCAATCAAACAAACATGAAACTCAATCACTTTTTTATGTCCCTCATTCCCAAAAATTCCCTTAACTATAGATCTATTACTTCTTAAATTTAATTCTATACTTAGCTAGTGTAAAAATGCATGCCCCTAGAATCTAATGATCTCATGCCCTATGACCTTAAAGATACTTGTTCATGTTTTCTCCATCCAATGATCTTTCAAAGTTTAGACTTCCATCCAAAAGTTGGTGTTCTATAACCTCAAAATTCATCCATACTTCTTTGGAGAAAATATTTTCTTCTTGAATAAATTCTTCAACAAGAACAGTCTCATAGGTTACTAAGAAGTAGGTTAGAAAACAACTTTGGATTTTAAACTTATGACATGACTAGACTAGACCAAACGATTTGAGGCAAACAATAAAAAATGAAGCACTAAGACACAAAGGAACGTATGATTGAACAAATATGAAACACAGAAAGACTCGATTTCCTTTCACATATGTCAAATATCTTTTATTTTTTTGAGAAAGACTAGACCAATCCTTATAAAACCATTGATATTAGTCTCATTCTAAAAATCATTCTTCAAGGTGCATGGTTACTTCATTATTTATTTTCCTCAAACATAACATACTGTCATGAAAATTCTTTGAATCTATTGTGCTTTTTGTGTCACCATGCACCTTTCCTCATGTTACATGCTTGTGCATACCACGACATTCATTGTTCCATTGATGTGGTTGTACCTAAGCGGTTTCCTATGTATCCCCATGGGGAAATCAATACATTTGTAGTTCATGCATTGAACTTCAATTGATTGACATTTTCATAAACCTTTTTTTTTTTTTTTTTTTTTTTTCTGTGGTTCTAGCTTTTGCCCAGGTTGCCTCTTCCAGTTTTCAACCTAACAATGTTTTTATTTTCTTTTTCATTTCTTTTCTTTACTTTTTTTCAAACAATTGATTTACAAGTGATGACAAGAAATTCGAAAACCTCACATCATTAACAAAAAGTGCTTTGTAGGACTAAGCAATGTTCATTGATCCAAGAGGGCTATATTTTATGTTGCAATGAGGCTAATGGTTCTATGGTTAAGAAATAAATGATTATTTTAAGGCTCAAAGAAAATTTTCATTAGGTTCCTAACTACTAAGGATTACTTTACATCATTATCTTCTATTCAATTTTAATATCATCTTTTATCCCTTTTAACTCTGATCTCATCTTTTCTCATTATCTCTCCCACAATCATCCTTAGTTTTATCTTTTCTTTTCATTTGTCATTTTTATTTCTTCTTTCATTTTTTATTCATGAAATTCTCCATGATACACCCTCCATGCAAAGATGAGGCGAGAAAATCTCATTGCCATTTGTGTAAGGACAAGGCAAACTTATCCATTTAACGATGAGAAGAAAAATATATTGCCCCTGTATGATAAGGATGAGGAAAATTGTTTATTTCATTTAACAATCACATTCATCATGCAATTTGTTGGTATTTGTCTAAGGTTTAAACATGGTTAAGATTTGAACAGGTGTAAGCATGGTTCAAAGATGGTTAAAGTCTAAACCAAAGGTGGAGGATCAAAGTTCAGCAAGTTAGAAGGTTGCACACATGTGTGTGCTTCATTTTGGAGTAAGGGAAGGCCATGCGCACTAGTGTGCGCACTTCTGCATACAAGCAGAAGGGTGTTGTGTGAAGGGGACAACAACTCAAAGTTGCCGCACTGTGCTGTAGCATTGGAACCTGGCAGGAATAGCACAAGGGACAGAAACTCAAAGCTGCAGCGCTGGGAAGTCGACGCTACAGCATTGATCGGCACTGATGAGTGCCAAATATTGCATATTTTGGCCCACTAATTTACATTTGTTAGCTTAAGAATTTGTTACTTTGAGTTGTTTTCGTTGTTTTTCAGGTTTACAAGCACTGGGAAAGGAGTTTCACTAAAATTGCAAGAATTGCCCGTACAGATCAATCATCTTTGAAAATTAAACTGTATTGATTCAAGAAGAACCAGGATATGAGCCATATATGCTTAGAAAGATCCAGAAGTCTATTTTCTGGAGAATTTTACGGCTCGTAAAAATGATTTTTCTACAGAAAGTTATGACCGTTTTAGTAGACAAAGGTCAGGCTGTGCGGGCTGTGCGGGATTTCAGCGTGAACAGAAGTTTTGAAGGGCATGTGAAGACTTAAATCCAACATCCCACATTGGTTGGAAACACATTTCTATATCCCACATCCCACATCGGATTGGAAACACATTCCACTTGTGGTATTTGCCTATATAAGACCCACTCCACTTCATCATTCAGGGTACAATTCCTGAGCCACTTTGGTGTTTACCGGTGGACGTCCGCTAGCATTCTGGTAGATCCCGAAGGCATTGCTACCACGAGGGGAAGCGCCGCCCGGCAGTGAGTGGAATTTCTCCCATGTAAAGTTGTTTATTTATTTCTTTATATTCAGTTGTTTTAGTTTAAATGTTTAGCACTTGTTATTATAGTTTTATAGTTATGAGTGGCTAGACTCTTCAGCTAAGGTTGAAGATGAAGCCCCGCCGTTGTTTGGCGTAGTAGTTCAGATTTGCTTGTACAAATCTGAAAATTTTTAGTATAAATGTTCTGTCAATTATTTGAGTTAATCTTATAATTGACTGAGTTTAAATTATCTGTTGGGTTTTCTTTGTGTTTCATCTGATGGATACATTGAATGCTTTTCGATTAAATTGGATTCCCTTTGTGATTTGTTAAGAGCGGATACATCGGGTGCTTTTGGTTTAGTTGGGATATTCTTTGTTTTTTGTCTTATAGTTGGATTCATTGAATGTTTTGATAGGCTATATTTTTAGAACATGTATGCATAACTTTGGTGGGGTGGATTCGGAAACCTTAGTCCTTTTTATTAGTTTTAAAATCAACTTAGTTTAGTTTTAATTTGTTTTCTAAAATATCATTCACAATTTGAAACTAGGTTAAGATAGAGTTAATTTAGATTAAAAATTATATCTTCACAACGCAATTCCCTGTGGATTCGACCTCGCACTTGCACAACACTATACTGCAAACGACTCATGCGCTTGCGAGTAAATTAAAACTCACAACAAGTTTTTGGCGCCGTTGCCGGGGAATTGTTTTGTTTGTGAAAATTTTTGGTCTGAATTGATTTTATTTTTCTACTAGTTAGTTATAAAAAAAAACATTAATTTAAAAAAAAAATGTGGATGAATCCAGCGCCGGTTTCACAGTCTTTAGAGGATGCCCTCAAGGATTTCATTAAAATGACCGGCCCGTCCCTCAATGCTGCCAACACATTCAATGTTGATAGCTGTTCCATCTGTGCTAGTCCTATGCATCTAGCACAGAATTGTCCATCAATGCCGGCTTGTGCCGAGTACCCCATGGAACAAATGAATGCTTTCAATGACTGTTGTTGGGAATCAAATGGATCTTACTCCAAAACATACAATCCAGAGTGGTGGAACCACTCTAATTTTTCATGGGAGCAGAACCAACTGATGAATCAGGGAGGAGCCCCTTATAATCAATACCCTCCCGAATTTCCTCCACCAATACCAAGTTATGCCTATCCAGCACCATCACCCGCTTACCAAGCTCCCATTCAAGCGCCAGCGTCGGTTTCACAGTCATTGGAGGACGCTCTCAATGATTTCATGAAAACGACTAGCCAATCTATGAGTGAAGTGATGAGTGCAATCATAGAAAACACCCAAGCGATTGCCGAGCTAGAGAGTCAAATTGATCAAATCGCAAGTTATGTGGGTGAAGGAGAGGAAAGAAAGTTCCCCAGTCAACCTGATCCTAACCCAAAGGAACAGTTTGCGGTGGGAAATTTATCAACTCCTATACAAGGGCAAGAAAGTGGCAACAAAGAAAAGAGAGATGCTGAGCCATCTACAGCCACACCTATCATTAAGGATCTCCCTAGGTCGTTTTTACCTAAAGCGCCTTACCCTGAGAGATTACAAGCGCCCAAGAAAAGAGAGGAGTTTGAGGATCCCATGGAGGCATGCTTTGCTCACTTTGGAGAGGACTTGGGCTTAGATAAGTCACTCGAGGAAGTGAATGCCATTTTGGAGTCTGATCCTCAGAAGAGCAGTGAGACGGAGGAGATTATGGATGAATCACGTATTGAGGACCCCATGGAGGCATGCTTTGCTCAATTTGAAGAGGATTTGGGCTTAGATAAGTTGTTTGAGCAAGCTAATGCTACTTTGGAGTCTGCACCTCTAAAGATCAGTGAGACGGAGGAAACCACAACACCTGAACCTCACAAGAAGGAACTTAAGCCTTTACTGGATAATCTTGAGTATAAGTTCCCAGGTCCAGCAGATTCTTTGCCTATAATTATAGCTTTAGATTTGGGTGATGCTCCAGAGGAGAAATTATTGGACGTCTTAAGAGAGCATCAGGAAGCTATAGGCTGGACTATTGAGGATGTCAAAGGAATCAACCCCTCGTTGGTGATACACACGATACAGTTGGAGGAGAATGCCAAGCCATCGAGGGAGCCACAAAGAAGGCTCAACCCTGCTTTGCAAGAGGTTGTGAGGGAGGAAGATATTAAGCTGTTAGAGGCAGGGATCATTTATCCCACCTCTGATAGAAAGTGGGTGAGCCAGATTCCAGTCGTGCCCAAACGTGCTGAATTTACGGTAGTAAATAAAGACAACGAGTTGGTTCCAACTCGAGTGCAGTCAAGATGGAGAAATTGTCTAGACTACCGTAAATTGAATGCTGCCACTAGGCCTGATCATTCTCCATTCCCATTTATTGATCAGATGGTGGAGAGCTTAGTTGGACCAGTTTACTAATGTTGGGTCTGGCTGAAGACATTAAACTTAGCGCTCATGGGAGGCACCCCACAACTTATCTTTTCTTTTGTTTATTTATTATTTCTCATTTTTATGATTAATGTTTGTTTCCAGTATTTTTTGTTTTCCAGTTTTTATTTTTCAGGGACAAAGCGTACTTCAGTTCAAGTTTGGGGGTATGCTATGAGCCATACCAATCCAGATAGTTCTCCATATCTCAGGTCAGCTCTTTCCATATTAGTCACACATTGGGGTCAATATGTAATTTAAGTTTGGGGGTATGGGAGACACATCACACACTTTGTCCTAATTTGTTGTCTTTTCGTCATAGAGATAAATGCATGCTCATGTTATCGTGAAATTTTAGTTGATCTAAACATTTTCTGTGATGTGATGTCATTGGTGAGCTTAACATTTTGAACACATGATCTGGTGATAAATTTTTAAAATTTAGTTACTTACTTTAGGCATTTTGAGAATTCACATGTTTGATCTGATCTAGCACGAGCACATTAGCACAAACTATGTGAGGTATGACATGTGATTTTAATGTGTATTTTTCCTTATCTTAACTGAAACTGGATGACTTGTTGGATGAACTCTTGGGCGTAGGAAAATATAAAAAAAAAAAAAAATTATCAATAAACTTTTCACTGAGTAACTGGACCTCTTGCCTCAGTAAGCAGTGAGTGTTCACGTCAAAAGGTGGAATTTTGCTTGGTAATATTAAGATTGGTTTAATTTCGTAGCCTTTTTTACTCGAGTTAGTAAGTCCTTAGGGGTGTCTTTACACCTAATGCCCTAAAACCACCTGGTTTGGGAGTCATTGACTTAACACTCGCTACATGGGTCAATTAGAAAGCTTAAGGGAACTAAACATAGTCGTGCCTTATTAAAAAAAAAAAAAATAAATTCCTATGCCTTTGTCGTTCATTTTTGATGGGAAATTCGGTGTATCTTGGGACATGGAGACCTTACACATTAGAGTTACTTGGAAGCTTCATTTTTATATGCTAATTCACCTTACACTGATTCAAGCTTGTGATGCCTTATCATGCCTTTTGTAAGTAATTAGATTTTAACATTTCTATTCATTACGAAGATGGGTTTACCTTTTTAAGCTTGCTTATGAATGAATATCATGGTGATGTGTGCTCCTTAAATTTTTGGATACCATGAGTGATGACTTTATCTTTATGTTCTTTGTTTTTCATTGAGTCTTTTATTTTGTTTTGCTAAGGGACTAGCAAATTGTAAGTTTGGGGGTATTTGATGAGTGCCAAATATTGCATATTTTGGCCCTCTAAAATACATTTGTTAGCTTAGGAATTTGTTACTTTGAGTTGTTTTCGTTGTTTTTCAGGTTTATAAGCACTGGGAAAGGAGTTTCACTAAAATTGCCAGAATTGCCCGTACAGATCAATCATCTTTGAAAATTAAACTGTATTGATTCAAGAAGAACCAGGATATGAGCCATATATGCTTAGAAAGATCCAGAAGTCTATTTTCTAGAGAATTTTACGACTCGTAAAAATGATTTTTCTACAGAAAGTTATGGCCATTTTAGTAGACAAAGGTCAGGCTGTGCGGGCTGTGCGGGATTTCAGCGTGAACAGAAGTTTTGAAGGGCATGTGAAGACTTAAATCCAACATCCCACATTGGTTGGAAACACATTTCTATATCCCACATCCCATATCGGATTGGAAACACATTCCACTTGTGGTATTTGCCTATATAAGACCCACTCCACTTCATCATTCAGGGTACAATTCCTGAGCCACTTTGGTGTTTACCGGTGGACGTCTGCTAGCATTCTGGTGGATCCCGAAGGCATTGCTACCACGAGGGAAACGCCGCCCGGCAGTGAGTGGAATTTCTCCCATGTAAAGTTGTTTATTTATTTCTTTATATTCAGTTGTTTTAGTTTAAATGTTTAGCACTTGTTATTATAGTTTTATAGTTATGAGTGGCTAGACTCTTCAGCTAAGGTTGAAGATGAAGCCCCGCCGTTGTTTGGCGTAGTAGTTCAGATTTGCTTGTACAAATCTGACAATTTTTAGTATAAATGTTTTGTCAATTATTTGAGTTAATCTTATAATTGACTGAGTTTAAATTGTCTGTTGGATTTTCTTTGTGTTTCATCTGATGGATACATTGAATGCTTTTCGATTAAATTGGATTCCCTTTGTGATTTTATAAGAGCGGATACATCGGGTGCTTTTGGTTTAGTTGGGATATTCTTTGTTTTTTGTCTTATAGTTGGATTCATTAAATGTTTTGATAGGCTATATTTTTAGAACATGTATGCATAACTTTGGTGGGGTGGATTCGGAAACCTTAGTCCTTTTTATTAGTTTTAAAATCAACTTAGTTTAGTTTTAATTTGTTTTCTAAAATATCATTCACAATTTGGAACTAGGTTAAGATAGAGTTAATTTAGATTAAAAATTATATCTTCACAACGCAATTCCCTGTGGATTCGACCTCGCACTTGCACAACACTATACTGCAAACGACTCGTGCGCTTGCGAGTAAATTAAAACTCACAACAGGCACACATGGACAGGATGCTTTAGCCTTCTCTTAGGTGCGTGAATGCAAGGTTAAAACGCACAGTACCACTTAGGATTGATGGAGGGCCATGGTTAAGTGGTCATCAAGATCTAAGGGTGGAGAATGACACACAAGATTGGACAAGAAGTTGGTGTACTATATAAAGGGTCACCTAAATTCAATCTCAACAACAAAAAAAAAGACACAAGAATGTGATGATGTAACTTGTGAGACATGTGTGTGAATGAGAGAATTGTGTGAGAGTGCAAAGACACATACATATAAGAGGGACTCATTGTAGAGAGGCTGGTTGTAAAGAAGAGAGAGTAGTATAGAGAGAGAGCATTGTAATCTTCTTTCTTCTCTTCTTGGTTTCTTCAAGAACTTGAGCTTCTTGAAAGGGGTTGCCGTAACTTGTAAGAACCATTTGAGATAGTGCAGAGAGTTTGGAGGAACTCACGGGGACATAGGCACATAGTGCAGAGAGCATTGTAATCTTCTTTTTTCTTTTTTTGATTTTCTGTTCTTGTGTTCGATTGTTGTATTTCTTTCTACAAGTCATTCTAGACTTGGGTGTTTGGAAGATCACCACCTAGGCATCTTGTCAAGGTGATTTCCAACAGTGGTATCAGAGCAAGCACAGCTAGTTATCAGAGCAATAAGTAGAAGGTGACGGAGTCAAGACTCCAAGAATCAAAGATCAACTTCTTGGGTGATTCAAGAACGGTGTAAAGATCAAGATCTGATCGTGTTCTTGAAGGTTGATTCAAGAAAGGTGTTAAGATCCATCTTCGATCTGTGTTCTTGAGGTTGAAGAAAGCATTTATGGGTAGTGCATAAATCTGGGATCTTGTCCACAAAGATGGGCTCAAATTTCGGTATTGAGAAGTTTGATGGAAAGGGAGATTTTTCCTTATGGAAGCGGAAGATCAAGGCGGTTCTTGTGCAACAGAAAGTGGACTTGGCTATTGGAAAAGATGATGCTTTTCTAGCAAGTGTCACGAAGGACCAGCAGAATGAGATGAAGAAGATGGCTTACAACACCATTTTCTCGCACATGTCGGATAATGTCACAAGGGAGTGCGGAGACTCAGAAGATCCAGCTGCAATATGGAAGAAACTAGATGAGTTGTTTCTTGCCAAGACTCTCCCGGATAAGAGATATCTTCGTAAATGAATCTTTGCTTTTAAATTTGATCCTAAGAAAGAGTTGCAAGATAATCTTGATGCCAAGATAAGGAGTGCATCAAGTGGTAAAGGGCTGTTATTTAAAAGAAGGCTAGCAACTCGGTATGGCAGCAACCATGGCTACTACCAGAATAGAGGTAGAGGAAAGAGCCATGGGAGAGTGCACAGTAGCATGCATGGCTACTACCGGGACAGAGGTAGAGGAGAGAGCCATGGGAGAGTGCACAGCAGCATGCATGGCTACTACCGGGACAGAGGTAGAGGAGAAAGCCATGGGAGAATGCATTCCAAACTGAGATTTGGAGGGAAGAGCTGCTACTACTGCCATAAGGAGGGTCATGTCAAGAAAGATTGCAAGAAGATGTCAAGGGATAGAGGAGGAAGCCATACCAAGAATGGAGAGGCTTCAGTTGCCAAAACAGAACAACAAGATGGTGATGTTCTTGTTGTGTGCTCGGGTGTGAGCAAGGGGCAAGAAGGCAGTGGGAAATGGATCTTGGACACCGGGTGCACTCATCACATGTGCCCTCACCGGAGTTGGTTCAAGAATTTCAAGGAAACCAATGATGAAAGGGTTTTCTTGGGGAATGATATTTCTTACCAAGTGAGAGGCATAGAAGACATCCAGGTGGGGATGTTTGATGGAATGATAAGGCTGTTGGAAAATGAAAGGTATCTCTCGAATTTGAGGAGGAATTTGATCTCATTGGGGTAACTGGATTCCATGGGGTACACATGCAAGATAGAGGGAGGAAAGATCAAGGTAGCTAAGGGATCTTTGGTAGTGATCAAGGCAGCAAGAAACGATGGACTCTATGAGATGATCAGAGAGACAGAAATCAATGATCAAGCAGCAAGCTTGATGGCTGAGATGGATAGGGCAGCCCTTTGGCACACTCATTGGGATATATGAGCGAAGAGGGCCTGTAAGTTCTTAGCAAAGATGGCCTACTTGGTGGAGACAAAGTAGAGGAACTTGATTTCTGCGAGTGTTGTGTTCTTGAGAAGCAACACCGGGTCAGCTTCAACACCGGAGTGCAAAAGTCTAAGGCATTCTTGACTACATTCATGCGGACCTTTAGGGACCAGCAAGGACACCAACACAGGGAGGTAACATTTACTTTATGTCTTTAATTGATGATTATTCAAGAAGAGTGTGGGTTTATTTGCTTAGAAATAAATCGGATGCCTTGAATAAATTAGTGGTGTGGAAAGGGCTGGTAGAGACTCAAATGGGTAGAGTAGTTAAGGGGATAAGAACCGATAATGGCTTAGAAATTTTTTTAACCAAGAACTTGATCAATTTTGTAGGTTAAATGGCATTCTAAGACATAGGACGGTTGTGGAAACCCCCCAACAAAGTGGAGTTGCTGAGTGGATGAATAAGACCCTTATGGAAAAGGTTAGGTGCATGTTAAATGGATCCAGATTACCCAAATGTTTTTGGGGGGAAACTGTGTCTACTGCTGCATATTTAGTGAATAGATCACCCTCTAGGATTGTGTATCAAAAGACTCCCATGGAGATGTGGAGTGGAAAACCCCCTGAGTTGGACAACCTTAGGACTTTTGGGTGTGCTGCGTATGCACAACAAAAGGATGATAGACTTAGCCCAGGATCTAGAAAGTGTGTGTTTCTAGGATATGGGGAAGGGGCTAAGGGGTATAGGTTGTGGTCCTTAGAGAAAGAAGGATTGAAACTTATAATAAGTAAGGATGTTAATTTTAATGAATTGTTATTTCCCTATTTGGAAGAAACTAACCCTGCAGGGGCTAGTGAGCAAACCAAACCGGAAGTTGTGGAGCATTGCATCAAGGAGAACTCGGTTCAGGTAGAGCAAAGGAGGCAAGAGGGTTCGAACCAGGTAGAGCCCTTGGATGAAGGCCAAGCTCAGGACACTTAAGAAGAGGCTAAACTAGAAGAGGTTGATCTAGCAAGTCGGAATGACTACCAGCTCACAAGAGACCGGGAAGGAAGGCTGGTCGGACCACCTTCAAGATATGGGTTTGTGGATGCTGCGAATGCAGCAACTCCTTGGACAAAAGGAGGGATGAGTGAACAAGAGACTTACATGGGATGTAAGGATTCACCAAGATCGAAGCTAGCTATGGAGGAAGAAATGGATTCTTTGAGGAAGAACAACTTTTTGGAATTGGTGAAAATTCTAGGAAAGCAGAAAGTTATGGAATGTAAGTGCACTTACAAGATCAAAGAAGGGTACCCTCCAAGCAATGATGTCCGGAACAAGGCTAGGCTGGTGGCGAATAGGTTCACAAGAAGAGAAGACATAGGTTTCACAGAAACTTTCTCACCTAGACACAAGGTGGAGAAGATGGTGAGTATCCTCATCTATGTCATTGATGTGTTGTTGGTTCAGAACAGCAGGGAAAGGATAGAAAGGTTTACATCTCAATTCAGTGAGGAGTTCGAGAAGACGGATCTCAGCCTTACACAAAATATCCTTAGGATGTGTAGAATCCAAGAAAAGGAGAGAAACCGGTTGAAGGTTTCTTGGGCAATGGGTGTTCTCAGCAAATTTGTGAGTAATCCCAAAAAGAAGCATTAGCTTGGGATGAAGAGGTTGCTAAGTTATTTGAAGGCTCAGTGGCAGCCAATGGTAGCGCTCATAACAACCAAGGCAGAATACATAGCGGCTGTGGAAGCCATAAAGGAGGCTATGGGGTGCAAAGGGTTGTTGGATGAGTGGGAGGTCCTTAAAGAGCAGGTTATGGTATCTTTGGATAGCCAAAGTGCATGGCACTTATGGAGGAATCTGGTGTTCCATGAGGGGACAAAGCATATGGATGTTCAGTATCATTATATTCCAAAAAATGGTACGAAAGGATGCATTCATGTTGACAAGAAGACCACAGAGGAAAGTCCTGCAGATTTAAGCATCAAAGTTCTACCTCTAAGAAGGTCCAATCATTGCTTTGGACTTCTTAGGATTGGAGTTAGTTGATTGATGACTCAAGATGAGTTTGGATCCCGAAGGTCTTTGCAAAATGGTTCGGGTTTAAACACTTAGACAAAGGTAGAGATTGATGGTATTTGTCTAAGGTTTAAACATGGTTCAAACATGGTTAAGGTTTGAACAGGTCCAAGCATGGTTCAAAGATGGTTAAAGTCTAAACCAAAGATGGAGGATCAAAGTTCAGCAAGTTAGAAGGCTGCACACATGTGTGTGCTTCATTTTGGAGCAAGGGAAGGCCATGCGCACTAGTGTGCGCACTTCTGCATACAAGCAGAAGGGTGTTGTGTGAAGAGGACAACAACTCAAAGCTGCAGCACTGGAACCTAGCAGGAATAGCACAAGGGACAGAAACTCAAAGCTGCAGCACTGGGAAGTCGACGCTGCAGCACTGGCCGGCACACATGGACAGCATGCTTTAGCCTTCTCTTAGGTACATGAATGGAAGGTTAAAATGCATAGTACCACTTAAGATTGATGGAGGGCCATGGTTAAGTGGTCATCAAGATCTAAGGGTGGAGAATGACACGCAAGATTGGACAAGAAGTTGGTGCACTATATAAAGGGTCACCTAAGTTCAATCTCAACAACAAAAAAAAGACACAAGAATGTGATGATGAAACTTGTGAGACATGTGTGTGAATGAGAGAATTGTGTGAGAGTGCAAAGATACATACATACAAGAGGGACTCATTGTAGAGAGGCTGGTTGTACAAAAGAGAGAGTAGTATAGAGAGAGAGCATTGTAATCTTCTTTCTTCTCTTCTTGGTTTCTTCCTTGAGCTTCTTGAAGGGGGTTGCTGTAACTTGTAAGAACCATTTGAGATAGTGCAGAGAGTTCAGAGGAACTCACGGGGACGTAGGCACATTGCCGAACCTCGATAACAAAATGCTTGTCTTCTTTCTTTCTTTGATTTTCTGTTCTTGTGTTCGATTGCTGTATTTCTTTCTACAAGTCATTCTAAACTTGGGTGTTTGGAAGATCACCACCTAGGTATCTTGTCAAGGTGATTTCTAACACAATTAATGAAAGAATAATCCTCGGTATAAGGACTATAGAAAGAATTTTTTCAATAGGTTCAAAGGGTTAGTAAGAAAATTTTTGTAGAAAAGTGGGAGGAATATGAAAAGTGGCCTTGTTTTCATTTCAATTTCAATTAATTTGTATTTCCATTGAACTTGCATACATGAGGATTACAAAAACTTGAATCAAGTAGAGCATTTCAAAGTCTTTTCTTTTTAATTCTTTGTAGTTCGAACATTGGGAGAATGCGGACAACACCATTGTAACAATTTAAGAGATTTATTCAATTAAGTATATTTCCTTAAGTATAATGCGAATGAATCACTTTACTCTTTGAAGAATTATCTTTAGTACAAAACCAATATTGCTTGTTTGAAATGAATTAGGTCATATCATCTCACTTTACTCTTTGAAGAATTATCTTTAGTACAAAACCAATATTGCTTGTTTGAAATGAATTAGGTCATTTCATCAAAAATCTTCTTTCTTTTCAAAACTAATAGAGTATTATCAAGTGCAAGGAACAATGCAATAGAATGCCAAAAAAAAATTTTAATATGAAGGGATAGATAACATTCATGGACTCAAAGATGAAAATTAAAATACTTGACGTGAAAACAAATACTTTGAGTCAACAAAGGACTAACAAGAAAGTTGAAATGAGTTTACCACAAAATCAAAGAAAAAGAGAGACATAATTCTTGAAATTGAAGTTAATTGGAAAAGGAAACAAATAAAATCTTGTCCTCCCATGACCAATCTTTTTCTTGTTGCCTCTATTCTCCACCTTCATTTAGAATGTGCTCCAAAGATATTACTTCATCAATCAAGTTTTAAATTGTGTGACAAAGACGACCACACCGATCGGTATGATGAACTTTTTGTTTGTGGAAGTCACAATAATCATTGGAACTATAATTAGGCTTGTCACCCGAATTCTTAAATGGTCTATTTGGCAATAAGAGACCTTCATTCATCAATTTATTTATAGCTTTGGACAATCAAAACTTAAAGTGGAGAACTTATAAGGGTTCTTCTTGAATCCTTTAATATTCACATTGTTGGTTTGGCCATTGGTACACATATTGTTATTAGCGTGGACATGGTTTCCTTTTTCATACCATGGGATGCACAACTTAGGAACAACTCCTTCTAGCATGAGATTCACAACTAGTGTACCCAAATCCTATAACTAATGGAAAGTTGTGAAAGGTATGCTAGAGAGAGCTTTAGAGTAACTAGGATGAAGATTTTTTTAAAACAATGTGGATTTGGTCTTCTTCACTTGGATGTCAGGTCAGTTTAAAATCTTGGTCATTCCAACGGGTGGTGAAATTAGAAAATGCCTCATTAGTTTCTTGTTTGACAGTTTCATGGTCATGGAGAGTGTGGGTGTAGTGTTTAGTGAATTTAGAGTCCATATCTTCAATGGTTTCCTTTGTAGATGTTCCTGGCGGTGCTATTTGAGTTACTTCAAACAAGTCATCATTGCAAAAGTTCTTGATACCAAGGTCACACCCTTTTTCATTCACTAGTTGGTCCATTTGTCCTATTTCCAACTTCGTGATTATCTCCATCATTTGATTATTGTGCCCTACAAGCCAATTCTATTTGATGTTATGGACATATTACTTGTAATTAATTTTATTCATTTATTGACAATAAAATATTATTATTGGTATTTATCCTATTTATCGTGTTCATTTCAAATCACTATATATGCATTATATGATAAAGCCTATAGAATAAGAGTAATGGAAATAAGCACCATGATGAGGTCATGCTAGTGAGATATATTTCCTTAAGCTTTATTCTTAAATGTTCCTAATCATAGGATCACTAAGAAGAGCATTAGTAAATCTAATTAGATTAGTACATACTATATTTCCCCAAGGAGTTGAAGGTGATTGATCTCACGGTCACTAATGTATGAGATACTAAAGCAAGTTATGTAGGCACTTATTAAAAAACATGTACATTGAACTGACTTGGCTAAGAAATTCCTAATGGACATTTTATTAGCTTTCAATAGGAATTCTTACGTTGTAGTTGTACAAGTGATCATCGGACTTGAGGCACCATGGATATCTTGTGTATAAGTCATCATTCTTTGATGCTACCTAAATATAATTCTAATCATGTTTCACAAAAGAGTAGAAATTGGGTATGACCACTTATCGATGGAGATATGTGAGTGTACGATAGATGATCCATCACTCTCAGGAAAAGAGATAGAATGTTCCATGTGATCTAATTAAGTTATAACTTTGAAATTCCATGGCTAAGGTGGGGTGGAAATTTTGAAAGAAGTTTCTAATTTCATCATTTAAGTTATGGACATAAGATCTAGATACATGTGATTAAATAATTAAGGCTTGAAAATAAATCCATGACTCAGGTTTAATCAAGGACAATGGATGTGGAAGTATTTAATTGTATGGTAACTGAAAACAGAAAGGTTCACATTAATTCATATTGTTTGGGTAGTCATGAAATACTGCTAGGTATCAGTCATGACTTGTAGAAGCCCTTAAGAATTAAGTATAATTAATTCTTAATTAAAAGAAGTTTTAATTCGAATTAAAATTAAAATTAAGTTTTAATTAATTGGATGTGATCCAATTATTATGTAATTGTTAGGACCTACTGCTAGCACAACATTGAATCTAAGGGGTCACACACAACTGGGTAATTGCTAGAATAAGAAAAAATAATGGGCTATAAGAGAGAGATTTCTAAGAATTAATTAAACGAGGGGTTTAATAGCAATTTTAGAAGTCCTAATGCTCTTTGATGTAAGGGCACTATATAAAAGTTCTATTTGATAGAAACCTAAATCATAACATAACACAATTGTTGTGGAGATTAAAAATAAGATTTTTGATCTCTCTAAAAAAACTGAAAAAATCTAGAGCTAGCACTTAATAGATAATTAAGTCAACCCTTTGTTCTTCTTTAAGTGGTGTTAGACATCCTGAAGAAAAAGATCATTATTCTTGATTGCTCGTGTAGATATACTTAAAGACCGGATATTTGAACTGTCGGTGAATCCGTTTCAAAAATCAACAAGAATCTCCATCAATGGTAAAAAATATCTAACCTAGTATGGAAATATTATTTGAATCATCATTCTAATAGATTCATGGAGATTTGTCCTGGGATTTAAGTCTGTGGACATAATTTTTAATTTTTTTCTATGCATTCTATGCTTTTAGACTTACATCATTTCCTTCTATTGCCTCATCAATTCTTGTTATTGGACAATCACAAATTCCATCATTTCTTTCAAGCTCTCAAATGGAGTAAATTGGTCATGAGTCATTCCATTCATTCTTTCACCTTCTGTTGTGAGTTTTAAATTACTCGCAAGCGCACAAGTCGTTTACAATATAGTGTTGTTCAAGTGCGAGATCGAATCCACAGGGAATTGCATTGTGAAAATATATTTTTAATCTAAACTAACTTTATCTTAACCTAGTTCCGAATTGTGAATGATATTGCAAAAGAAATATAAACTAAACTAAGTTGATTTAAAAACTAATAATTAAAAACACTAAGGTTTCCGAATCCGCCCCACCGAAGTTAAGCATATATGTTCTAAAAATATAACCTATCAAAACATTCTATGAATCCAACTATAAGACAAAAAACAAAGAATATCCCAACTAAACCAAAAGCATCTAATGTATCCGCTCTTAACAAATCACAAAGGAAATCCAATTTAATCGAAAAGCATTCAATGTATCCATTAGATGAAACAAAAAGAATATCCAACGGATAATTTAAACTCAATCAATTATAAGATTAACTCAAATAATTGACAGAACATTTTATACTAAAAATTGTCAGATTTGTACAAGCAAATCTGAACTACTACGCCAAACAACGGCGGGGCTTCATCTTCAACCTTAGCTGAAGAGTCTAGCCACTCATAACTATAA
Organism: Bretschneidera sinensis; assembly: GCA_023935145.1. Classification (NCBI taxonomy): domain Eukaryota; kingdom Viridiplantae; phylum Streptophyta; class Magnoliopsida; order Brassicales; family Akaniaceae; genus Bretschneidera; species Bretschneidera sinensis. Next base: position 86,033,388 of record CM043700.1, read on the forward strand.
AACTATAATAAAAAGTGCTAAACATTTAAACTAAAACAACTGAATATAAAGAAATAAATAAACAACTTTACATGGGAGAAATTCCACTCGCTGACGGGCGGCGCTTCCCCTCGTGGTAGCAATGCCTTCGGGATCCGCCAGAATGCTAGCAGACGTCCACCGGTAAACACCAAAGTGGCTCAGGAATTGTACACTGAATGATGAAGCCAGGAGGTGTTTATATAGGGGAAGACCCGGAGCAATATGGGTTGTAGATTCGATGTGGGATACTGCCCGTGTGCGCTCGATCGCAGTGTGGTGCGATCGATCGTAGGTACGATCGATCGCATGTCTTGTGCGCACGATCTCATGTGCACTTGATCGCATGTCTGCTGCGATCGATCGCAGATGCACTGAACTTCAAATATTTCGATGTGGGATGTTGACCATGCGCTCGTTCGTAGGCAGGTGCGCTCGATCGCATATCTCGTGCGATCGATCGCATTGTCTCCAGAAGCTTCACATCTCCTGAAATGCTTCATTTTCTCCACAAACCTGTAAAAATACACAAAACACAAGAAAGACGTAAAATAAAGTGAAATACTACTAACTAAGAGCATAACAAATATAAGTTAAGGGTCTAAAATATGCAATATTTAAGACTCATCAAATACCCCTAAACTTATATTTTGCTAGTCCCTTAGCAAAACAAAATAAAAGACTCAATTGAAAACAAAGAACATAAAGATAAGTTCATCACTCATGGTATCCAAAAATTTAAGGAGCAAAAATCCCCATGATATTCATTCATGAGCAAGCTTAAAAAGATAAACCCATCTTCGCAATGAATAGAAATGTTAAAATCTAATTACTTACAAAAGGTAGGTCAAGGCATCACAAGTCTGACACTGTGTAAAGTGAATTAGCATATAAAAGTGAAGCTTCCAAGTAACTCCAATGTGTAAGGTCTCCATGTCTCAAGATTCACCGAATTTCCCATCAAAATGAACGAAAAAGCATAGGTTTTTTTATATATATATATATATATATATATATAAGGCACGACTATGTCTAGTTCCCTTAAGCTTTCTAATTGACCCATGTAGCGAGTGTTGAGTCAATGACTCCCAAACCAGATGGTTTTAGGGCATTAGGTGTACAGACACCCCTAAGGACTTACTAACTCGAGTCAAAAAGGCTACGAAAATAAACCGGCCTTAATACTACCAAGCAAAATTCCATCTTTTGACGTGAACACTCACTGCTTACTAAGGCAAGAGGTCCAGTTACTCAACAGAAAGTTGTAGTAATTATTTTTTTTTTCTATGCCCAAGTGTTCATCCAACAAGTCATCCAGTTTCAGTTAAGAAAAAGAAAAATACACATTAAAATCACATGTCATACCTCACATAATTTGTGCTAATGTGCCCGTGTGAGATTATGTCAAACATGTGAATTCTCAAATGCCTAAGGTAAGTAACTAAATTTTAAAAATTTATCACCAGATCATGTGTTCAAAATGTTAAGCTCACCAATGACATCACATCATAGAAAATGTTAAGAACAACCAAAATTTCAAGATAACATGAGCATGCAATTATCTTTATGACGAAAAGACAACAAATTAGGACAAAGTGTGTGATGTGTCTCTGATGAGAGCCACAAAATGTATTATAATCGTACTCATTTGTTAGCACTTTAGGGTTGATTTAGGACTTAATTGCATTTTTATTCATTAACAACTCTAAAGTGGTATTTTTGGAGCATTAATTTAATTCGGTGCATTTTTCAGGTATCTTGAGTTAAAAGAAATGGAAGAACTATCATTATTTTGAAACACGAAGTTCCATTGAACACTCAAGCAAGAGAATGATTGCGGAAGAGCCAAGATGAAGAAAAACTAAGGAAGGAATTTTCACTAAGTTGCTGAAGTTGGCATACAAATCAACCATCTTTACAAATTAAACTTTATCGATGTAGAACGAACCAGGAAGTGTGCCATATATGGTTAGAAAGATCTGGAAGTTTACTTTCTGGAGGATTTTACAGTTCGGTAAAATCATTTCTCTACAGAAAGTTATGGCAATTTTAGCGGACAGAGGTCAGACCTTCTGAATCAGCATCAGCCCGCGCCGCAGCATGGATTATCCGCGCCGCAGCACACAGCACCAGCACCTGACTTAACCAAAACAGAGCCATGCAGCACCACAGCATGGATTCTCCATGCCACAGCACACAGCACCAGCACCTGACTTAACCAAAATAGAGCCGCACCCCGCCCAAGTGATGCTGCAGCGTGCACAGCCTTAGGCACTCCGAGTTAGACCCTAATTAGGTCTTTAATGACTTGTTCAAACCCTAAAACACCCCTAGGCCTTGTGTACTATAAATATACCACTTAGGGTTTGTAATTAGATATGCAAAAAGCTGGAGAACTCAAGAGAGCAGCAATTTTCCTTCCACTGTGCAACCATGAGCCCCATGGCTAACTAATCTCCAAGCAAGGAGAAGGGATGAATCTCTAGGTGTAGTTGTTTCTATTTCCCTTATTTGATTCAGTTGTAATGGAGCTTTAACATTCAAATATTGTTATGATTTACTTTTTAATCTAAATATAAGATTTCATCTAATCCGGTGATTGTATCTTTTTCCTTGATATAAATTCAGTCATGCTTTCTTTATGTCAAGATTATTTGGGTATGATTGAGTCTGGTAGATCTAGCCTTTAGGTTTGTTCATTACTACAATATTGTCATCAAAGATATATTGTCGTTTATTGATAAACTTATAGGATAGATCATGTGTGCATGAATTGAAAATAAAGAGTATTTCATAACAATCAAATTAGGATTTATACATGTGCTTTAATTGAATATTTGCCGATTGCCTGTTTGGGATGTGAAACTTGCAATCGAGATAAAAACAACTGAATCAAGTTAGGATTAGGGCAACGAACCTAGGGAGGATTCCCGGATCCTTGTCGTTCTCCTATTATATTTCACAATCTACTTTACACAATTGTCTCACTATCAAATTTCAGATTCTATATTTAATTTGATCATATCGTCTCATATTAAAGTTTACATCTTCCTTTATAGTTAATTTGTCTCCCTGTGGAATCGACACCCCAAAGCCGTACTACAACACCGCGTTACTGTTTTGGGTGTAATCAGTCTCCCATACCCCCAAAATTAACTTACACATTGACCCCAATATGTGACTAATATGGAAAGAGCTGACCTGAGATATGGAGAACTAGCTGGACAGGTATGGCTCATAGCATACCCCCAAACTTGAACTGAAGTACGCTTTGTCCCTGAAAAATAAAAACTGGAAACAAAAAATACTAGAAACAAACATTAATCATAAAAATGTGAAATAATAAATAAACAGAAAAGATAAGCTGTGGGGTGCCTCCCATGAGCGCTAAGTTTAACGTCTTCAGTCAGACCCAACATTAGTAAACAGACCCAACTAAGCGCTCCACCATCTGATCAATAAATGGGAATGAAAAATGATCAGGCCTAGTGGCAGCATTCAATTTACGGTAGTCTAGACACTTTCTCCATCTTGACTGCACTCGAGTTGGAACCAACTCATCGTCTTTATTTACTACCGTTAATTCAGCACGGTTGGGCACGACTGGAATCAGGCTCACCCACTTGCTATCAGAGATGGGATAAATGATCCCTGCCTCTAACAGCTTAATATCTTCTGCCCTCATAACCTCTTGCATAGCAGGGTTGAGCCTTCTTTGTGGCTCCCTCGATGGCTTGGCATTCTCCTCCAACTGTATCGTGTGTATTACCAATGAGGGGTTGATTCCTTTGACATTCTCAATGGTCCAGCCTATAGCTTCCTTATGCTCTCTTAAGACGTCCAATAATTTCTCCTCTGGAGCATCACCCAAATCTAAAGCTATAATTATAGGCAAAGAATCTACTGGATCTAGGAACTTATACTTAAGATTGTCCGATAAAGGCTTAAGTTCCTTCTTTGGGGGGTTCAGGTGTTGTGGTTTCCTCCGTCTCATTGATCTTTTGAGGAGCAGACTCCAAAGTAGCATTTGCTTGCTCAAACAACTTATCTAAATCCAAATCGTCTTCAAATTGAGCAAAGCATGCCTCCAAAGTGTCCTCAGACTTCCCTTCTTTCTTGGGTGCTTGTAGTCTCTTAGGGTAAGGCACTTTAGGTAAAAACGACCTAGAGAGATCATTAATAATAGGTGTGGCTGTAGATGGCTCAGCATCTCTCTTCTCATTGTTGCCACTTTCTTGCCCTTGGTGCATAACAGGGTTCTCTTCCACTTGATTGTGCACTTGTCTCCCAGACCTCAATGGGAAAAATGATTGCACTTGTTCCTGCCAATGCATAGGAGTTAATAAATTTCCCACCGCAAACTGTTCCTTTGGGTTACGATCAGTCTGACTGGGGAACGTTCCTTCCTCTCCTTCACCCACGTAACTTACGATTTGATCAATTTAACTCTCTAGTGTGGCAATCGCTTGGGTGTTTTCTATTGTTGCACTCATCATTTCACTCATAGATTGGCTAGTCATTTTCATGAAATCATTGAGAGCGTCCTCCAATGACTGTAAAACCGACGCTGGCGCTTGAATGGGAGCTTGGTAAGCGGGTGATGGTGCTGGATAAGCTGAGTGACCATAACTTGGAATTGGTGGAGGAAATTCGGGAGGGTATTGATTGTGAGCATGATAAGGGTCTCCTCCCTGATTTCTCAGTTGGTTCTGCGTCCATGAAACATTAGAGTGGTCCCACCACCCTGGATTGTATGTTTCAGAGTAAGATCCATTTGATTGCCAACAACACTTATTGAAAGCATTCATTTGTTCCATGGGATACTCGGCAAAAGCCGGCATTGATGGACAATTCTGTGCTAAATGCAAAGGACTAGCATAGATGGAACAGCTATCAACATTGAATGTGTTGGCAGCATTGAGGGACGGGCCGGTCATTTTAATGAAATACTTGAGGGCGTCCTCTAAAGACTGAGAAACTAGCGCTGGATTCATCCACATTTTTTTAAATAAATTAAATTAAATTAATTTTTTTTTAAATTGGTAACTAACTAGTAGAAAAATAAAATCAATTCAGACAAAATTTTCACAAACCGAACAACTCCCCGGCAACGGCGCCAAAAACTTGTTGTGAGTTTTAAATTACTCGCAAGCGCACGAGTCGTTTGCAATATAGCATTGTGCAAGTGCGACGTCGAATCTACAGGGAATTGCGTTGTGAAAATATATTTTTAATCTAAACTAACTTTATCTTAACATAGTTCCGAATTGTGAATGATATTGCAAAAGAAATATAAACTACACTAAGTTGATTTAAAAACTAATAATTAAAAACACTAAGGTTTCCGAATCCGCCCTACCGAAGTTAAGTGTTGTGAGTTTTAAATTACTCGCAAGTGCACGAGTCGTTTGCAGTATAGCGTTGTGCAAGTGCGAGGTCGAATCCACAGGGAATTGCGTTGTGAAAATATAATTTTTAATCTAAACTAACTCTATCTTAACCTAGTTCCGAATTTTGAATGATAATTTGTAAAATAAATTAAAACTAAATTAAATTAAATTGATTTTAAAACTAATAATAAAAAGCACTAAGGTTTCCGAATCCACCCCACCGAAGTTAAGCATACATGTTCTAAAAATATAGCCTATCAAAACATTCAATGAATCCAACTATAAGACAAAAAACAAAGAATATCCCAACTAAACCAAAAGCACCCGATGTATCTGCTCTTAACAAATCACAAAGGGAATCCAATTTAATCGAAAAGCATTCAATGTATCCATCAGATGAAACACAGAGAAAATCCAACAGACAATTTAAACTCAATCAATTATAAGATTAACTCAAATAATTGACAGAACATTTATACTAAAAATTGTCAGATTTGTACAAGCAAATCTGAACTACTACGCCAAACAACGGCGGGGCTTCATCTTCAACCTTAGCTGAAGAGTCTAGCCACTCATAACAATAAAACTATAATAAAAAGTGCTAAACATTTAAACTAAAACAACTGAATATAAAGAAATAAATAAACAACTTTACATGGGAGAAATTCCACTCGCTGACGGGCGGCGCTTCCCCTCGTGGTAGCAATGCCTTCGGGATCCACTAGAATGCTAGCAGACGTCCACCGGTAAACACCAAAGTGGCTTAGGAATTGTACATTGGATTATAAAGCCAAATGGTGTTTATATAGGGGGAGACCCGGAGTAAAACAGGTTGCAGAAACGATGTGGGATACAGGCCCGTGTGCGCTCGATCGCAGTGTGGTGCGATCGATCGCAGGTACGATCGATCGCAGGTACGATCGATCGCATGTCTTGTGCGCACGATCTCATGTGCGCTCGATCGCATGTCTGCTGCGATCGATCGCAAATGCACTGAACTTCAATTATTTCGATGTGGGATGTTGACCATGCGCTCGTTCAAAGGCAGGTGCGCTCGATCGCATATCTGTTGCGATCGAGCGCAATGTCTCCAGAAGCTTCAAATCAACCTGAAATGCTGCACTTTCTCCACAAAGCTGTAAAAACACACAAAACACAAGAAAAACGTAAAATAAAGTAAAATAATACTAACTAAGAGCATAACAAATATAAGTTAAGGGTCTAAAATATGCAATATTTAAGACTCATCATTAAGCATATATGTTCTAAAAATATAGCCTATCAAAACATTCTATGAATCCAACTATAAGACAAGAAGCAAAGAATATCCCAACTAAACCAAAAGCATCCAATGTATCCGCTCTTAACAAATCACAAAGGAAATCCAATGTAATCGAAAAGAATTAAATGTATCCATAAGATGAAACACAAATAATATCCAACAGATAATTTAAGCTCAATCAATTATAAGATTAACTCAAATAATTGACAAAACATTTTATACTAAAAATTGTCAGATTTGTACAAGCAAATCTGAACTACTACGCCAACAATGGCGGGGCTTCATCTTCAACCTTAGCTGAAGAGTCTAGCCACTCATAACTATAAAAATATCATAAAAAGTGCTAAACATTTAAACTAAAACAATTGAATATAAAGAAATAAATAAACAACTTTACATGGGAGAAATTCCACTCGCTGATGGGCGGCGCTTCCCCTTGTGGTAGCAACGCCTTCGGGATCCACTAGAATGCTAGCGGACGTCCACCGGTAAACACCAAAGTGGCTCAGAAATTGTACACTGAATGATGAAGCTAGGTGGTGTTTATATAGGGGAAGACCCGGAGCAATATGGGTTGCAGATTCGATGTTGGATACTGCCTGTGTGCGCTTGATCGCAGTGTGGTGCGATCGATCGCATGTACGATCGATCGCATGTCTTGTGCGCACAATCTCATGTGCGCTCGATCGCATGTCTGCTGCGATCGATCGCAGATGCACTGAACTTCAAATATTTCGATATGGGATGTTGGCCATGCGCTTGTTCGTAGGCAGGTGCGCTCATGCGATCGATCGCAATGTCTCCAGAAGCTTCACATCTCCTGAAATGCTTCATTTTCTCCACAAACCTGTAAAAATACACAAAACACAAGAAAGTCGTAAAATAAAGTGAAATACTACTAACTAAGAGCATAACAAATATAAGTTAAGGGTCTAAAATATGCAATATTCAAGACTCATCACCTTCTATAATATTTTATCAATGATTCGAGACTTATCAGTCACACGAATTATAAATAGAAAGAAAAGAAGACAAGATTTACACAGGTTCACCCCAGAATAGGGCTACATCATGCCAAAATTTTCTTATTATCAATCTCACAAATCTCTCGTTACAATATATGCTTAGTACATAAAAATTATTTATAAGCAACTTAAGACATCCTAATTAGTGTCTAATTAGGATTTCCGCACTGCTCACCGGTGAGTGGGACTCCTTGTTCGTTTCGGGTTCTACAGATCTAGTCCCATGAAGTATGCACCAACTCTAACAATCTACTACTTGGCAAATAATTCACACACATCGAAATCTTCCCAAGACTATGTTTCTTCAATCCCATCTCAATAGCACACCACTCAAACTTTGCTAGACTAACTTCCTTAGTCAAGAAATCTGCGTTGTTCACTGTTGTATCGACTTTCTCCAAGATTATCACATTTTCTTCAATCTTTTCTCGGATGAAGTGATATTGGATATCAATGTGCTTCATTTGTGAATGAAATGCAAGATTATTTGCTAAGAAGATAGCACCTTGATTGTCACATTTCACCTTCACTGCTTCTTTTTTAAACCCAAGCTCAGCACACAACCTTTGAAGCCAAAACACTTCCTTTCCAGCATGAGTTATTGTCATATACTCTGATTCTGTAGAAGAAAGGGCAAAAACGCTTTGCCTTCTGCTCATCCAACTCACTACCCCACCAAATAGATTGAACATATATCTGCTTGTAGACCTCTTGCTATCAATGTCTCTTCCCCAATCAGCATCAACTGATCCTACAATATCAAAATTCTTCTTACCTCCCATATCTCCATAACACAAGGCAAACTTTGGCATGCCACGAAGATATCTAAGAACTCTCTTGATTTCAGTTCAATTCTCTTTCTCAGTATTAGACATATATCTACTCAATACTCCAACTGCTTGGGTAATATCTGGTCTTGTACATACCATAGCGTACTTCAAGCTTCCAACCGCACTAGCATAAGGTACATATGCCATCTCTTCAGCTTCTTTCTCTGTCTTCAGACATTGTTCCATAGATAACTTGGTTCCCAAAGGCATAGGAGTCCCTATCAGCTTGCTGTCAGACATGTTGAATTTCTTCAGCACTTCTTCAATATACTTCTTCTGACTTAGCCACAGTTTTCGATTTTCACGATCACTCTTTATCTGCATGCCCAAGATAAAGTTTGATAGCCCTAGGTCTTTCATGTCAAACTACCTTGCCAACAATGCCTTCACAGTGCTAATCATCTTCTTGTTATTTCCAATTAACAACATATCATCAACATACAAGGTTAAAATGACAAAATCAACCCCTAACCTTTTCACATAGATGCAATGATCAGCATAGCTGTGAGTGAACCCAAGCTGAATGGAATATGTATCAAAATTCTGGTACCACATCTGTGGTGACTACTTTAGTCCGTACAAAGACTTCTTCAATTTAAAAACTAACTCTTCCTTGTCTTTGCTTACAAAGCCTTCACGCTGTTTCATGTAAATTTTCTCCTCTAAGTCCCTATGAAGGAAAGCTGTCTTCACATCCAGTTGCTCAACCTTTAGATTATAAGCAGCTGCTATAGATAAGACATATCTGATAGATGTCAAATTTTCTATTGGAGAAAATATCTCACCATAGTCAATTCCCTCTATTTGCTAGTACCCCTTTGCAATCGGACGTGCCTTGTACTTTTATACCATTCCATCTGCATTTGTTTTCTTCTTGAAAATCCATTTGCACCAAATTGCCTTCCTATCTCTAGGCAATTTTAAAAAGCTTCATGTTTCATTCTTGTCCAGTGCGTACATCTCCTCTTTTATAGCATTCTCCCACAAATTTGCATCCTCCGAGGTCCTTGCCTCTTTCACTGTGCTAGGATCATCACTAGTAATGTTTAAAGTATATAATGCACTGCAAGCACTAAGGGAATACCTTATAGGAGCTCTCCGAATCTGTGTGGATTGCCTTATGATAGGCGTGATATCTACCCTAGAGCCAGCATCTGAATCCTCATCCTTTACATCAGAAACATGAATATCGTGCTCAGACCCAGCTGACTCAGAATCTGAAGTATCCGATTCAGTCTGTGGGGTAGTCTCCCATTCTTTATCTCCCAGGCTAAGATCAATCTGAACTTGCTTTGGCTATTTTGGTACATCTTGGACAGCTGTCACATTCTTTTTGTGTTTCCCTGAACACAACATCTCTACTATAAACTGTACTCTTGTTTTCTAGATTCCATAACTTGTACCCCTTGACCCCATCTTTATGACCAATAAAAATGCACTTTACTGATTTGCTGTCAAGTTTGTTCCTCTTTTCTTTTGGTAGATGCATATAAGCATCACATCCAAACACCCAAACATAAGCCAAACTCGGCTTCTTCCTGAATAGTGCCTCAAGCGGTGCCTGATCCTGCAAAATTGATGTAGGTGGTCTATTCTTCAGATAACATGTTGTAGCAGTCGCCTCTACCTAGAACTTCGACTCCAAGCCTACATAACTCAACATACTCCTCGATTTCTCCATGAGTGATTGATTGAATCTCTTAGCCACCCCATTCTGTTGAGGTGTATATGGAGTTATTTTCTATCTTGCAATGCCACTTGCCACACAGAATTGTTCAATCTTGTGTGAGCAAAATTCCCCTCCATTATCTGTTCTCAGTACCTTTATCTTTCTTTCTATGTGATTTTCTACTAATGCTTTAAATCACATGTTGGAAATCACCTTGACAAGATGCCCAGGTGGTGATCTTCCAAACACCCAAGTCTAGAATGACTTGTAGAAAGAAATACAGCAATCGAAAGCAAGAAAAAAAGACAAGCGATTTGTTATCGAGGTTCGGCAATAGCCTACGTCCCCGTGAGTTCCTCTGAACTCTCTGCACTAAATCAATGGTTCTTTACAATTACAACAACCCTCTTCAAGAAGATCAAGTTCTTGAAGAAACCAAGTAGAGAAGAAAGAAGATGATAAGAACTATTACAATGCTCTCTATCTATACTACTCTCTCTTCTTTACAACCAGCCCCTCTACAATGAGTCCCTCTTGTGTTTTGTGTCTTATCACTCTTTACAATTGATCTCAATGTATGTCACAACAATATGTCTAGAATGAAGCTAGGTGACCCTTTATTTAGTGCACCAACTTCTTGTCCAATCTTGTGTGTCATTCTCCACCCTTAGATCTTGATGACCACTCAACCATGGCCCTCCATCAATCCTAAGTGGTTTTGTGCATTTTAACCTTGCATCCATGTAACTAAGAGGAGGTTTAAATAAGCTGTCCATGTGTGCATCAGTTTTCCTAGCGCCTAGGTGCTGAATAGGGGGCGGTGAGGCGCTAGGCAAAGCTCCTTTGCACCACATTCTGGGCGGTGCGGTGCTGGTGGAGGGGCGGTGTGGCGCTGCCCTACTCCAAGCAGCTTCCTTGCTGGGTGATGAGAGAAAAATATTGGATATTTTGGCCATTTAATTTACATCTGTTAGCTTAGGAATTTGTTACTTTGAGTTGTTTTCGTTGTTTTACAGGTTTACAAGCTTGGAAAGAAGTTTCACTAAATTGCCAGAATTGCTCGTGCGGATCAGCCATTTTTGAGGATTAAACTATATTGATTTAGGAAGAACCAAAAGATGAGCGATATATGCTTGGAAAGATCCGGATGTCTATTTTCTGGGGAATTTTACGGATCAATAAAATGATTTTTCTAGAGAAAGTTATGGCAGTTTAAGTAGACAAAGGTCAAAGAGCAAAAACTGGAATCTGTAGTATCACACATCGGATTGGAAGCATATTGCACTTGTGATATTTCCCTATATAAGCCCTTCTTCACTTCATCTTTAAGGTACAATTCTTGAGCCACTTTGGTGTTTACCGGTGGACGTCCGCTAGCATTCTGGTGGATCTCGAAGGCTTTGTCACCACGAGGGGAAGCGTAGCCTGTCAGCGAGTGGAATTTCTCCCATGTAAAGTTATTTATTTATTTCTTTACATTTAGTTGTTTTAGTTTAAATGTTTAGCACTTTTATTATGAATTGTAGTTTCATAGTTATGAGTGGCTAGACTCTTCAGCTAAGGTTGAAGATGAAACCCAGCCGTTGTTTGGCGTAGTAGTTCAGATTTGCTTGTACAAATCTGACAATTTCTAGTATAAATGTTCTGTCAATTATTTGAGTTAATCTTATAATTGATTGAGTTTAAATTGTCTGTTGGATATTCCTTATGTTTCATCTGATGGATACATTGAATGCTTTTCGATTAAATTGGATTTCCTTTGTGATTTGTTGAGAGCGGATACATTGGATGCTTTTGGTTTAGTTGGGATATTCTTTGTTTTTTGTCTTATAGTTGGATTCATGGAATGTTTTGATAGGCTATATTTTTAGAACATATATGCTTAACTTCGGTGGGGTGGATTTGGAAACCTTAGTGTTTTAATTATTAGTTTTTAAAAATCAAATTAGTTTAATTTTGATTTCTTTTGCAAATTATCCTCTGAAATTCGGAACTAGGTTAAGATAGAGTTAGTTTAGATTGAAAATATACTTTCACAACGAAATTCCCTGTGGATTCGACCTCGCACTTGCACAACGCTATACTGCAAACGACTCGTGCGCTTGCGAGTAATTTAAAACTCATAACAAGTTTTTGGCGCCATTGCCGGGGATTTGTTTGGTTTGTGAAATTTTTTTGTCTTAATTGATTTTATTTTTCTACTAGTTAGTTATCAATTTAAAAAAAAATTAATTTTAGAAAAAAAATATGGATGAATCCAGCGCCGGTTTCACAGTCTTTAGAGGATTCCCTCAAGGATTTCATTAAAATGACCGGCCCGTCCCTCAATGCTGCCAACACATTCAATGTTGATAGCTGTTCCATCTATGCTAGTCCTCTGCATTTAGCACAGAATTGTCCATCAATGCTGGCCTTTGCCGAGTATCCCATGGAACAAATGAATGCTTTCAATGAGTGTTGTTGGCAATCAAATGGATCTTACTCTGAAACATACAATCCAGGGTGGTAGGACCACTCTAATGTTTCATGGACGCAGAACCAACTGAGGAATCAGGGAGGAGACCCTTATCATGCTCACAATCAATATCCTCCCGAATTTCCTCCACCAATTCCAAGTTATGGTCACTCAGCTTATCCAGCACCATCACCCGCTTACCAAGCTCCCATTCAAGCGCCAGCGTCGGTTTCACAGTTATTGGAGGACGCTCTCAATGATTTCATGAAAACGACTAGCCAATCTATGAGTGAAGTGATGAGTGCAACAATAGAAAACACCCAAGCGATTGCCACACTAGAGAGTCAAATTGATCAAATCGCAAGTTACGTGGGTGAAGGAGAGGAAGGAACGTTCCCCAGTCAAATTGATCCTAACCCAAAGGAACAATTTGCGGTGGGAAATTTATTAACTCCTATGCATTGACAAGAACAAGTTCAATCAATTGTCCCATTGAGGTCTGGAAGACAAGTGCACAATCAAATGGAAGAGAACCATGCTATGCACCAAGGGCAAGAAAGTGGCAACAATGAGAAGAGAGATGCTGAGCCATCTATAACCACACCTATTATTAATGATCTCTCTAGGTCATTTTTACCTAAAGCGCCTTACCCTGAGAGACTACAAGCGCCGAAGAAAGAAGGGAAGTCTGAGGACATTTTGGAGGCATGCTTTGCTCAATTTGAAGACGATTTGGATTTAGATAAGTTGTTTGAGCAAGCAAATGCTACTTTGGAGTCTACTCCTCGGGAGAGTAGTAAGACAGAGGAGACTATGGATGAATCCCGCACTGAGGACCGCCTGGGCATGCTTTGCTCACTTTGGAGAGGACTTGGGCTTAGATAAGTTACTCGAGGAAGTGAATGCCATTTTGGAGTCTGATCCTCGAGAAAGCAATGAAACGGAGGAAACCACAACACCTGAACCCCCCAAGAAGGAACTTAAGCCTTTACCGGACAATCTTAAGTATAAGTTCGTAGGTCTAGCAGATTATTTGCCTATAATTATAGCTTTAGATTTGGGTGATGCTCCAGAGGAGAAATTATTGGACGTCTTAAGAGAGCATAAGGAAGTTATAGGCTGGACTATTGAGGATGTCAAGGGAATCAACCCCTCGTTGGTAATACACACGATACAGTTGGAGGAGAATGCCAAGCCATCGAGGGAGCCACAAAGAAGGCTCAACCCTGTTATGCAAGAGGTTGTGAGGGCAGAAAATATTAAGCTGTTAGAGGTAGGGATCATTTATCCCATTTCTGATAGCAAAGGGGTGAGCCTGATTCAAGTCATGCCCAAACGTGCTGAATTGACGGTAGTAAATAAAGACGACGAGTTGGTTCCAACTCGAGTGCAGTCAAGATGGAGAAAGTGTCTAGACTACCATAAATTGAATGCTGCCACTAGGCCTGATCATTTTCCATTCCCATTTATTGATCAGATGGTGGAGCGCTTAGTTGGGCATGTTTACTAATGTTGGGTCTGGCTGAAGACGTTAAACTTAGCGCTCATGGGAGGCACCCCACAGCTTATCTTTTCTGTTTATTTATTATTTCGCATTTTTATGATTAATATTTGTTTACAGTATTTTTTGTTTTCCAGTTTTTATTTTTCAGGGACAATGCGTACTTCAGTTCAAGTTTGGGGGTATGCTATGAGCCATACCAGTCCAGCTAGTTCTCCATATCTCAGGTCAGCTCGTTCTATATTAGTCACACATTGGGGTCAATGTGTAATTTAAGTTTGGGGGTATGGGAGACACATCACACACTTTGTCCTAATTTGTTGTCTTTTCGTCGTAGAGATAAATGCATGCTCATGTTATCATGAAATTTTGGTTGATCTAAACAATTTCTGTGATGTGATGTCATTGGTGAGCTTAACATTTTGAACACATGATCTGGTGATAAATTTTAAAATTTAGTTACTTACCTTAGGCATTTGATAATTCACATGTTTGACATAATCTAACACGAGCACATTAGCACAAATTATGTGAGGTATGACATGTGATTTTAATGTGCATTTTTCCTTATCTTAACTGAAACTGGATGACTTGTTGGATGAACTCTTGGGCATAGAAAAGCATAAAAAAAAAAATTTACTACTAATATTTATAATGATCATCATCAATAAATTTTCCACTGAGTAACTGGATCTCTTACCTTAGTAAGCAGTGAGTGTTCACGTCAAAAGGTGGGAATTTTATTCATAATGATCATTGCGAAACTTTCCGCTGAGTAACTGGACCTCCTGCCTCAGTAAGCAGTGAGTGTTCACGTCAAAAGGTGGAATTTTTCTTGGTAGTATCAAGACCGGTTTAATTTCGTAGCCTTTTTTACTCGAGTTAGTAAGTCCTTAGGGGTGTCTTTATACCTAATGCCCTAAAACAATCTGGTTTGGGAGTTATTGACTCAACACTCGCTACATGGGTCAATTAGAAAGCTTAAGGGAACTGGACATAGCCGTGCGTTATAAAAAAAAAAAAACTATGCCTTTTTCGTTCATTTTGATGGGAAATTCGGTGAATCTTGAGACATGGAGACCTTACACATTGGAGTTACTTGGAAGCTTCATTTCTATATGCTAATTCACTTTACACAGTGTCAGACTTGTGATGCCTTAACCTGCCTTTTGTAAGTAATTAGATTTTAATTTTTATATTCATTGCGAAGATAGGTTTATCTTTTTAAGCTTGCTCATGAATGAATATCTTGGTGATGTGTGCTTCTTAAATTTTTGGATACCATGAGTGATGAACTTATCTTTATGTTCTTTGTTTTTCATTTAGTTTTTTTCATTTATTTTGTTTTGCTAAGGGACTAGCAAAATGTAAGTTTGGGGGTAGTTGATGAGAGAAAAATATTGCATATTTTGGCCATTTAATTTACATTTGTTAGCTTAGAAATTTGTTACTTTGAGTTGTTTTCATTGTTTTACAGGTTTACAAGCTTGGAAAGAAGTTTCACTAAATTGCCAGAATTGCTCGTGCAGATCATCTATTTTTGAGGATTAAACTGTATTTATTTAGGAAGAACCAGCAGATGAGCCATATACGCTTGGAAAGATCTGGATGTCTATTTTCTAGAGAATTTTACGGATCAATAAAATGATTTTTCTAGAGAAAGTTATGACAGTTTTAGTAGACAAAGGTCAGGCTGTGCATGATTTCAGCGTGACAGATCAGCCATTTTTGAGGATTTAACTGTATTGACTCAGGAAGAACCACGAGATGAGACATATATGAAATATCCCGATGTCTATTTTTTGGGGAATTTTACGGATCAATAAAATGATATTTCTAGAGAAAGTTATGGCAGTTTTAGTAGACAAAGGTCAAAGAGCAAAAACTGGAATCTACAGTATCCCACATCGGATTGGAAGCATATTGCACTTGTGATATTTCCCTATATAAGCCCTTCTTCACTTCATCTTTAAGGTAAAATTCCTGAGCCACTTTGGTGTTTACCGGTGGACGTCCACTAGCATTCTGGTGGATCTCGAAGGCTTTGTCACCACGAGGGGAAGCGCCGCCCGTTAGCGAGTGGAATTTCTCCCATGTAAAGTTATTTATTTATTTCTTTACATTTAGTTGTTTTAGTTTAAATTTTTAGCACTTTTATTATGAATTGTAGTTTCACAGTTATGAGTGGCTAGACTCTTCAGCTAAGGTTGAAGATGAAGCCCCGCCGTTGTTTGGCGTAGTAGTTCAGATTTGCTTGTACAAATCTGACATTTTTTAGTATAAATGTTCTGTCAATTATTTGAGTTAATCTTATAATTAATTGAGTTTAAATTGTCTGTTGGATATTCCTTGTGTTTCATCTGATGGATACATTGAATGCTTTTCAATTAAATTGGATTTCCTTTGTGATTTGTTGAGAGCTGATACATTGGATGCTTTTGGTTTAGTTGGGATATTCTTTGTTTTTTGTCTTATAGTTGGATTCATGGAATGTTTTGATAGGCTATATTTTTAGAACATATATGCTTAACTTTGGTGGGGTAGATTTGGAAACCTTAGTGTTTTAATTATTAGTTTTTAAAAATCAATTTAGTTTAATTTTAATTTCTTTTGCAAATTATCATCTGAAATTCGGAACTAGGTTAAGATAGAGTTAGTTTAGATTGAAAATATACTTTCACAACGCAATTCCTTGTGGATTCGACCTCGCACTTGCACAACGCTATACTGCAAACGACTCGTGCGCTTACGAGTAATTTAAAACTCACAACACTGGGCGGTGAGGCGCTGGTGAAGGGGAAGTGAGGCGCGCACTGATGCTGCCCTTCACACAGTAGTGCGCACTACTTTGCTTTGTTGTTTAGGGCTGTGCACACACACCCAAATGGATCCACACACATGTGTGCACTCCTTTAACATGCTGTATTTTAGTATTCCAATCTTGATTTAGACTTTAACCATCTTTGAACCATGTTTAGACATGTTTAAACCTTAGATAAATACCAACATCATAGAACTTATCAAATGCTTCAGCTTTACTCTTCATGAGGTAAATCCATGCATACCTTGAAAAATCATCAATGAAAGAGATATAATACCTTGATTTTCCAAGAGATTGGACTGGAACTAGCCCAAGCACATCACTATGTATTAAATCCAAAATACCCTTTTCCCTCATGCTAGCGGACTTAAAACTCACATGATTCTGCTTGCTATGTAGACAATGCTCACAGAAACCGAATCCCATGGAGCAATCTGGGACTCTCTTCACCATTTGGTTTGATGATAAATTAGATAGTCCATTTTTCACCGATATGCCCACGCCTTTGATGCCACAACATAGAGGATGTCGCCTCATCATCAGTCACCTTCTTAGAGATAAAACCTCCATTACGCTAACTTTATACTGTACTTCCCAGCAACTTGTACAACGTACCATACCAAACACCTTGTGCAATTACTAACAATCCATAAATCATCTTGTATGAATTTTTGTCACAGCTGAAATTCACTCCCCCATCTACCATCTTGTTGACTGACATTAGGTTCATGCTGAGACTCAGAATATGCATCACGCTTGGAAGTGTTCTAACTATCCCATCATTCATCCTCAACTTTACCTTCCCACGACCAATAATTTTCACTGGAGAGTTATCTCCTAATAAAACATTTCCCCCATCAAAGGTTTCATACTCATGAAACCAATCTTTATGAGGTGTCATGTGAAAAGATGCTCCTATGTCAATTATCCAAACACTCTGATCTAATTAAGCTAAATAGGATGCCATATTTAAGTCACCAGTGTCATCATCATAGTGGTCCTTGTTTCTTGAAACTGATCTCTCACATGTCCGCTTTTCAGGGTTCACACTCTTACTTCTGCAATTCTTATTTAGATGCCTAGACTTCCTACACTTCCAATACTTCAACCTAGATTTATCCCTACTTTTCGATCTTCCCCTGAACTAGGGTTTATCACCAGATCACTTGTAGTCTTTATCATGGGTTCGCCCTCTCATGGACAAGGCCTCCTTTGACGAGTTCTCTATACCCTACCGCCTCATCTCCTCAGACAATAATGCTGCCATGACATTATCAAAAGATAGATCAGTTGCATGGCAACTATCAAGTTATCCCATGAATCAGGTAATGAATAGAGCAATGTAATAACCTTATCATCATCTATCATATCAATACTGATAGATAATAACTGACCTATCAAAGTTTTGAACTCATGTAGATGAACAGAGAAAGAATTGCCCTCAGCCATCTGAAGGTTATACAACTTCTTCCATAAAAGTAGTTTGTTTACCCGAGATTTACTCTGATAAAGGCTTTCGAGCTTCTTCCAAAGATCTTTCGCAGTCTTTTCTTAAGGAATGTTTATCAGGACAGAATCGGCCAGGTACAGCTGAATTAGACTTCGTGCCTTTCGATTGAGCTTCTCCCACTTCGTGATGGTTTCTAAAGATGATGTCGAAACTACCACTAGTGATGCCTTTGCTGTGGATGGCGTACTCTTCGGTATCTCATTGACTATCACCATCCATAGATCCCTATCCATGAGTATATCCTTCATCTTCAGTTTCTATAACTTGAAGCTTTTCCCTCTGAACTTATCGATTTCAATTCATGATCCAATCAACATCTCTGATCGTTAATCCTCGAACACAAGGCTTTGATACCAATTGAACGATTCGAGACCTGTCAATCACACGAATTATAAACAGAAAGAAAAGTATACAAGATTTACCCAGGTTCACCCTAGAATAGGGTTACATCCTGCCAGAAGTTTCTTATTATCGACCTCACAAATCTCTCGTTAAAATGTATGCTTAGTACATAAAGAGTATTTATAAGCAACTTAAGAGGTCCTAATTAGGGTTTAATGAAGATTTCTGCCCTGCTACAAAACTATAGCTATTCATGGGCCAAAACATAAACTGCCAAGTAAAAAAAATAGACCCAACTCATATATAGGGCCTAAAATTTTCAGGGGTGCTGCCTCCTAACTCCCACCCACTCTTCGGGGAGCGAGACCCCGTGTTCGTCCGGGGTTCTACAGATCTGGTCTTGTGAAGTATGCACCAATTCTAACATTTTGATTCCCTTTTGACACAAAAAATGAATAAGAAACAAGGATCGATGTGTGCTTTGAGAAATTCAAGGAACTTGTCAAAATATAAACCTAAAGTCATTTCCTAAGCTGCAACTAACGTCCCAAAGGGTTTAAAATATACATGTTTTTTTTCAAAAATCTTTGTTTTCATGATGATAATCTTGATTTTTATTTTATTTTTATTGAAAGAAAGCTTAATGAAAAATCTTGAAAAACAATAAACATATTTTCAAAGAAGAGGATGAAGATTAAGGTGAACTTTAACAAGAAATCATGACATTAATGCAATGCAAATAAGACATGCAAAATGCAAAACACAATTTTTATTTTTGTTCTTGAGATTTAGAATTTGTTTTGGATTGAAATTATAAATATGAGTTTTAATTCAACTAAATATATGATTTTTGTAACGACCCGTCCCGAGTAGGCCCTCTCGGAATAGCTCCATTACCTTTTAGCATTGAGCACCTTGACTCAAGATGCAAATATACAAGTCAAACAATAATCCTTTCAATTATTACAAATAATGCAAACATATAAATATTGAATACAGTAAATCCTTCAATACAAATTATCAACTCTAAGGCTTTACAAGAGATACAAAGAAAAGGAAAAATCCTAAAGAGACTCAATAATGAGGATGCCATCTATAATGATCTTATTAAGGTCTTCCATAAACCTTGACTACAAATCTTCCAACTTTCTTGAAATGTTAATAAAAGGAGAGGGTGAGATAAAAATCTCAATGAGTAAAACATCTTTCTAAGAGTAATCATTTTAGGGATATTCTTCTTAAATTCCAATTCTTATCATATAAGTTATAAGTAGATATAGGTGTAAAATGATTTATATCTTATAGATTTTTCAAAGAAGAGTCTAATCTTTAGAAAAGTGAATATTTATTATATAAATACAATCTTACCATAATATTAGTGCAAACTATTTATTTATAACGTTCATCTCCTTAGATATTCTTATCATATCACAAGTAATTATCATCCACATGTTTTTTCATTTAATAAGTCACATTGTATGTCGTTCATAGGCCAAAAAACAAATACCCTTTGTGGGCTAAACACAAAACATTTCCATGGATTAAAGACAAATTTTGCCTCTCATGGGCTAAGTATAACTCATGCCACTCATGGGCCAAATATAATTCACACCTCTCCCGGGCCAAATATAATTCATGCCTCTCATGGGCCAAACATAATTTTCACCAATCATCAATTGAAGAATGCAATGCAATGCGATGCGAGGTCACTTCTTTATTCACTTCTCTCCAATCCAATTTTTACTTGCCTCTCATGGGCTAATCGTATAGTAATAGGGACGCCTCCTCATGTAAATAATTTGGATCCCCTCCCTACCCCTTACTAGGCAAATTTCTAACGTTAAAAAAATTGGATCTCCTCCTTACCCTCTACAAGGTAGAGTCTTATATTTAAAATAAAATTTGGATCTCCTTCCTACCCCTTACTAGACGGAGTCCTTACAATTAAAATCAAATTGGATGTCCTCCTTACCCTTTACTAGGCAGAGTCCTTAAATTTAAAATAAAATGAAATAATTGTAAATCATAATCCAAACAACAACTTCTCATATCATTAAATTCATAACTTATATAAATCATATCACTTCATATATGTATGTATAAACATTTCTCATTTCTATATCATTTATACTTCAACAACCTTTCGATTTTATAGTCATCAACTCAAATAGTATATTGTTCATACCTTTCGATTATATATATATATATATATATATACACACTTACGTACTAAGTACTAATATTCAGTAGTTTTGAAGTATGGTTCCAATCATTGTGCATATTATATTCTCATACGTCATTCATTATAGATTATCACTAAACCTCAAACTCTATATACGTATCAATCTAGACATACTAATATTTCTGATTTCATAATTAAGTTTTATTGTATACCCTTAAATCTTTTACATATTATTGAACATGGTGTAGTGCTTCCTAAAAGTAAGGTGAACCTCACCTTTGCCGTACCGAGATCCAACCTTAGATTACTTATTAGTCCTTAATATCTTTCTTCAATCACACCTAACATATATAATTACTTCGTATATTAAATACAGAAACATATAATTTAAATATACCCAAGCATTTCATCAAGCCCATACTAATAAACAAAACTAGAGGTTAATTCACAAATCTTCTTTCTTTTGTATAAAACTTTTATAAATCTTGTTCTTAGATGGTTTAAAACAAATGAAATCCTTTCAAGCTCTTAGCTTTCAAAACTTTAACATGTTTTTAAACTCAAAGCATCTTCGAAGAAGTCTATGGTTGAAATATTTAACAAAAGTAGATCATTTTAGAAAAACCACGGCTGAAAACAGGTTCAGGGGCTCGAACAATCGACTATCCATATTGGGTATGGACAATCAACTGTAGGTTGCCCAAAAGTTTGCACTATCCAAATGGAAAATCGACTATCAAAGGTCCAGAGAGATTCATAGTTGGTTGTGCTCATTGGACAGTCAACTGTTTGGTTGCGATTTCAGAAAATTTTTAGGGCAAAACTTCATTTTTCTTCAAAATAACTTCTTATCTCCTATAGGGCTTCCAATCCAAATCAAATATAAGTTCTCAAGGGTTTCAAATCAAAGATTAAACATTACCCAAAGAATATTTCATATGAAAACACATCAAACTTAGAAATCCATCATAAAATCATTTTATTTGAAAACAACTTTCTTCTCAAGCAAATTCTTCAAATCAAGCTTCAAAAATCTTCAAAGCTTATAGTAATAAATATACTTGATGATTAAAAAGGAAGAGAGATAAGCTTTTACCTTGAGATATCAAGAAATCACCCTCTCTTCTTTCCTTCTTTCTCTCTTTTTTCTCTTCTTTCTCTAGACTCTTCTAGAGATTTCTTATCTAAAAATCTGATCCAAGTCATCCCTAAATAGTCCAACTTTCTTCTTATTACACCATCACTTCTCTTCCTTGCACTTTTTCAATTTTTTACCACATAACTTTCCAAATTTCTGTTTTTGCTTAGTTCATCTCATTATTCTTCAAAATTTTCCACAAACTTCAAATACAATAGATAATTTTTTTTTTGCTCAAAACTGAACAAACAACACCAATAACACACCGAAGTAAAAACCTCTGATTTTTAATACTATAAATAAAATATCGAGCTCTATAATTTTTTATTATCAAAAATTATATTTTGGTTAATTAAGAATTTTTATTAATTATTGTATTAAAATTTAAAAAAATTGGAGTTTTGTTAGGGTTTGAAACTCTAAAATCCTTATCACATTTGAATTGTGAATTCTAATTAATAAGGAATCTTAATCCTATTTGGAATAGTATTAAAGAAAGTTTCTAAAACCTAATGGTATTAGGAATGTAGTCTAATGATCAAGGAATATTAATCTTGTTTGGAATAGGATTAGGAAAAGTTTCTAAAGCCTAATTAGATTAGGAATGCAATCTATGAAATAATAGTCATAATTAGAATATAATTGTTATTATTTATTTATGCAATTTGATTGTAAGAATGAATGACTATTGGACCTAGACCTTAGAAACTGGTTAAGTTCATGGTATTATATTTGGTTATTCAATTTTAAATGGGGTTTGCATTTGTTGCCTTTTCTTATTCCCTTCAATGTAAATTTCTATCTCCCTCTAATGTAATTCGCCTTAACTTTTGATCAAGGTTTCTTATATATATATGATGTATGTAAAGTTACTTAGAGCTAGATAGGATTTTATTGAACAGAATCAAGAAGTGTGCAAGGAAGCATTATGACCTATCTGAAGATTGAAGACCCATGAATGTATGGGATATATTCATGTAATAATTACCTAGGATTTAACCAAGTGATTTACCTTATTGGATCAAGTAAATCACGCTTAGAAAGTCCATAGTCATCCATTTAAGTGTATATATATATATATATATGCATGTGATGCATGTATGTTATGCACGTAATTAGATTATATGCTTGTTATATGAATTTGATGCATGTTTAAATGATGAGGTCTAAACTTAAAGACCCAAATCCCTCACACGCAGAAGTTTAATAATAAGTTGTAAATGGAAACCATTAGGAATGATTGTTCGTAGGCTTCAACCATTATATTCAATATACAAAGTTTTTTATGTGTGTAAATTTATTGCCCAAATGTAAGGTTTACACCTGTAGGAAAATTATATTGACTACTAAACATATGATGTGTATGAGATAAACAAGTGATATAGCTTTGTTGTGCAAACGTAAGGGCTATATCACTAAGTTACACTTGCAAAGAATGGTGGGCTTGACTTAACTAAAATGAATATGATTTGTTGTGCAAGCAAAAAGTCATACACATTTAAGAGGCAAAATTATGATTGAGAATTTCATGCGATGCAAATGATAATAGTTATCTAACTATCAAGTGCATTGTAGTTTTTAGCGTAAACATAAGGCTATAATGCTCAAATGATATGATCCCAGTCCCCACTAGCATTGGATGTTATGAACATATTACTTGTAATTAATCTTATTTATTTATGGATAATAAAATTTTATTATTGGCATTTATCTTATTTATCATGTTCATTACAAATCAGTGTATGTGCATTATATGATTAAGTCCATAGAATAAGAGCAATGGAAATAAGCACCATGATGAGATCATGCTAGTGAGATGTATTTACTTAAGCTTTATTCTTAAATATTCCTAATCATAAGATCACTAAGAAGGCCATTAGTGAATCCGGTTAGATTAATACATACTATGTTTTCTTAAGGAGTTAAGGGTGATTGATCTCACGGTCACTAGTGTATAAGACACTAAAGTAAGTTATGTAGGTGCTTCTTATTGAACAAGCACACCTAACTGACTCGACTAAGAAATTCCTAATTTACATTTTACTGGCTATCAATAGGAATTCTTATGTTGTAGTTGTACAAGTGATCCTTGGACTTAAGGTACCATGGATATCTTGTGTATGTGTCATCATACTTTGATGCTATCTAAATTTGTCTAATCATGGGTCACAGAAGTATAGAATTAGTTATGATCACTTATGCATGGAGGTATGTGAGTATACAATAGAGGATCCATCAGTCTTAATAGAAAACATAGAATTTCCTATGTGATATGATTAAGTCATAGTTTCGAAATTCCTTAGCCAAGGTGGCATGCAAATTAGAAAGAAGTT
Organism: Bretschneidera sinensis; assembly: GCA_023935145.1. Classification (NCBI taxonomy): domain Eukaryota; kingdom Viridiplantae; phylum Streptophyta; class Magnoliopsida; order Brassicales; family Akaniaceae; genus Bretschneidera; species Bretschneidera sinensis. Next base: position 86,057,884 of record CM043700.1, read on the forward strand.
TTCAATTTCACCATTTAAGTTATGAACTTAAGATCTAGATACATATGATTAAATAATTAAGGATTAACAGTAAATCCATTCCTTAGGTTTAATCAGGGATATTGCATGATAGAATGATTGAATTATATGATAACTAAAAATAGAAAGATTCACATTAATTCATATTGTCTAGGTAGTGATTTCATACTGCTAGGTATCAATCATGACTTGTAGAAGCCCTTAAGAATTAATTTTAATTAATTATTACTTAAAGGGAATAATTAAAAGGATTTTAAATTCGAATTAAAATTAAAATGAGTTTTAATTTATAGAATGTGATCCAATTGTTACATAATTTTTATGACCTACTATTAGCATAATATTGAGCCTGATGGGTCACATATAATTGGGCAATTACAAGAATAAGGAAAAATAATGGGTTCATAGAGAGATTTCTAAAAAATAATTAAACTAGTGGTTTAATTGTAATTTTAAAATTTTTAATGCTCTTAGGAGTATAGGAACTATATAAATGTTCTATTTTATAGAAACCTAAAACTTAATATAACACAATTTTTGTGGAGATTAAAAATAAGATTTTGATCTCTCACAAAAAAGCTAAAAAAAAAAATTAGAGCTAGCACTCAATAAGGAATTCGACCAGTCCTTTGTTCTTCTTCAAGCGGTGTTCAAAATCTCGAAAAAGAATATCCTTATTCTTGATTGCTTGTGCGGATACATTTATAGGCCGAACACTTCAATGGTTGGTGAATCCATTTTAAAGATCAACAAGAATCTCTATCAAAGGCAAAAAATCTCTAACCTTGTATGGAAATATTATTTAGATCATCATTCTAATAGATTCATAGAGATTTATCTTGGGATTTAAGTCTATAGGCATAAATTTTTAATTTTCTACTGCTTATTCTATGCTTGTAGACTTACATCATTTCCTTCTATTGCCTCATCAATTCTTGTTGCTGGACAATCACAAATTCCATCATTTCTTTTAAGCTCTCAAATGGAGAAAATTGGTAATAAGTCATTCCATTCATTCTTTCACCTTTAATGGTATTTTGATTCCCTTTTGACACACAATAAGGACCAAGGATTTATGTGTTTTTTGAAAAATTCGATGAACTTGTCAAAAATATGAACCCAAAGTCATTTCCTAAGTAAACATTAACATCCTAAAGGGTTTGATAAATACCTACTTTTAAAAAAAAATTGTTTTCTTGATGAAAATCCTCTTTGTGATTTTATTTTTATTAAAAGAAAGCTTAATGAAAACTCACGAAAAATAATAAAGATATTTTTCAAAGAAGAGGATGAAGATTAATGTGAAATTTGATAAGAAATCATGATATAAACACAATGCAAACATGACATGTAAAATGCAAGACACAATTTTTATTTTTGTTTTCTCTTTTTTATGAAAAATATGCAAATGATGAAAACTATTTTTTTTTATGACAATGCAAGGTGAAACAATCAAATACGAAGAAAATGCAAAAGATCTATTATTTTTTGTTTATTTGTTTTTTCTAATTTTAAATTTACGCAAATGCAAGACATATTAATCATATACAAAGAAAATGCAAGAGATCAAAATTTTGTTTTTGTTTCCTTCCTTCGTTGTTTGTTTGTTTGTTTTTTTTTTCGTTTTCATTTTTTGTTAATTTTTAAGGGATTAAATGACTCTACATGCATCCCATATGTTCTGTTTGGTATATCATATTTATGCTATATGCAACCTAGAAATAATTATATGCTTGACAACACCACCAACATGACTCCAATATACATGAACTCAAAACCCAAAATTATGCCAAACAATCATGAAACCAAAGATGAATGAAGTGCTTTCTTTCTAAGATGCAAGTGTGTGATTGCTCTAATTTAGTCATCAATAATAAGTGCAAAGATCAATAAATTCAATCCATGCAAAAATATTCAAATCAATATGACACTCAAACCAATCATGAAAAGCAGGACACAAATTCAATTCATGCATAACTATAGAAGCAACTTGACTATCATACCAATCATGAGGAGAAATACTCAGATTTAATTAATGGATATGATATTAAACACAAGCATGAAGAGTATAATTTCAATTCTTAGCCCTATTAATTTTTGTGGAAAATTTTTTGGGCAATGAAAGAAATTATTATTTTTTTTTTGAAAAAATAAAAGAAAAAAATAATTTAATGAAGTCAAAAATGAAATTTTACTATGCCAAGTTTATGCATGAAACCATCAAGAAGTTTTCAATTCATGTGTACGTACAATTTCAATTTTGATTCCATCAAATTGAAGGCAAAAAATCTTTATTGACTTATGAGAGGAAAAGCAACTTTTTTTTGTCTTTTGAAAACTTGAGGCACTTTTGGAAAGTAAGAAAATCAAAAATGAAATCATATCATACCATCATGGCTATTCATTTATGCACATGCTTTAATTCATATATAGGGAAAGGGTCTTGAGCTGGAGCATCACAATTCATACATGCATATTGCTTTAACTTCTCTCTTGCATTCATGATTAATGGCAAAGAAATTGAGGGAATTCAAGGTCATTTATGCATGCAATCTTCACATAATCTAACAATTATCTTATCTTTTCATGCAATCCAAGTCATTCGTGCATATACATTCATGATTCATACAAAGAAATAAATGAGACTTTCAATTCCACACTAAAACACATATTCATGCATCACTTTTATCTTTTCACTCATGCTCCTCACATGCTTCCTTGATTAATCAACATTTAAATCTCATGCATATATTGAGCTTAATCATCCATATAGAGCACACAAGTAATAAATGAATTCAAACAAAAAGTGAAAATTTTCAATGGTGATTTATTCATTTAACCTTGTCAATGTTACTCTTTGATTCTAATAAGAATTTTCCTTGTTTACGAGATAATGACTCACTTAGATGAAGAGAGAATTCAACGTGAACTGTCAAAAAATCCAGTCCTATTGTAAAATGAAAAGAAAAAGGTGAATCATGCCATTAGGTTTATTATATGCATGCAATCACAAAAAAATATCAACCCTCTTATCAATTCAAGCATACCTATATTATGTGTCTAAGTTAAACATAACGCATTCTCACTAAGAGTAGAGCATATAAGGATGACATACAAAATGCACACATAAGCATGTGAAGTGATAATTGGAATGCTAAATGCATGATTAGGCATGATGACCAAGATGACAAAACAAAAGTTCACATGCTTTCAAGCAATCCCACATGGACATAGAATAATCAAGCAAATCAATTATGTCAAGAGTGTCTAGGGAAAACAATGCATGGGATGATTAATCATGCGTGGAGTGACCGATTTCAAAGTAAAAGTGTTTGTAACAAAGAACTCATGGCACCACCTTTTATGGGGGTAGATCTAGAATGGCACTAAGGCAAAATATTTCCCTAAAGTTGTGCCTCAAACAACAAGTATGAGAATTTTCATTTTTTTTTTGGTTTTTTCAATAAAAAATTAATCTTAAGGTTCTAAAAATGATTCTAACATGTAAAGCTACTTAAGAAATAACATATTATATTTTTTTAAAACCCAATCATGCAAAGATATTGAATCAAACAAAATATCAAATATAAACCCTAAAAAGAGAGAAAAAAAAAAGGGTAAGTTTCTACCTTTGAAGCATGTTTGTCTCTTGTGAAGATCAAAGTAAGAATTTAAGATCCTCTTTAAGTGATCAGGTATGGGAAATTAAGTTCTTTAAAGCCTCCTTCTTCTTCGAATGGGGAGTAGGGGTGGTCTCCTTGTTCTCTTCAAGATGACGATGACTTGGATGCAAACAATCTTTGATGTAATGCCAAACTTTGTTCTTTGTTTGATATGATCAAAAAAATCAAATTTTATAGAGGATTCTTACTTTGTTTTGAGTGAAAGATCAGGTCTTAGGGTTATGGTAAATGTTAGGGCTCAAGAATGAATATTTATCACACAAATCTCACTCTTTAGCACTAGTATTTTCTTAATTTGCTCTAAAAAAACGGGATTATATTTTGTAGCAGCCAAAAGTATGAAAGATATCTGAAGAGATCCCTAAAAATCTCTTAAAATTAGTATTTATAAGACTCATTATGGTTACGTATCAAATCTATCCGACTTGGAGAAGAATACTTTCTATTTAGGCAACTTACAAATCCTAAATCCAAAAGAATTAGGAAATTCCGTCACTCACCCCTGAATAACATACCACAAAACAATTCTTATAATGCAATATGCATTCATGATGAAATGGTTGCAATCAATCATTCACCAATCAAGTTCATCACAATTCATAACAATCCACACAATCATTTTCATCACAATTTGCGCATCGAACATTGCACATTCCCAATACAACCATAACAAATTTATCTCTAGCTTAAATCTTATATATTTATCTCAACCTATAGAATCCTTGTAACATTTAATCCTTAGTATTTTCATACCAAAATCTTATATACTTACGATTCATAAAATCTAGTATCTAATCTTACTAAGGTAAATTATGTTTTCATTCATTATTTCTATTATGCAATTTAATATGCTTATTAAAAGTAAAGTGCACTCACATCTAGAAACAACTTTTAAACCCGATGCATCTCCTTGTCTCTAAAACGATCCTCCACTGCACCTTGATTTTTTTTCATTAACTACCCCAAAACTTTCTAAAAGCCTAACATCTTCCCTAAGACATCTTTTATTACTAATTCCACTTTATTTACTTGTTCCCAAGTTCCACAAGTCCAAGTACAGAATAAATTCTAACTCGAAACTGAACAAACACGTTAAAAAGCTTCGAAAAGAAGTCATGTGATTAAGATATTCAAAATTAAATATTGGGTTCTACTATTAGATAAACTAAAAAAAATTTGGCTTTTCACAAAAAAAAAGAGTCCTTGGAAAAAGTCAAAAGTCGTTGCGAAGTCGTCGTGATAAATTATGTAGCGAAAAGTTCTGCAACGACTAATGTTCGTTGCTAAAGAGGTCCTAACGCAACGACATTTATCGTTGTAAAAACCTTGTTGCTATAAAGTAGTCTTATTAATTGCATATAATATGCTATAGTATCTAGAAAGTCATTGCGATATGTGAGCTCTTTTGCAACGACCAAAGATGTTATTGCGTAACATCCAACTGCAACAACATGCGAAAGACCCAATGCCAACAACAAATCATTGCAAAATATCATTTCGCAACAACATTAGCTGTTGCAATAGATTCCTCCTTTATATTTTAATAGACTATTCAACAACTTTTGTTGTTGCGAAAACGTTTCTACGTATTTATCTTTTAAATAAAATTTCATTATATTTTACAACCTGCTTAAAAATATACATTACGAATCCAAAACAAATCATATTTTCATAATAAAAAAACAATTAAAATATATGAAATAGATTAAAAATATGTATATTCATCAACTATATATAAAAAATGAGAAATATTAGTCTTTGATAGATTTAGTCTTGAAAATATTAACTCCACATAAAACATTCAAATTCATATTGGAGTTCAATCCAATTGTACAAAAAATAAATACCGAGGATCGCCAGCAAAGACCTAATAACTAATAATAACACATCCTAACATCCTCCTATGTCGAGGATCGCCAACAGCAATCAATATGCAACCTCACTTACCCTGATATGCTCGGCAGAACCAAATTCCTCTATTTCCTTGAATATGATCAAGCTCAACTAATGCTTTTGATGCAGCAATAGAGGGTAATGGATGGCCAGTTGACCACCTAAGGTAGGTAAGTTTAGGTGTACATTCTAGATTGAGAGTCACAAGATAAGGTTCACCTTTTTCACCAACATTCTGCATGTTCAAATATTGCAGCCCATAGTTAGAGCTTTTTAACATCGTAACAGTGAGCTAGTTCTTCAGAAGATACCAATAAGCAAATCATCTAGACATACAACATGCAACATTATCACCAAATTTTCTTGGTTTGAGATTTTTCTATTTATATGATTAAACATTTTTCTTATGTTACTTTGAGTTTTCCATGATTCTTTTTTTGCATGTCCAAAAGAACTTCGACACTAAATTTCAAACTAGTTTGCACTTTTTACTTTAATTTTGGTGGAAGCTCTTGAGCTGGTTATTAAATCCTTGATGCATCTAATAATTCAAAGGTTGAAAATGAAGTCTTATCTTTTCTACATGAGGCTAAAAGTAATGCTACCCATAGGTCATGGCCACAGACACAAGTTCATTTTACAGAGAGAGCATGTTACATACCCGAAGCCAGTATGTTAAACATACTTTATTTTCTGTACTTCCCAGAAAATTCCTTGTAATCTATGCTGCTAGGTTTTTGGACATTAAATTTTTGTCACGATGAAGAAAAATATCACTACCAATAAAGAGTTAAAAATGATTGTCCAATTGATTTGATCAATTATACAAGATCACAGTCAAATCAATTTCCAGAAGACTTTGAGGGAGAAAAATAGAACCAGTGCACAGTAAAAAAAATGATCATCTGTCATAAGTTTTTGCCATGGTAATTCTAATTCATGATGGTAGCTACATGAAGTATTTTTTTTTGTTGGTAAAATTAACTTGAATTAGAACCATCCACTCCAATTCAACTAGAGAATTTCACCAAGTTACACAGAGAAACAAGAGGCAAAAGAAATACAATACTTATATTTTGTGCTCTCTCTCCATTGATCCTATTACTACTTTTTGCCACACATGGAGAGGGAGGGGATAAGAGAACTGTATCACAACTAAAGGCAAAGTATTGAATTATCAAATGTTTCCATTAAATTTTCAAAAGGTATTGAAGAAAATCGGTATTAACTTTAAGATGTAAGGTAAAACTTGTAAATAGATGAATTAGGAAAGATACCTATAAACATATTGGAAAGCACCAAGCCCTCTCAATTCATCAAAAGTTGCTTCATTTCCTAATAATTTTAGATCTTCTGGAGCATGAAGAGCCATTATGCATCCATCATACATTTCTTGTGAGCCATCTCAAAATCACTTTTGCGAATTACCACTAATACTATAACGGTCTGTAACATTTATGCTAACCCTCTCCATCTATCAGTTCTAATGCCTTATCTGTATCAAGTTATATTAGAATATTTATGATTACTACTGGACGAAAAGACTAAAAACAAACCTAATTGCGAAGCAATAAGAAAACAATAAAAGTTTATAGTCCAGAACAAAAACTAATCCTTTGGGAGAGTCCTATGAACCAAAATACAGAAACATTCAAGAGAGAGACAATGATGAGAGCAACACATAAAAGAGTTTCTTTAAACAGATTTGAATCCTTTTGAAATTGAACAAAAATAAGATATGAACTTACAAAACAAACATCTTAGACAAGATATGTGCACCTACATTAGTAATATATGAATATAAATGCCTATATTACTTCTCATTCTATTCCACTTTGAGTTTCATTTTTTCTACACTAAAATAGCATTTCAAGAATATTAATATATAAACTATTAAAATGGGATGAAAAAAATCTAATGATTAGCATATTTGCAATCAATAGTTGCTATTTTATATAACAAAAGAACATAATTGATTTAAGTTCTCATAGTCATCAGCAGTCAAAACTGAATGTACCTCACAACAAGTTCTCATTTGAAAACCTTTACTTTCTAGCACTTTCTTAACCTGATATTATTTTAACAAAAATAAATTATTTTATACTTCTAAGAACAAATATAAATTTCTTGACAATGCTAATCAACAGGGAAGGTGAGAAGTTTTATTTTATTTTCTTTTTTTTTACTAAGATGAGAATACAATTTAATGTAACAAAAAATTAGCACCTTATTGACATAAGTATGTGAACGCCATCTGATAGTCAGCCACTGTGGGCGGCCAAAGAGTTGTAAAGGGAATGACAAGTTAGAAGAAATCATAACTATTTCAGCAAAAAAAAAAAACTCTAACATCACTCAGGAAGTAACTTATTGAGAAAAATACATACTGAATATACATATAATTCTACTTTGTTGGAAATCACCTTGACAAGATGCCCAGGTGGTGATATTCCAAACACCCAAGTCTAGAATAACTTGTAAAGAAAAGATACAGCAACCAAAGCAAGAAAGAAGACAAGTAATTGTTATCAAGGTTCGCCAATAGCCTACGTCCCCGTGAGTTCCTCCGAACTCTCTGCACTAAATCAATGGTTTTTACAATCACAGCAACCCTCTCCAAGAAACCCAAGTTCTTGAAGAAACCAAGAAGGGAAGAAAGAAGATGATAAGAACTATTACAAAAGCTCTTTATCAAATCTATGCTACTCTCTCTTTACAACCAGCCTCTCTATAATGAGTCTTTCTTGTGTTTTGTGTCTTTGCACTCTCACATAATTCTCTCTTGTATCTCTTATATAATGATCACATTAATCTCTTGTATTGCTTTGTCACAATTATTGTTGAGAATGAAGCTAGGTGACCCTTTATATAGTGCACCAACTTCTTGATCAATCTTGAGTGTCATTCTCCACCCTTAGATCTTGATGACCAATCAATCATGGCCTTTGATCAATCCTAAGTTAAGTTGTGCATTTTGAACATCCCTCACGAACCACTTGAAAGGCTGAATCATGTGTACTTCAGTGTGCCTTGAAGGTGCGGCCTGAAATAATGGGCACCGCGGCTCAAGGCAAAGCTCCTCTTCAGTAAGGTTCTGGGCACCGTGGCCTTGGCCTTCCTCCAGCTTTCCTCTTTTCTTGGGGCCACAACCTGGACAAGGCAGGGCCGCAGCACACACTGGTGCTAAGCCCTTTTGGTTGCTTGTGTGTTGAGGCACACACCTAGTGTGTTGAAGCTTGATACTGAACTCCTTCCAACCACAACCATGTTTAAACCTTAACCATGTTTAAACCTTAGACAAATACCAACAATCTCTACCTTTGTCTAAGTGTTTAAACATGAACCATTGTGCAGAGAACTTCAGGATCCAAGCTCATCTTGAGTCATCAATCAACCGACTCCAATCCTAAGTAGTTCAAGGCAATGATTGAACTTGCTTAGAGGTAGAACCTTGGTGCCTAAATCTGCAGGATTTTCCTTCGTGGCTACCTTGTCCACATGAATGCATCCTTCTATAACATTATCCCGAATGAAATGATACCGAACATCCATATGCTTTGTCCTCTCATGGAACACCAGATTCTTACATAAGTGCAATGTACTTTGACTATCCGAAAACACCACAACCTGCTTTTCTAGGACCTTCAACTCTTCCAACAACCCTTTGCACCACATAGCCTCCTTTATGGCTTCCGTAACCACTATGTACTCAGCCTCGGTTGTTGAGAGTGCTACCACAGGCTGCAACTAAGCCTTCCAACTTACACAACATCCATTTAAGTTGAAGAAGTAGGAGGTAATTGATCTCCTTTTATCCTGGTCTGCTCAATAGTCTGAATCCGTATAACCCTCAAGACAGATGGACTTACAACTCTTCTCATAAATCAGCCCTACTTCTGGGCTTCCCTTCAAGTACCTCAACAACCATTTCATCCCAAGCCAATGCTCCTTTCCGGGATTACTCATAAACCTGCTGAGAACACTTATTGCATGAGCAATATCAGGTCTAGTGCTTACCATGGTGAACATAACAGAACCAACAACACTAGAGTAAAGGACTTTTTCCATTTCCTTCTTCTCCACCTTCAATCTTAGACATTGATCACTGGAGAACTTGAAATGACCAGCAAGGGAAACCTTCACTGGTTTGCTATCTTCCATAGAGAACTTAAATATCATCTTCTCTATGTAGGAAGTTTGAGAGATCTCCAATCTGTTTCTCTCCCTTTCCCGGATGATACACATCCTAAGGATCTTCTGTGCATGGCCAAGATCCTTCATCTTAAACTCCCCACTGAGTTGAGCCTTCAATTTTCTTATCCTCTCCATGTTGCTCCCAACCAGCAACATATCATCAACATAGATGAGGATGATCACCACTTCCTCAACCTTCTGCCCCTTATAGTATAAGCACAAATCATAGTAGCTCCTCATGAATCCCAAGTTGATTACAAAGGAATCAAACCTCTTATTCCATTGCAGAGGTGATTGCTTCAAGCCATAGAGAGATTTCTTCAATTTGCACACCAAATCTCCCTGCCTTCCTTCCTCATACCCTTCGGGTTACCTCATGTAGATGGTTTCATCAAGCCCTCCATGTAAGAACGTTGTCTTCACATCCATTTTCTCGATTTCCCAATCAAATTGGACCACCATTTCCAACACTATCTGTATCATCTTGTACTTTACAACTGGTGAGAAGATTTCGGTGAAATCTATGCCTTATTTTTGTGTGAACCCCTTCGCCACTAGCCTAGCTTTATACCGAACTTCATCTCCTGGAGTATTCCCTTTTTTGATCTTGTAGATCCATCTACAATCAACAACTCTCTGTTTTTCTAGTTTGGGCACCAATACCCAAAAGTTATTCTTCCTCAAAGAATCCATTTCTTCCTCCATAGCTAGCTGCCACTTTGATGAATCCTTACACTCCATGGCTTCCATGTAAGTTTTTGGTTCACTCATCTCTCCTTCTGTCCAATGAGCTGTTACATTAGCATCCGCAAACCCATATCTCAAAGGTGATCACACCACCCTCTTTTCTTGGTCCCTTATGAGCTGGTGGTCATTCTGACTTGTTGCATCAACCTCTTCCAGTTCAGCCTCCTTTTGAGTGCCCTGAGCATGGCCTTCATTAATGGGCTCTACCTGGTTCGAACCCTCTTCCCTTCCTTGCTCTACCTGAATTGAATTCTAATTGATGCGATGCTCCACAAATTTCATACTGGTTTGCTCATTAGCCCCTGCAGGGTTAGTTTTCTCCAAGTAGGGAAATAACAATTCATTAAAAAAAAATCCCTACTTATTATGAGTTTCATGCCCTTCTTTTCTAAGGACCACAACCTATATCCCTTAACCCCATCACCATACCCTAGAAATACACATTTTCTAGACCTTGGGCTAAGTTTATCATCCTTTTGATATGCAAATGCAGCACACCCAAAAGTCCTAAGGTTGCTTAATTCAGGGGGTTTTCCACTCCACATCTCCATGGGAGTCTTGAGCTCTAAAGCTCTAGAGGGTGATCTATTAACCAAGTATGCAGTTGTAGACACAGCTTCTCCCCAAAAATATTTTGGTAAACTTGACCCAATTAACATGCACCTAACCTTTTCCATAAGGGTTCTATTAATCCTCTCAGCAATTCCATTTTGCTGAGGTGTTTTTACAACCGTTCTATGCCTTAGAATACCATTTAATTCACATAATTGATCAAAATCCTTATTACAAAATTCTAGGCCATTATCGGTTCGTAAAGCCTTAACTACCCTACTCGTTTGAGTCTCCAGCAACTTTTTCCACACAACAAATTTATTTAATGCATCTGATTTATTTCTAAGCAAATAAACCCACACTTTTCTTGAATAATCATCAATTAAAGACAGAAAGTAAAAGTTACCTCCCTGTGTTGGTGTTCTTGCTTGTCCTCAAAGGTCTGAATGAATGTAGTCAAGAATCCCCTTAGACTTATGCACTTCGGTGTTGAAGCTGACCCGGTGTTGCTTCCCAAGAACGCAACACTCGCAGAAATCAAGTTTCTCTACTTTGTCTCCACCGAGTAGGCCATCCTTGCTAAGAACTTGCAGGTCCTTTTCGCTCGTGTGTCCCAAGCGAGTGTGCCAAAGGGTTGCCCTATCCATCTCAACCATCAAGCTTGCTGCTTGATCATTGATTTCTGTCTCTCTGATCATCTCATAGAGTCCATCCTTTATTGCTGCTTTGATCACTACCAAAGATCCCTTGGCCACCTTGATCTTTCCTCCCCCTACTTTGCATGTGTAGCCTATGGAATCCAGCTACCCTAATGAGATCAAATTCCTCTTCAAATCCAAAAGATACCTCACATTTTGCAGCAACCTTGTGACTCCATTAAACATCCTCAACTGGATGTCTCTTATCCCCTTACTTGGCAAGAATTGTCATTCCCCAAGAAGACCCTTCCATCATTGATCTCCTTGAAATTTTTGAACCATTCCTTGTGAGGGCACATGTGATAAGTGCACCCGAAATCCAGAATCCACTTCTTGCTACCTTGTCTCCTACTCATATTTGAGCACACAACAAGAACATCATCTTGCTATTCTCCTTTGGCAACCGAAGCCTCTCCATTGTTGGTATGTCTTCTTCTCTCATCCTACATCTTCTTATTGCAATCTTTCTTGAAATGGCCCTCCTTGTTACAGTAGAAGCACCTCTTTCCTCCAAGTCTTGTCTTGGAATGAGATTTTCCATGGCTCTACCCTCTACCTCTTGATTTCTCCTGGTAGTTGCCATGAATGCTACTGCCATTCCGAGTTGCTGGCCTTCCTCTTATGAACAGCCTTTCCCCACTTGATGCCTCCCTACTCTTGGCTTTGAAATCATGAGCCCTTATGGCATTGATCACAATCTCCTTGGTTAAAGTATCTCTTCCATACCCAATAGCATTAATCAAATTATCAAAACAATCAGGAAGAGAATTTAACAAAATAACAGCCAATTATTCATCCGGGAATTTAATACTACAACTAACCAAATCTTGAACTAGTTTATTAAAGACATCAAGATTATCTTGCAACTCTTTACTAGGATCCATTTTAAAAGAAAGATTCTTTTAAGAAGATAAATCTTGTTGGGGAGAGTTTTGGTAAAAAACAACTCATCTAGTTTCTTCCATATGACAGTCGGATCTTCCGAGTCTTTGCACTCCCTTGTGACATTATTCGACATGTGCAAGAAAATGGTGCTGTAAGCCATCTCTATCTCAACCCGCTGGTCCTCCATGATACTTGTTGGAAAAGTATCATCTTCTCCGATAGCCAAGTCCACTTTCTGTTGCATAAGAACCGCCTTGATCTTCCGCTTCTAAAGGGTAAAATGTCCCTTTCCATCAAACTTCTCAACAACAAAATTTGAAGTCATCTTTACGGAGAAAATCCCAGATTTATGCAATACCCACAAATGCTTTCTTCAACCTCAAGAACATAATCGAAGATGGATCTTAACACCGTTCTTGAATCACTCTTAAGAAAACGATCTGATCTTGATCTTTACTCCGTTCTTGAATCACCCAAGAAGTTGATCTTTGATTCTTGGAGTCTTGACTCCGTCACCTTCTTGTTCTTTCTCTGATACCCAACTGTGCAAGCTCTGATACCACTGCTGGAAATCATCTTAACAAGATGCCCAGGTGGTGATCTTCCAAACATCCAAGTCTAGAATGACTTGTAAAGATTAGGAATCGGAAACAGAAATAGAAATGAAAGAAAAAATAAGACAAACAATTGTTATCGAGGTTCAACAATAGCTTACGTCCCCATGAGTTCCTCTGAACTCTCTGCACTAATCAATGGTTCTTTTACAATCACATCAACCCCTCTCCAAGAAGCTCAAGTTCCTGAAGAACCTAAGAAGAGAAGAAAGAAGATGATAAGAACTATTACAAAAGCTCTTTATCAAATCTATGTTACTCTCTCTTTACAACCAGTCTCTCTACAATGAGTCCCTCTTGTGTTTTATGTCTTTGCACTCTCACACAATTCTCTCTTGTATCTCTTGTATAATGATCACATTAATCTCTTGTATTACTTTGTCATAATTATTGTTGATAATGAAGCTAGGTGACCCTTTATATAGTGCACCAAGTTCTAGATCAATCTTGAGGTTTAATCTCTACCCTTAGATCTTGATGACCAATTAACCATAGCCTTTGATCAATCCTAAGTTAAGCTGTGCATTTTGAACATCCCTCACGAACCACTTGAAAGGTTGAATCATGTGTTCTTCAGTGTTCCTTGAAGGTGCGGCCTGAAACAAGGGGGGCCGCGGCTCAAGGCAAAGCACCTCTTCAACAAGGGTCTGGGCACCGCAGCCTTAGGGAGGGGGCACCACAGCCTTGGCCTTCCTCCAGCTTTCCTCTTTTTTGGGCACCCCAACCTAGACAAGGCAGGGCCGCAGCACACACTGGTGCTGAGCCCTTTTGGTTGCCTGTGTGCTGAACCTTGATGCTGAACTCCTTCCAACCTTAACCATGTTAAACCTTAGACAAATACCAACATACTTATTGAGAAAAATGAGCACCTGAAGTAGATGATGATTACATCAAAATGACAGAATGGAGAAAGCTGAAAAACTCATAACACCTTCTGAAGGGAATGACCAAATCGAGCCACATATTGGGACCTATGATAACACCATATTTACTAATGTTACCAAGTAATTAATAGGATAATAAGTAGATTTACTTAGAAAGTAAAGGGATTGTGACAGAATAAAATGATTCAGTTATCTCACTAGGTAAGCCTTTTGAAACAATTCAGAGTAACCCTGAGACTTGATAAATTCCCCCAAGGTTTCATTACGATCAATGTCTGGTTTTTTCTCTAGCATTTCAAGATAACTACAAAGAGAAAAAGGATTCAATTTTTTTTTGGCAAATCTGTACATCACAAAGAGTTCATGCATTTCTAAAAGATCATCAACTCCTTTGAACTACCGTAAAACATGATCATACACCATCGTATTCTAATATGTTGATCTGGCTCTTTATTTTAGTTAGAAGTACTCTATGTAGAAATTTTGGATATGTGTATGATTTTCAGACCCTCCACTTAGTTATAAGACCCATTTTAACTAGCTAATTAAAGCATATGCTTCATTCTTATGGATGCATTTAGTAGGAAAAGAAGTGGGGGAAAAGAAAAACTATAAGGATTGATGTTTTCCTCTTAAATGTATAAATCATAATCCTCCCAAATTGGTCTCAAATTAAGAGTTTTAAGATAAATGCATGTGAAGTACAAAATGGAAAATGTACTATTATATGTTATAAGTCTAAAACTATGTTCATGATCTTCTTACATTTTCTAGTAATCATGATAATAGTTACAATTATGATTAATACTAAGGCTTTTTTTAGATAGAAGTACTTTGTTAGCTGTACTTTCCCAAAAAACTAATTAACTAAATAATTTACTGATTATTGTAGTTGGTATTCAACCTGGTCTTGCACAGGGGAAGTCACTTGGGCTATAATAGAATCCTAGTGCTTGCTGAATTTGTGAAAGATAAAGAACTCTCGTGAAGGTCTTCGCTAGGTTTACAAGATGCAATTTGGGAAGGACTAGATTGTGTAGGGTTCTTCAAACATATCTCTAAAAATGAGTCAACCAATGCATCCACAAACTAAAGTCATTGATGTGATAAGGGTACACCTGTACTTATCAATAAACACACCTTTCAATTAAACAAGATAATAAAAAGAAAGGCAATGCATGAAAGCACGAATATGAAACTCAAGCAATTGGAGAAGACTGAATTTGTGATACACACAACTTGATAAGAAATCATGATACCTATCAATTTATATTTTCCTGAATAAGCCTTTATAGTTCAATTATAAGAGTACCTGTAGCATCAGGATCATAAAAAGGCTTCTGTGGCACATCCAAAGCTGAAATACTCTTTTGTGGTAGGTAAACACGTATAATTGATGATGACTTGTTCGATTTATCTGCTATAAAGCCATAAAGTTTCTTGTTCTCATCTTTTATAGTTCGCATGAGTAACATCTGCAATGACAGACATTCATATACGGAATAAGCATTTGATTACTGCTTCGAAGTAAAATATTCAGTATTTGTTAAGTGTGTCTAGCAGAGGAACTATATAATAACTTTGATCACTAAATACAAAGTAACCATCTCATTCAAACAATAATACTCCTTGCCAGTTGATTACGCTCAAACTAACATGCGATTATTGTATATAGTTGAGGTGTCAATCCCACGAGGAAAAGCGAACTATAAGAGAAAGTGTAAACCTTAACACGAAACGATGAAATTCAAATGAGTGAATCTTTGTTTTACGAATGAAACTATATTTGTGAAAGTATGACGAAGGATTCAATGAAGAAATAACAAGGTTCCAAGAATCCTTCCTAAGTTCATTCCCTTATTCTTATCTAGACTAAATTGTTTTATCTCAATTGCTAGTTTCACATCCCAAACAAGCAATTAGTAAATATTCAATCAAAGCACATAAACACTCTAATGTAATTGCTACAAATTACTCTTTAATTCTGATTCAAGCACACATGACCTATCTTATAGATTATCAAGAAATGACAATATATTTCAATAACAATAGCGCAGTAATGGACAAACCTGTAAGATGAATCTACCAAAATCAATCACATCTAACAACTTGACATAAGAAGAGCTTGACTAGACTTATATGGATGAGAAAGATGCTATCACTGGATTAAGAGTAAATCCTCTCATTCTTACTTAATCAAAGAGTAAATCATAAACAATGTTTAACAATGAATCCATACAAATGAATCAAGAATAGAAATAAGAACAACTACACCTAGGAATTCATCCTTTTGCCATGATTGGAGATTAGTTGGACATTAGGCTCATGCTTGATCACCTAAAATGGAGAAGAATATGGTAGCTCTCCTAATTCCAGCCTCCTTTTCAGCAAAACCTAAGTGTTCTATTAATACCCAAAAGGTTCAAGGGTATTTTCGGGTCAAGAAATGTCATTAAAGCCCTAATAAAGTGGTGAAACAGAAATAGGGGAATCGCGCTCGCGCCGCGGCTCAGCTTTTCCTCGCCGCAGCATGGTTCTGGATCCTGGCTTTCCAGAGGTTCTGGAGGCCGCGGCACACACAAATCTGGGCCGGGGCGCATTGCCTGATTCCAGCCTCTAAATAAGAAGCTAATGGTTCTAGTGTTCGCGGCTCAAGCCTTGGCTCGCCGCGGCATGGAACCTTAAATATGGATTTCTCTTCATTTTGTCCTTCCGAAACCATTCCTTCACTCCGATATGCATAGAATCTTCGTGCTTTAAGCAATGTTAGCTTTTCCATCTCTTTTAAACCCAAAATAGCTGAAAATGCATCGAAATAAATTAATGAACCAAGAATGACACTTTAGAATTATTAAGGCATAAATGTGTAATTCAGCCCTAAATCAACCCTAAAATGCTAACAAATAAATACTATTAAGATGCATTTTATGACTCTCATCATAACCCTCAACTAGCTTATTGCTAATCCCTAGTAATTCAAGCGAAAAATATGAAATGAATTCTATATTAGAAATTAAAACAAAATAAAACAATGTTAGCATTAATCCAAGAGTAATTCAACTTTTTGTCTAAAAAATTGTACATAACACACAACACATAGAATCATTAAATACCACCCAAGTCCAAAAACGATCCAAACATCAACTTCAAAATCGTTATCGACTCTTAACATCCATCTTAGTTCAAACAATTAATCCAAATATTCGGATGATTTTATGCACAACATTTATGAATACAAGTCTTGGCCTCTAAAAACATATTAAATTGCATGACATCAATCACAAATCAAACTCCATAGGCTCACTTTTCAAATCACTCTCCACTAATGTAGAAAAATCACACTACATCAGGTCACTAGGTCTTTAATGGGCTTGTAACATTAGGCTAAGGTAAAGGTCAAAAAAGACAAAAAGGATTAAACAAGTAAAAAAACTCAGTCTCTTAATTTAAACATAATCACTTTAAGCACTAGATAACCTTACTTCAACACCAAACTCATTCAACCATTTTTTCTAGCATTTCACTTAATAATTCACCATTTTTCTTCTTTTTTTGCCAAAATTCACTTCTTTTTTTTTTTTTATAGCACATAACCATTCACCTCCGTTTTCATTTTTTTACTCTTTTCCACAACCCCCAACCTATCTCCTTTAATGTACTTAGGTTATGGTAGTGATATATATATATATATATATATATATTTTATATTTCCATCCTTACTCCTCTTAAGTGTTTCTCAACAAATGTGTATAAACTAAGTTCTCTTAAAAGAAAGGTAAGGATAAAATATTTTTTTAGGCTCATAAAGGTAAGTAAATGGCCTATCGAAAGAAACAAGGCTCAATTTTTTTTCAAGAAAAAAGGCTCAAACAGGTGACTAGCGATAAATATAACAAGGGTAAGGTTGAAAGGCTCAAATGGTCCAAGGATGGCCTACATCATATCCTAAGTAGTGTGCCTTCTAGGATTTCGCCTCAAGTGATTATCAAATAAGTTCTAGAGCTTGTCGAGACTGCAAAAGTATTCACGAAACAATTGCACATAAAACTTCTCTAAATGTTTTAGACTAATCATGCAATCTTACCGCAAACCAGAGTCTTAAACCAAATGAAGATCGACACTTAAAATTATTATCAAACCGAAGCAAGATTTAACTTCTTCTAAACGCTATATGCTATCTCAATTAAACTCAGTTAAACTCATATCATTGACATGTAAATTAACTCCAAGGCTAACACAAAGCATACCAAGAACAAACAATATATATATTTTCTCTTCTTTTTTTTTTTAACAATTTATCCTAACAAACGAATTAAAACAACAAAGGGAAAGTGACACCAAACAATTCAATGGTATGGAATAAGAAGTGTGTTTCCTCCACCCCCAACTAAAAATTTGCATTGTCCTTAATGTGAAATAAAAAGTAAAGGAAACTCCCGTTTTAACTAAAAGTGCGAGGATGCCGAAAATTGTGCAGCACCATTCGAACTCCTTACTGTTCTTCTTTTTGAAATTTCGATCTCTAACATAGAATGTGTAACATTAAGATTCCCACCGAATGTTATGTTAGCACATCAAAACTAAATAAACAACTAAAAATGAAAAATGAAGTACGAAAAATAAAGATAACGAAAAGTTAATCCGATATAAAAGTTAATGCAGTCATCTGATAATAAAATAAAATGAAAAAAAAGAGATAACCCAAAAGTTAATCCTCCATGTCATCGTCCTCCTCTTCCTCCTCTTCATGCTCCTCGCGAGCTAGATCAAAGGATGAACCCTGATAGGGTGGCAAGGTGAGAAATTGATCTATATCATAACCGGTGGCGGAAGCAAGGTGTTGGTACATCTGACCAAAAAAAAAGTAAACCCTCGCTTGATAGTCTGCTGCCTGGCTAAGAATCGATCTTGACGATTAAACCTATCTTGATAAATAATCAGCCCAAAGATAGAGAAAAGACCCACAAACTCAAAATCCTCTTGAAATCCCAAAATCCTCTTAGAACCAAAGCTTTTTGGAGAAATTTGCAGCAAAATCTGCAATATAAGTGAGAAATTCCTCAAGGAATTGTGTTAGAATCAAGAACGAATGAGAAAAAGTAGATGGGTAAGGATGGATTTGGAGAGAGGTTGAGAGAGAGTAGAAGAAGGGCTGGTTTCTTTCAAAGGGAAATGAAAAACAAGAGGGAAAATTGGTTTTTAAAGTGTTAGATCATGACCTTTTACCGTGGTGCACACTGACTCGTGCCGCGGTGCGTAGACCTAAATCCCCAAATGCATCGTGCTGTGCACCACGATGCACACTAGTCCGTGCCGCGACGCGAACTGGAGAGTGGACTTTTGGTGGGTTGCTGGTGGGAGAGGTGTATGGGCTTGGGCTGCAACGCCCACTGGGCCTTTTTAAATCTGCTGGAAAGTACAAATAAAAGGGTATAAAAATGTAAACTAAAATTACTAAAAATAAACTTAAAACTAAAAATTAATTAAATCAAAATGAAATTAAACTTAAAATTAAGATAGACTTAACTAAAAACAAAAATTAAAAAATTAACAAAGACTTAACAAAATTAAAAGTAATGTACAATGGAACGAAAGTACCCGATTAAGAAGCATAAACCGAGGCTACCAAAGAGATCTCTTCAGGCCTATCTTTAACACGTTCATGTTCCAAGTAGAGCTTCAACCTTTGGCCATTAACTCAAAATGCACAACCGTCGGAAGGATCTTCAACTTCAACTACTCCATTGGGAAAACACTCTTCACAACATAAGGTCCCTTCCATCGTGATTGCAATTTTCCCGGATGGGAATGTAACCGCGAGTCATACAGAAAAACTCTATTTCATCATCTTTTGGAGTATTGTTTGATCATGCACCGCTTTCATTTTTGACTTTAAGTCTTTAGCATTATCATATGCATCATCTTTCAACTCCGCAAGTTCACAAAGTTGCATTTTCCTCTCCTCACTACACATCTTCAAGTTATAGTTAAAATTCTGAATAGCTCAATATGCTCTGTGATCAAGTTCTACCGGCAAGTGACATGCTTTTCTGAATACCAACCGATAAGGAGATGCTCCAAGCACTGTCTTATATGCTGTCCGGTACACCCAAAGTGCATCCAATAGGCCCAAAGACCAATCTTTTCAATTGAGATTTACTGTTTTTTCAAGTATTTGCTCAATCTCCCTATTTGCTAGTTCAGCTTGGCTATTGGTTTGTGGATGATAAGCTATAGAAACCTTATGGATGACTCCATACCTGCGCATTAAAGCCTCAAAAGAACGGTTACAAAAATGTGACCCTTGATCACTAATTATAACATGTGGAGTACCGTACCTATATAAAATATGATCTTTTAGAAATTTAACAACAACTATATTATCATTAGTGCAGCAAGGTATTGCTTCAACCCATTTAAAGATACCCAAAAGAAGGTGGGAATGGTCCTATAAAATCGATCCCCCAACAATCAAAGATTTCCACCACTAAGATCAGGTTGAGAGGCATCGGGACAATGATCCTAACCTTTGACGTTGTTCACATGATCGACAAAACTCATTAGCATCCTTGAATAAAGTAGGCCAATAAAAACCGCATTGCAAAATTTTTGCGGCTGTCTTTTTAATAGAAAAGTGGCCACCACAAGCATATGTATGACAAAAAGTTAACACACTATCAACTTCCATATCTGGAATGCATCTTCTTATTATTTGATCAGGGCAATATTTAAAAAGATAAGGATCATTCCAATAAAAATTCTTTACCTCAGCCAAAAACTTACGCTTATCTTGTGCACTCCATGTATATGGAACTTAACGGGAAGCCAAGTAGTTTGCAATGTCAGCATACCATGGTGTGTGGCCAAGGACAGAAAATAAGTTTTCATCCGAAAAGGCTTCCCGAATGGGTAAAATGTCAGCATCATTCTTAAATTCCAAGCGAGATAGATGGTCCACTACAACATTTTCTATCCCTTTCTCGTCTTTGATGGTCAAGTCAAATTCCTGCAAAAGCAAAATCCAACGTATCAAACGGGCCTTAACATCCATTTTTAAGAAAAGAAAATTAAGGGTGGAATGATCTATGAATATAGTGATAGGTGAACCAATTAAGTAGGAGCGAAATTTATCCAATGCGAATACTACTGCTAGTAATTCCTTTTCGGTTGTGGTGTACATCATTTGAGAATGATTCAAGGTTCTACTAGCATAATAAACAACAAATGGTTTTCCCTCCCTTCTCTGCCTCAAAACAGCACCTACAACATAGTCACTAGTATCACATATAATCTCAAAAGGCAAGGTAAAATCCGGTGATTGCATAATAGGGGTGGTTGTAAGCATAGAGATAAGTTTCCTAAAGGCTTGCTCACATTCGGGGCTCCACTTAAACTCAATATCCTTCGTCAAAAGGTTATATAAGGGTCTAGAAATAGCACTAAAATTTTGAATAAACCTTCTATAAAATCCAACATGCCCTAAGAGAGACCTAACATCTTTAGTATTCTTAGGAGTGGGTAGTTTAGAGATTAATTCGATTTTCGATTTATCCACTTCTATCCCCTTTTCAGACACTATATTGCCCAAGACTATTCCGGAAGACACCATAAAATGGCACTTCTCCCAATTAAGCACAAGCTCCTTTTCTTCACACCTGCACAAAACATTTTTCAAATTATATAAACATGAATCAAAAGAAGTTCCAAACACGGTTAAATCATCCATATACACTTCCACACATTTTTCAATCATGTCACTGAAAATACTCATCATATATCTTTGAAAAGTAGCTGGTGCATTATACAAACCAAAGGGCATTCTTTGAAAAGCAAAAGTACCAAAAAGACAAGTAAAGGTGGTCTTCTCTTGATCCTCTAAGGCAATTCCTATTTGGTAGTATCCCGAATACCCATCTAAAAAACAATAGAAAGGATGACCAGCCACTCGTTCTAAAATTTGATCTATGAACGGAAAGGAAAATGGTCTTTCCGAGTAGCCGAATTAAGTTTCCTATAATCTATGCACATACACCACCCAGTCACTACCTTAGTTGGTACTAACACCTCCTTTTCATTTTCTACCATAGTCACCCCAGCTTTCTTAAGAACTACTTGGGTTGGACTAACCCACTTACTATCTGATATTGGATATATAATTTCCACGTCCAACAGTTTTAAGACTTCTTTCTTAACTACCTCTTTCATGGTTGGATTTAGCCTTCTTTGTGGGTCTCTACGAGGGTTAGCTCCTTCTTCTAGATAAATCCTATAGGAACAAATTAAGGGGCTAACACCTTCTACGTCGGCCATTGTCCAACCTAATGTAGATTTATGTTCTCTTAACAAATTCAACAATTGATCACATTATACATCACTAAGTTCGGAGGAAACAATAACCGGAAAGGTATCACCTGGGCCTAAAAAAACATGTTTGAGTCCTTTGGGCAACAGAGCTAAATTAAGCGTTGGTGTCTCCTCGGAAGAGGGTTTGGGTGCCTCCCTTTCTTTAGGCAACTCCTCAAAGCATGGTTGCCATGATTTCTTAATAAATCCCTGTGACTTATCAAAAACATCAAAAATATTAACGGCATGGGGATAAATGAAAAAATCATCAAAATCAAAATTATTACGAAAGGAATTCCAAAGAGTTAGAATTATCTTTAATGTACTCATCCTCCAAAATAAGCTCATCAATCATGTAAGTGTCGAAACCCTCATCCTCTTCATGTGGCTGCCTTGAGACAAAAAAAATTCACCTTTAGAGTCATATTTCCAAATGATAATGTCATTAGGCCATTCCTACAATTAATGAGGGCATTGGCGGTGGTAAGGAATAGTCTTCTAGGTATCAACAAAATTTTTGACTCCGTATTCACAATAGAAATGGTATCTAACATCAAAAAGTCAACAGGATAATAAAATTTGTCAATTTGCAATAAAACATCTTCCACAATACCTCTTGATTTTTTTACCGATCGATCCGCTAGTTGAAGTACCACAGAGGTCGGTTTGATCTCACCTAGACCGAGTTGTAAGTAAATGGAGTATGGTATGAGGTTCATACTAGCCCCCAAATCTAGCAATAATTGGCCACAAGATTTGTTTTCGATTTGGCAAGCCACCGTTGGGCAGCCCGGATCTTTATACTTGGGTTGTGTCTTGCTATCAATTATTGTACTTGCTTGCTCTGTTAAAAATGTCGTCTTCTTCACATTGCGTCTCCTCTTGAGTGTGCATAGATCCTTAATGACTTTAGCATAGTTAGGAACCTGTTTTATGACATGAAGAAGAGGGAGGTTAATTTTAACTTGCTGAAGTTGTTCAGGAATCTCACCTTTTAACACTGAATTTCTCTCCTTAGGTTTAAGAAGGGCTTGAGGGAAAGGCACCGATAAAGAATCACTATAGGTATCTCATTCCTTGGGCGCTTCATCTTTGTTGCTCACGGTGTTAGGTATCAAGTTTGATGGTAGAATGGGTCCATCAATTTTCTTACTACCGCAAGTAATCATGGCATTAACCTCTTTAACATTTTGATTGTCAGGATTGGAGGTTTGCACCATATGTTGTTGATAAGAGTCATAAAATGCATCAAAACAATACTTAATTGTTAACACTTTAGGGTTAATCTCGGTCGTAATCGCACTTTTAAATGTTGATAACTCTAAAGTGTTATTCATAAATCATTGACTTAATTCGATGCATTTTCAGGTGCGTTGAGTACAAAAGAGATGATAAAGCGATCCATGTTTAAAGCACCAAAAGATCTTGGGTGTCGGTGCTCGTTTTTGTCCAAGGTTTAGACATTTCCAAAAAAGATTTAAAGATGATTAAAATTCTAAACCAAGGTTGGAGAAATAAAGTACATTGAGTTGAAATACTGCACACAAGTGTGTGCATCACTTTGTAACAAGTTAAGGGTAGGCACACTAGTGTGTGCACTTCTGCATACAAGCTGAAGGAGTTTCACTAAATTGCCAGAATTTCCCGTACAGATCAATCAAATTTGCAGATTAAACTGTATTGATGTAGGAAGAACCAGGAGATGAGCTATATATACTTAGAAAGATCCGGAAGTCTATTTTCTGGAGAATTTTATGGTTCGGAAAAAGGATTTTTCTAGTGAAAGTTATGGCAGTTTTAGCGGAAACAGTTTAGGGCCTCCAGAACAATGCCCAGCGCCTCACCACTCACTGTCCAGCGCCTCACCACTCACTGTCCAGCGCCCAGGAAAACAAGAACCAGCGCCTAGGTGCCCATGAACCAGCACCCCAGTGCCCAGGAAAACAAGAACCAGTGCCTAGGCGCCCATGAACCAGCGCCCCAGCGCCCAGGCAAACAAGAGTGAGCGCCTAGGCGCCCATGAACCAGCGCTGCGCCCCTCAGCCATCAGCGCCGTGCCCCTCGCCAACTAACGCTGCACCTTTACTTTCCAGTGCCCAGGTGCACACTTGGACATGTGCACATGCTACTGGACCCACCTTCACGTTCCAGCCTTCACTTTCCAGCGCCCAGGCGCATGCTCAGACAAAGCCAGTAGCGCGCACATGCTGCTGGACCACCTTCACGTTCCAGCCTTCACTTTCCAGCAGTGCGCACATAGACTCCAATTCAGACTCAAATTAAGGCTGTGCAAAGACAGCTCTCCCTCGTGGACTATAAATATATGCTTAAGGTTTGCAGCCGGGAGAGAGAGCTCGGGGGAGAAAAACAAAGACAGTTTTTGATAGATAAAAATTAGAGAAGTTTTTAGCATTCTGTTTAAGTTTTCGTGAGTTGGAAATCAAGGAGAGAACATCCACATTGTTCTTCCACCTTGAGTTTCATGGCTAACTAATCATCAAACAAGGGAAAAGGATGAATCCTTAGGGTTTTATTGTTCCTTATTTCCTGTTCTTGATTCATTTGTATGGACTTTTTGTTAAAACATTGTCTATGATTTACTCTTTGATTAATTAAGAAGGATTTGAGTTCATGTGATAGTTGTATTCTATATTCTTCTTCTTTTAGTTTCTCTCAATCCGGTGATTGCATCCTTCTACTCCACATAAGTCTAGTCAAGCTTTTCTTATGTCAAGTTGTTTGGATGTAATTGATTTCGGTATATTTATCTTATAGATCAGCCATTATTGTGATATCATTATTGCAATATATTGTCGTTTCTTGCTAATCTATAAGATAAATCATGTGTGCTTGAATTGAAATCAAAGAGTAATTTGTAGCAATATATTAGAGATATAAATATGCTTGATTGAATACTTTTCGATTGCCTGTTTAGGATGTGAAACTTGCAATCGAGATAAAAATTTGAATCAAGAGTGGAAATAGGGAACGAACCTAAGGAGGATTCCCGGAACCTTGTTATTTCTTATTTATATTCTTCGTTATATTCGCACAACTCTTTTACACAATATTGCATTATCAAAACTCATATTCTCTCACCTAATCATTGTTGTTAGTGTTAAAGTTTATACCTTCTTTCGTAATTAACTTGTTTCCCTGTGGAATCGACACCCCAAAACTATACTACAATAACTGTGTTATACTTTGGGCGTAATCAAATTTTGGCGCCGTTACCGGGGAAACGCGCTTAAGTACAAAGAAAGCTTGTCAACTTTAAGTAAAAAAAAAATATATTAAAAAAAAATCGTAAATATTTTTCTTTTCAGCACTTTGTAAATACCGTAATATTGTTCCTTTACTTTTATTTTTTTTAATTTTTTTATTATTCTGTTTTATTTATTTGTTTATTATTCTGTTTTATTTATCTGTTTATTATTCTGTTTTATTTATTTGTTTATTATTCTATTTTATTTATTTAATTATTTATTATTCTGTTTTACATATTTTATTTCCCCTCTAAATTAATTGGTGCATGCTTAAACCGAGAGATTCGCAAGGCAAATTCATTAGAGGACCTGAATTAGAGTCACTCTCTCCTTCCACGTCCGTTAGTGAAACCTCGCCTAGATCATACCATAGTGCACCCCCATCCGAGAATTTAGAGGATTTTGATAACATGGCCGGCAATCACAATGAAAATGTTGCTAGGACACTTAAAGACTATTTGCACCCTAGCCGAACGGCCACACCCTCTTGTATCATGTTCCCCCCTAATGCCCCACAAGCTGAGTTTAAGCCGGGCATGATACAATTGCTACCAACTTTCCATGGGTTTGAGAATGAAAGCCCCTACATCCACATTAGGGAATTCGAGGAAGTAGTAGCAACCTTCCAAAATAGGCTTGATATGGTGGACACTGTCAGACTCCGGTTTTTCACTATTTCACTTAAGGAAAAAGCCAAGACTTGGTTGTACTCATTAAGGCCTAGGTCACTTCCCAACCCATAAGACCAACAACCTTAAGAGACAAATCTCAAACTTTGCACAAAAGGAGAGTGAAACCTTATATCAAGTTTGGGAACGTTTCAAGGACCTTTTAAATTCTTGTCCACACCATGGGTATGAAAGTTGGCGGGTAGTCAGCTATTTCTATGATGGACTCCTAAGTAGGGAAAGGCAATTCATAGAAATGATGTGTAATGGGGATTTTCTTCAAAAAGATCCCGATCAAGCCATAGATTTCCTAGATGACCTATCAGAAAAAGCCCACACTTGGACAGGACCGAGTGCCATGGAAAGTACTAGGAGAAATCAACCCGCTGGAATCTACCAACTTAAGGAAGAGGACAGCCTTAAAGCCCGTTTAGAGGCCCTAACTAAGGAAATTGAAGTCTTAAGAGCCAAAGATGCTAGAGCCCTCGAACCAGTTGCTAGGGTAGAGTCTCGTGAGCCTTGTTTCATGTGTAATGGGGTAGATCATGTGCCTAGGGATTGTCCAATCTATTTTGAGATGAAAGGAGAGTGTAATGCTTTAGGTATATCCTCTAGCAAACCATACTCACCCTATTCTAACACCTATAATCCCGGTTGGAAGAATCACCCAAATTTTAATTGGAGACCCGATACACAACCCCCAGCCCAAACTAGCACCCGTTGGAGATCCGATATACAATCTCATCCCCACTCTAGTACCCAATGGCAACCGAAAGCAACCTCATCTAATGCACCACAACAATCTTTACCTTTGGAAGATATGTTTAAGTCATTTCTGCAAGTACATGCCAAGAGTGTGGAAGAACAAGGCAAGATAAATCAACGGGTGCTAGAAGAGCAAAAAGGGATCAAAGATGAGCAAAAGGAGATAAAAAGTCAACTCACCAAGTTAACTAGTTTCTTGACAATTCAAGAGCAAGGTCGGTTCCCTTCGCAGCCGCAACAAAATCCAAGGGGACAACATATGGCACAAACCTCTGATCCGAAAAATCAAAATATTAAAGAGGTTAACGCCATAATCACCCGCAGCGGTAAGAAAATTGATGGACCCACACTACCACCACACTTGATTCCTAATACTGTGAACAACAAGGATAAAGTGCCCAAGGAACAAGAGGCCCATGATGATTATTCTCCACCGGTGCCTTTCCTTCAAGCTCTCCTTAAACCTAAGTAGAGAAATTCAGCACTAAAAGGCGAGATTCTTGAACAACTTCAGCATGTTAAGATTAACCTCCCTCTTCTTCATGTTATAAAACAGATTCCCAATTATGCTAAAGTCATCAAGGATCTATGCACACTCAAGAGGAGGCACAATGTTAAGAAGACTGCATTCTTAACGGAGTAAGCAAGTGCGGTAATTGATAGCACGACACCACCCAAATATAAAGATCCGGGCTGTCCAACAGTGACTTGCCAAATTGGAAACAAATCTTGTGGCCAAGCATTGCTAGATTTGGGAGCTAGTGTGAACCTCATGCCATACTCCATGTACTTGCAACTCGGTTTAGGTGAGATTAAACCAACATCCGTGGTACTTCAACTAGCGGATAGATCGGTAAGAAAACCAAGAGGTATTGTAGAAGATATTTTGTTACAAATTGATAATTTCTATTTTCCTGTTGACTTCTTGGTTTTAGATACTGTTTCTATGGTAAATACAGAGTCCAAAATTCCTTTGATACTTGGAAGACCATTCCTTGCCACTGCTAATGCCCTCATTAATTGTAGGAATGGCCTAATGACATTATCATTTGGAAATAGGACTTTAGAGGTAAATGTTTTCCGAATCTCAAGGCAGCCAATTGAAGAGGATGAGTGTTTCAACACTTATATGATTGATAAGCTTAATTTAGAGGATAAGAACATTGAAGATAATTCTAACTCTTTGGAATTCCTTCCTAATAATTTCGAGTTCAATGATTCTTCAATTTATCCCCATGTTGTTAACGTTATTGATATTTGTGATAAGTCACAGGGATTTATTAAGAAATCTGGGCAACCATGCCTTGAGAAGTTGCTTGAGAGAAGTCACATGGATGCGGGAATCAAATACCCTACTGCTGATTGTAAATGGGCAACACCAAGAACACTTGAGCCATATGTGGTGGACTTTAAGTATTCCTTGCCAAAAGATTAACACTGAGGCCATTGAGTTTGGAGCCTCATTTTCAGCACCACAATGAGGCCATCAGTGAGAGTGGTGCATCGTTTGGCTGAAGACGTAAACTTAGCGCTCATGGGAGGCACCCCAAAGCATATCCTTTTTATTTGTTTATTTATTTATTCTTTTCTTTTCTTTTCTTTTCATAATTCTTTTTCATGTTTATTATTAGTATTTTGCTATTTTCCAGTTTTACTTTCGTGTTTCTTTTTCAGGGACAAATATGCGAAGCAATTCAAATGGTGGTGCACAATTTTTAGCTTCTGTGCACTTTTGGCTAACAAAGGGAGTTTCTTTTCCTTTTTCTTTCACATTGAGGTCAATGCAATGTTTAGGTTGGGGGTGGAGGAAACACATTTCTTTCCTTTTTCCATTGAACTGCTTGGTGTCACTTTCCTACGTTTTGTTTGTTAGGATAATTTTAAAAAAAAAAAGTTTGTTTTTAGCATGCTTTGTGTTAGTCTTGGAGTTATTCACACGTCAATGATATGACCTTAATTGAGATAGCATATAGCACTTAGAAGAAATTAAATCTTGCTTCTGTTTGAAATTAATTTAAGCATCAATCTTGATTTGGTTAGATACTCTAGCTTGTGGTAAGATTGTATGATTAATCGTAAGCATTTAGAAAAGTTTTATGTGTGATTATTTTGTGAATATTTTTGCGGTCTCGGTAAGCTCTAGAACTTACTTGATAACCTCTTGAGGCGAATTCCTATAATGCACATTACTTAGGATATGATATAGGCCATTTTTGAACCGTTTGAGCCTTTCAAACCTACCCTTGCGATATATATCACTAGTCACCTATTTAAGCCTTTTTCTTGAAAACGAAGTTGAGCCTAGTTTCTTTCAAAAACCCATTCACTTACCCTTATAAGCCTAAAGAGAATATTTTATCCTTACCTCTCTCTTAAAAAGAATTTAACTATACACATGTTGTGAGAAGCACTTAAAATGAGTAAGGGTGGAAATATAAAAAAAATATCACTACCAGAACCCAAGTACATTAAAGGAGATAAGTTGGGGGTTGTGGAAAAGAAAGAAATGAAAAAGGAGGTGAATGGTCTTTTATGCCAAAATACAAAAGAAAAGAAAAACAAATGGTGATTTGTTGAGAAAACAATCCTCGAAAAAAAAATAAAAAATAAAATGGTTGGAAGAGTTGGGTACTGAAGTAAGGTTATCCAGTGCTTAAAGAGCTATGTTCAAAACTAAGAGATTAAGTTCTTTTACTTGTGAATTCTTCCCATTCTTTCTTAGCCTTTACCTTAACCGAACGTTACAAGCTTATTAAAGACCTATTGATCCAATGTAATGTGATTTTTCTACAATAGTGGAGAGTGGTTTGAAATGTAAGCTTATGGAGCTTGTTTTTGTGATTGATGTCACGCGATTTATTTTTTTTAGAGGCCAAAACTTGTATTCATGAATATTGTGCATAAAATCATCCGGATGTTCAGATTAATGAATTGTGGTAAGACGGATGTTAAGAGTCAATAACGATTTTAAGATTGATGTTTGAATTATTTTTGGATTTGAGTGAAATTTAATGATTCTATATGCTATATGTTACGCATGATTTTTGAGACAAAGATTTTTGAATCACTCTTGGTTAACACTAGCATTGTTGTATTGTGCATTAATTTCTAAATAAAGAACTCATTTCATGTCTTTCGCTTGAATTGCTAGGGACTAGCAATAAGCTAGTTTGGGGTTGTGAGTCATAAAATGCATCAAAACAATACTTAATTGTTAACACTTTAGGTTAATCTCAGTCGTAATCGCACTTTTAAGTGTTGATAACTCTAAAGTGTTATTCATAAATCATTGACTTAATTCGATGCATTTTCAGGTGCGTTGAGTACAAAAGAGATGATAAAGCGATCCATGTTTAAAGCACCAAAAGATCTTGGGTGTCGGTGCTCGTTTTTGTCCAAGGTTTAGACATTTCCAAAAAAGATTTAAAGATGATTAAAAGTCTAAACAAAGGTTGGAACAATAAAGTACATTGAGTTGAAAGACTGCACACAAGTGTGTGCATCACTTTGGAACAAGTTAAGGATAGGCACACTAGTGTGTGCACTTCTGCATACAAGCTGAAGGAGTTTCACTAAATTGCCAGAATTTCCCGTACAGATCAATCAACTTTGCAGATTAAACTGTATTGATGTAGGAAGAACCAGGAGATGCACTATATATTCTTAGAAAGATCCGGAAGTCTATTTTCTGGAGAATTTTACAGTTCTGAAAAAGGATTTTTCTAGTGAAAGTTATGGCAGTTTTAGCGGAAACAGTTCAGGGCCTCCAGAACAATGCCCAGCGCCTCACCTCTCACTGTCCAGCGCCCCAGCGCCCAGGAAAACAAGAACCAGCGCCTAGGCACCCATGAACTAGTGCCCCAGCGCCCAGGCAAACAAGAGTGAGCGCCTAGGCGCCCATGAACCAGCGCTGCGCCCCTCAGCCATCAGCGCCGCGCCCCTCGCCAACTAACGCTGCACCTTTACTTTCCAGTGCCCAGGTGCACATTTGGACACGCGCACATGCTGCTGGACCCACCTTCACGTTCCAGCCTTCACTTTCCAGCGCCCAGGCGCACGCTCAGACAAAGCCAGCAGCGCGCACATGCTGCTGGACCACCTTCACGTTCCAGCCTTCACTTTCCAGCAGTGCGCACATGGACTCCAATTCAGACTCAAATTAAGGCTGTGCAAAGACAGCTCTCCCTTGTGGGCTATAAATATACGCTTAAGGTTTGCAGCCGGGAGAGAGAGCTCGGGGGAGAAAAACAAAGACAGTTTTTGATAGATAAAAATTAGAGAAGTTTTTAGCATTCTTTTTAAGTTTTCGTGAGTTGGAAATCAAGGAGAGAACATCCACATTGTTCTTCCACCTTGAGCTCCATGGCCAAGAAATCAAGGGGAGAACATCTATATTATTTTTCCACCTTGAGTTTCATGGCTAACTAATCATCAAACAAGGGAAAAGGATGAATCCTTAGGGTTTTATTGTTCCTTATTTCCTGTTCTTGATTCATTTGTATGGACTTTTTGTTAAAACATTGTCTATGATTTACTCTTTGATTAATTAAGAAGGATTTGAGTTCATGTGATAGCTGTATTCTATATTCTTCTTCTTTTAGTTTCTCTCAATCCGGTGATTGCATCCTTCTACTCCACATAAGTCTAGTCAAGCTTTTCTTATGTCAAGTTGTTTGGATGTAATTGATTTCGGTATATTTATCTTATAGATCAGCCATTACTGTGATATCATTATTGCAATATATTGTCGTTTCTTGCTAATCTATAAGATAAATCATGTGTGCTTGAATTGAAATCAAAGAGTAATTTGTAGCAATATATTAGAGATATAAATGTGCTTGATCGAATACTTTCCGATTGCCTGTTTAGGATGTGAAACTTGCAATCGAGATAAAAATTTGAATCAAGAGTGGAAATAGGGAACGAACCTAAGGAGGATTCCCGGAACCTTATTATTTCTTATTTATATTCTTCGTTATATTCGCACAACTCTTTTACACAACATTGCATTATCAAAACTCATATTCTCTCACCTAATCATTGTCGTTAGTGTTAAAGTTTATACCTTCTTTCGTAATTAACTTGTTTCCCTGTGGAATCGACACCCCAAAACTATACTACAATAACCGTGTTATACTTTGGACGTAATCAGTTGTCCCCTTAGATTAGGTTGTGGCTGTGAAAGAAAATGACCTTGCTCTTGAATTGTCAAGAAACTAGTCAACTTGGTAGGTTGGCTCTTTATCACCTTTTTTTCATCTTTGATCCCTTGTTGCTCCTCTAGCAACCGTTGATTTATCTTGCCTTGCTTTTCCACACTCTTGGCATGTACCTACAAAAAAGACTTAAAAAGATCTTCCAAAGGTATAGATTTTTATGGTGCATTAGATGAAGTTGCTTTCGGTTTCCATTGGGTACTAGAGTGGGCAGGAGGTTGTATATCGAATCTCCAACTAAAATTAGGGTGATTCTTCTAACCGGGATTGTAGGTGTTAAAGTAGGGTAAGTATGGTTTCCTAAAGGGTATACCCAAAGCATTACACTCTCCCTTCATCTCAAAATAGGCTGGACAATCCTTAGGTACAGGATCTACCCTATTACACATAAAACAAGGTTCATGGGATTCTACCCTAGCAACCGGTTCGGGGGCTCTAGCATCCTTGGTTTTTAAAACTTCAATATCCTTAGTTAGGACCTCTAAATGGGCTTTAAGGCTATCCTCTTCCTTAAGTTGATAAATTTCAGCGGTTTGATTTTTCCTAGTACTTTCCATGGCATTCGGTCCTGTCCAAGTGCCAGCTTTTTTTGATAGGTCATCTAGAAAATCTATAGCTTAGTCGAGATCTTTCTGAAGAAAATCTCCATTACACATCATTTATATGAATTGCCTTTCCCTACTTAGAAGTCCATTATAGAAATAGCTAACTACCCACCAACTCTCATACCAATGGTGTGGACAAGAATTCAAAAGGTCTTTGAAATGTTCCCAAACTTGATATAAGGTTTCACTCTCATTTTGTGCAAAGTTTGAGATTTTTCTCTTGAGGTTATTGGTCTTATGGATTGGGAAATGCTTTTAGAAGAAAGCTTGGGTCATCTCATCCCAACTACCTATAGACGTAGGCCTTAACGAGTACAACCAAACCTTGGCCTTTTCCTTAAGTGAAAAGGGGGAAAACCTAAGTTTGACGGTGTCTACCATATCAACCCTACTTTGAAAGGTTGCTACTACTTGCTCAAATTCCCTAATATAGACATAGGGGCTCTTATTCTCAAACCCATGGAAGGTTGATAGCAATCGAATCATGCCCGGCTTAAACTCAGGTTGTTGGTCATTAGGGGGGAACATGATACAAGATGGTGTGGCCGTTCGGCTAGGATGCAAGTAGTCCTTAAGTGTCCTAGCAACATTCTCATTATGATTGTTGGTCATGTTAACAGAATTATCTGAATTCTCATTTGGTTGTGCACTATGATTTGATCTAGGCAAGCTTTCACTATCAGACATGGAAGGAGAGGGTAACTCTATCTCTGGTCCTTTAATGAATCTACCTCGCGTATCTCTCAGTCTACGCATACACCAAAGGAATTAGAGGGGAAATAAATAAAACAGAAAAAATTAGAAGATCAAAACAAAGAGCAAAGAACAATATTATCGTCTTGTCTCAAAGTTGACAATCGTCCTTGTACTTAAGCGCGTTTCTCCGGCAACAACGCCAAATTTTGATTACGCTAAAACTAACACGCGATTATTGTATATAGCTGAGGTATCGATCCCACAAGGAAAAGCGAACTACAAGAGAAAGTGTAAACCTTAACATGAAACGATGAAATTCAAATGAGTGAATCTTTATTTTGCGAATGAAACTATATGAAAGAGTTATGAAAATATGACGAAGGATTCAATGAAGAAATAACAAGGTTCCAGGAATCCTTCCTAAGTTTGTGGCCTTATTCTTATCTTGACTCAGTTGTTTTATCTCAATTGCTAGTTTCACATCCCAAATAAGCAATTGGTAAATATTCAATCAAAGCACATAAACACTCTAATATAATTGCTACAAATTACTCTTTAATTCCGATTCAAGCACACATGACCTATCTTATAGATTATCAAGAAACAACAATATATTTCAATAACAATACCGCAGTAATGGACAAACCTATAAAATGAATCTACTGAAATCAATCACATCTAACAACTTGATATAAGAAGAGCTTGACTAGACTTATATGGAGGAGAAAGATGTAATTACCGGATTAAGAGTAAATCCTCTCATTCTTACTTAATCAAAGAGTAAATCATAAACAATGTTTAACAATGAATCTATACAATTGAATTGGTTACGCCCAAAACTTAACGTGGTAATTGTAGTACAGCTTTGGGGTGTCGATTCCACAGGGAAACAAACTAATTACAAATGAAGGTGTAAACCTCAACACAAACGATAAAAGATAAAACCTAAATTGTTGATTGTATGAAAATTGTGTAAATAATTGATGGATAATTTAATAAAGAAACAACAAGGTTCCAAAAATCCTCCCTAGGTTCGTTGCCCTAATCCTAACTTGATTCAGTTGTTTTTATGTCGATTGCAAGTTTCACATCCCAAACAGGCAATCGGCAAATATTCAATTAAAGCACATGTATAAACCCTAATGTAATTGATACGAATTATTCTTCACTTTCAAGCAAACATGACCTAACTTGTAAATTATCAAAAGACGACGATATATCTAAATGACAATACCGCAACAATGGACAAATCTATAAAAGAGATCTACCGGACTCAATCACACCCAAACAAATACACATAAGAAGAGCATGACTAGACTTATATGGAAAAGAAGCATGCAATCACCGGACTAATAAGAAATCTACTAATTAAATTAAATAATAAAATATAACAATGTTTAATGAAAATAATATCAAACTACAACTGAATCAAATAAAGGAAAATAAGAACAACTACACCTAGGGATTAATCCCTTCGCCTTGCTTGGAGACTAGCCGGCCATGGAGCTCATGCTTCCTTGAGTTGCCTTCGGCCTCTCAACGATCATCTCCTCCTTGGTAGCGAAAGCTTCGGTGATTCCTCAGCTTGCCCTCCAAAAGTATACTTCGGATTGCTCCTAAAGGCCCTCTGGATTCACTCTCTGATGATTTCATATGAGCTTCGATTGATGCCTAAAGCTGAAGTGGAGTGGGTCTTATATAAGCAACCTCCCGGAGTGCTATGTGTTTTCTAACCGATGTGGGATATTGCCCGAGTGCGCTCGATCGCAGCCTTAGTGCGCTCGATCGCATATGCGCTTGATCGCGTGTGAGCTCGATCGTAGATTTGTTCACTCGATCGTAGTTGCGTTGCAGAGAACTTCTTGGTCGATGTGGGATGTGCGCTCGATCGCAGTACAAGCAGCAGTCCATCTTGTCCTTCCAGAAGCATGGGATCTTGGCTTTTTAAGCAATGATCGCTTATTTTTCTCTTTTAAACTCAAAGCACCTGAAAATTACACTGAAATAAGTCAGTGGTCCAATAATATCACTTTAGAGTTATTAACACACAAAAGCGCAATAATGACCGAGATCAATCCTAAAATGCTAACAATTAACCACTGTTGAGAAGCATTTTATGACTCTCATCATAACCCCCAACTAGCTTATTGCTAGTCCCTAGCAATTCAAGTGAAAACAAGAGATGAATTCTGCGGTGGGAATCAAAGTAAATGAAAAGCAATTTTAGTATTAACCAAAGAAAGAGCTCTCAGTCAGTTAGTTAACCCGGGCAAGTTAGAGAGAGAAGCTCTCAACTACTACAGTATCTTATCTATGGTTTTCCCGCTTTTCTCTCCTCCCCCTCCCCTATTCACTGAGCCATAATCACTGCTATCCATAGCATGGGAAAGAAGAAATCTAGTAGGAAGCCTCCCCTCTCAGTCCAAGAGAAGAAAGACTTGGAATTTGTACAAAACCATTTCAAAAACAAAGCTGCTACAGTACCGGATTCACATGAAGAAGTTCCAGTAGACTCCAGCAAGAATGGGTCTAGAGGATCAAGCAAAGAGTCAGAAAGCTCTTCCTGCTCCTTGAAAGAGGAGGAGTCAAAGTCTTTGAGGCCTGAGTTGGAAGGCTCTGCCTCGGCCAATGAAGAAAGCTCTCACAGAGTATCAATGGTGAACAGTAACCATAATCAAGCTAATCAATGAAGGCAATGCAGGAAGATTCGCAGGCCTTAGAGGATGAGAACCTAAGCTCCTCTGAAGAGAGTGATGAGGATTCAGACCAC
Organism: Bretschneidera sinensis; assembly: GCA_023935145.1. Classification (NCBI taxonomy): domain Eukaryota; kingdom Viridiplantae; phylum Streptophyta; class Magnoliopsida; order Brassicales; family Akaniaceae; genus Bretschneidera; species Bretschneidera sinensis. Next base: position 86,094,381 of record CM043700.1, read on the forward strand.
GTTGGATCATATTCTTCCAGTGAGGAAGAAGATTCTAGCTGCCAAGCTACTGTTCACGGAGGACCAGTAGAAGCAAGGCAAGGAAAGAAAGAGGAAAGGAATGGGACCAGGCCTCACTCTCCCTTGAAGAAAAGAGGTCCCCCTACTGGTTCTAGTTCCAAAGATGCTCTCCATGGGCTGGAAGCTTCACCTGGTGCTCAAGAAAAAATAAGGGCTAAAGGCTATGCTAACAGTGGAAAAACTCCCCAGGAGGAAAGCAAGAAAGCTCCTTGGGTAAGCTTACTTGCTGACAATAGGAAGCAAAGTAAGGGCTTACAACTCTTTACCATTGAAAGTGAGGGAGACACAGTATGTGTTACAGAGGAAGACATTGAGGAAGTGTTTGGAGACTACCCTTTCTGCTTGGTAGGATACTTTGCTGGCAGGTTTCCAGGGAAGGCTGCCCTGAAGATGCTCACAAACTCCTGGAAGGTAAAAGTCATTACTCAATTTCATGATAGTGGCTGGATTGTATTCAAATTTGAGAATACTGAGGCTAGTTTAAATGTTTTGCAAGAAGGACCCTATCAAGTATATGGTAGACCTTTGCTATTGAAATCTATGCCTAAATTTTTCCAATTTGGCAATGAAGAAATAAGCATTATCCCTATTTGGATTCAGTTGAAGGCTCTACCCCTAGAGTTGTGGACTGTAAATTGCCTAAGTAAGATAAGCTCTCAACTTGGTAAGCCTCTCTATGCTGATCAGTTTACAAACAATAAAGAAAGAATATCAGATGCTAGGTTACTTGTGGAGATTGATGTAGTAAATAAAATTAAGTTTTCAGTGCCTGTAAGTTTCTCTAATGGGAACATTTTTTAGCAAAAGATATCTTATGAAAACCTCCCTAGATACTGCCCCAAGTGTAAGGTCCTTGGCCATGACCTCCACTCTTGTAGCCTTAATGTAAAACCAGATAAAGGGAGAAAGCAGAATGGTAAGGGGACAAAAAAAGCAAGGCAAAAAGGGACTAAAGATTCACTTGACACTAACAAGGGGGAGAACACTCAAGAGGCTGAGACAGTGGGGGTTGGCCCATGTCCAATACCTCCAATAAATGGAATGACATCTCAAGATCCCAAATGTGCAGTCCAAGAAGTGAATACTCCAGAAGGGGAGGATCCTAGCACCATAGAAGCAAGGGTGGAGGGAGACCAGGGGCTTTTAGGTCCAATCCAGTTGGTATCTGGATTAAAGTCCTTCCATCCCTCTAATCCCCTTGATACTTGTGAGCTGGCCAAAGAGATAGGAGTGCAGGGGAGCAGTATCCCTACAGCAAAGAGAAAAAAAGGAAAATCAGGCTTGAAAGATCCTCATACAGTTGGGAAGGGAGGGAAATCCTCCCAGAACCCTCAATGATTGTAGCATACTGGAACATCAGGGGTTTTCACAAACCCCTGAAGCACAATGGGGTGTTACACCTCATGAAAAGTAACAAGATTGATGTGATGAGAATATTGGAGTCCAAGCTTGATGAAGATAAGCTGCTCAGAATTATGGGCAACAAATTCAGCCTTTGGAGACAGATTAACAATTTTTCAGCTAACCCTGCTGGCACGATTTTGGTGATATGGGACCCTTTTAAGGTCAGTATCTCTATAATTGAAGCATGCCCCCAAGTTATTCATTGTAATGTTTTATGCTTAATATCCTCTTGCAAATTTGTAGTCAGCTTTGTATGTGGTTTTAATACTATTGTTGCTAGAAGACCTATGTCGGATAATTTGTGTAGTTTCAGCTATGATAACCCAACCTGGCTTGTTCTGGGGGATTTTAACAATGTTTTTGCTGCTAATGAGAAAGCAAATGGACTGCCTGTAACAGACTATGAGTTAAGGGACCTTTCTTTTTGTTGTAGAGAAACTGGACTAACAGATGTAAGTGCTACTGGTTTCCTGTTCACTTGGTCAAATAACAAAATCTGGTGTAAACTGGACAGAGTGATGGTGAATAATGTTTGGTACCATAAGGGGCTCAGAGCACAGGCCACATTCCTTCCTGCTGGATGCCTTTATGATCATTCCCCATACCTTGTTAACTTGCTGGATGAAGTTAGGAGGGGCAAAAGATCCTTTAAGTTTTTCAACATGTGGACTGACCATGATAAGTTTCTTGACACTGTTAAATCACACTGGGGGAGTACTTTGGGTAGCTTTAAACTTTTCAAACTGTGTAGAAACTTGAAAGCTCTCAAAGCCCACCTTAAACTGCTCAATGAGAAGCACTTCAGCCACATTTCAGAGAGAGCTCTTGAGGCTTCACAAAAGTTGTCCAGTCTCCAAAGGGAGCTCCATGATAATCCTTCTGATTCAGAGCTCTAAACAATGGTGGTTGATCAGAAGCTGAAGGCCTTTCAACTAGCTGAGGCTGAAAGGAGCTTCTTCTCCCAGCAGGCCAAATGCAGATACCTTCTGAACAGTGATAGGGGTTCAAAATTTTTCCATGCCCTATTAAAAAGGAAGACTAGTAAAAACCATATAGTTGCTGTGGTCTCCTCAAATAGGTCACAGACTACCTCTGAAGCTGAAGTGGTTGAGGAGTTCTTAAAGTTCTATAAAGACCTGGAGGCTTCACAAAAGTTGTCCAGTCTCTAAAGGGAGCTCCATGATAATCCTTCTGATTCAGAGCTCTAAACAATGGCGGCTGACCAGAAGCTGAAGGTCTTTTAACTAGCTGAGACTGAAAGGAGCTTCCTCTCCCAGCAGGCCAAATACAGATACCTTCTGAATAGTGATAGGGGTTCAAAATTTTTCCATGCTCTATTAAAAAGAAAGACTAGTAAAAACCATATAGTTGCTGTAGTCTCCTCAAATGGGTCACAGACTACCTCTGAAGCTGAAGTGGTTGAGGAGTTCTTAAAGTTCTATAAGGACCTTTCGAGATCTTCTTCCAGTTGCAGGCCCCTTGATTTGGAAGTCATTAGAGAAAGCCCTACAATCCAAGAGAGCCAAGCTGATCTATTGATTAAGGATGTCATAGGGGAAGAGATCAAAGAAGCTCTTTAGAGTATAGGGGAGGATAAGTCCCCTGGTCCAGATGGCTATTCTTCTAGATTTTTTAAGAAAGCATGGGATGTAATCAACCAAGACCCATAGCCTGTTGCAATGTGATCTATAAGATCATCTCTAAGATCCTTGCCTCCAGATTAGCTCCCTGCTTGAACCACATTGTCAACCCTGCTCAGGCAGCCTTCATTAAATCTAGAAGCATGGCTGAAAATATCTACTTGGTCCAAGAATTACTCAAAAAGTATTGCAGGAAAAGAATCTCTCCAAGGTGTATGATCAAGATAGACCTTAGAAAAGCTTATGACACTGTAGAATGGGAATTCCTGAATAGTTTAATAGAGGGTCTTGGCTTTCCTGAAAAATTCAGAAAATGGATCATGGAATGTGTAACTACAATAGCCTTCTCTCTATCTATTAATGGGAGTCTGCATGGTTTCTTTGTTGGCAAAAGGGGCCTCAGACAAGGGGACCCCCTCTCCCCATATTTGTTTGTCTTGATTGTGGAGTACTTGTTCAGACTTCTTAGGAGATTGAATGAAGAGGATGGATTCAGATATCATCCCAAGTGTGATAAACTCAAGATTACCCACTTGGCTTTTGCAGATGACCTCATTCTCTTTGCTAGAGGGGATGTTAGATCAGTGGGGGCAGCTAATGAAGTGTGTTAACCAATTTAGTGAGTGCTCAGGGCTGCAAGCAAGCTTGGCCAAATCAAATATCTTTCATGCTGGAGTCCAGGCTACTGAGTTAATGGAAATCAGAAGGATCACTGGAATGGAGGATGGTAGCCTCCCTTTCAAATACTTGGGGGTTCCACTGGCTTTAGCTAGATTAAATGCTACTCACTACTCCCCCCTCATTGATAAAATATCTAGGTACATAAATGTCTGGGCTGGCTCTTCTTTGTCCTATGCTGGCAGAACAGAACTGATCAAATCAGTGGTTCAAGGGGTGGAGTGTTTTTGGTTTGCCATCTTCCCTATCCCTGGTAACATCCTGGAGAAAATAATTAGGATGTGCAGAACATTTCTATGGAATGGTAAGAGTTATGGAATGAGGAAGGCTCTTGTAGCCTGGGATGATTTATGCAAACCAAAACTGAAGGAAGGTTAGGCCTGGTTGACTTAAAAGCATGGAACAAGGCTCTCCTTACCAGGGTCCTTTGGAACATCCACATGAAGAAAGATTTTCTATGGATTCAGTGGGTTCAGCACTACTATCTGATGAACAGTTCTATCTAGGAGATCATGACAAGAAAGGATGACTCCCCTTTATGGAAGAGAATTCTAGAAATCAGAAATGACTTAACTAGCCAATCATCCTCTACTCAGCAGGCCAGGGACAGATTAATGGAATGGAGGGTACAAGATGATCTGTGCATAAAGAAGGCTTACAATTTAATCAGATTGAAAGGAAATGTGGTCAGTTGGGCTCCCCTGGTGTGGAATGGTCACTGCCCCCCTAAGCACTCCTTTATTTTTTGGCTGGCCATTCAAAACAGGCTCCTCACAAAGGATAGACTTCAGTTGGAAGGAGATGACAAGCTCTGCCCCCAATGTAAAGAGCAAGATGAATCTAAGGAGCACCTTTTCTTCTCATCCAGAATCAGTAAGGAAACTTGGGACTCCATCAAAGTTTGGCTTGGTTGCAGAAGACAAATGACTACAATAGAAAGTGCAATCAAGTGGACCCAAAAGGTAAGAGGATCTGGCCCCCCAGCCATAGCAAAAAGGATAGCCCTAGCTTGCACAGTGTACAGTATATGGATGGTTAGAAATGCTAAACTATTTGAGCAAACTCCTGTCCAACCTAACAACCTAGCCAAGAAGATTCAAATTGTAATTTATAGAATTGTGTATGCTTGTTGCCCTAAGATTAGGCTTCTTTTGTAAGCATATTTTTGTTTTGTTTTAGTTTTTGCTCTCATTGTAAATCCCCTGGGTATGCCCAGTGTTATTTTTGTACATTTTGATTAATATAAGCTTTATTTACAGATCGAAAAAAAATATTAGTGTTAACCAAGAGTAATTCACATTTTGTCTCAAAAATTGCACATAACACACGGCACAAAGAATCATTAAATTTCACCCAAATCCAAAAGTAATCCAAACATCAATCTTAAAATCATTATTGCCTCTTAACATCCATCTTACCACAAACCATTAATCCAAACACCCGGATGATTTTATGCATAACATTCTTGAATACAAGTCTTGGCCTCTAAAACATGATAAATTTTGTGAAGTCAATCACCAAAACAAGCTCCATAGGCTCACTTTTCAAATCACTCTCCACTATTGTAGAAAAATCACACTACATTGGATCAAAAGGTCTTTAATAAGCTTGTAACAATAGGCTAAGGTAAAGGCTAAGGAAGAACGGGAAGGATTCACAAGTAAAAGAACTCAATCTCTTAGCTTTAAACACAATCATTTTAAGCACTTGATAACCTTTACTTCAACACCCAACTCTTTCAACTCTTTTTCGAGCATTTCTTTCAACAAATCACCATTTGTTTTTCTTTCTTTCTTCTTTCTTTGCCCTAATTCTTTTTTTTTATATTTATTTTGGCACATAACCATTCACCTTCTTTTTCATCATCATTTTTTTTTCTTTTCTTTTCCACAACCCCCAACTTATCTCCTTTAATGTACTTGGGTTGTGGTAGTGATATTTTTTTTTTCATATTTCCACCCTTACTCCTTTTAAGTGCTTCTCACAACATGTGTATAACTAAGTTCTTTTAAAAGAAAGGTAAGGATAAAATATTTTTAGGCTCATAAAGGTAAGTAAATGGTTTATCGAAAGAAAAAAGGCTCAATTTTTCTTTTCAAGAAAAAGGCTCAAATACGTGACTAGTGATAAATATAGCAATGGTAGGTTTGAAAGGCTCAAACGGTTCAAAAATGACCTATATCATATCCTAAGTAGTGTGCATTCTAGGAATTCGTCTCAAGTAATTATCAAGTAAGTTCTAGAGCTTGTTGAGACCGCAAAAATATTCACAAAATAATCACACATAAAACTTTTCTAGATGTTTAAGACTAATCATACTATCTTACCACAGACCAGAGTCTCAAACAAAATCAAGATTGACACTTAAATTATTCTCAAACCGAAGCAAGATTTAATTTCTCCTAAATGCTATATGCTATCTCAATTAAGTTTATATCATTGACATATAAATTGACTCTAAGGCTAACACAAAGCATGCTAAACGCAAACAAAGATGACACTAAGCAGTAAAAGAAGATGACACCAAGCAGTTCAATGAGAGAAAAAAAGAATATGTTTCCTCCACCCCCAATTGAAAAATTACATTTTCCTCAATGTTAAAGAAATAGTAAAGGAAACTCCCTTTGTATGTAATAGTGCACGGAAGCTGAAATTTGTGCACCTCCATATGAACTGCATGCTAAACTTCTTGTTGAAAGTCCGATCTATAACATAGCACAAACAAAAAGAAAGCAACTGCAGTGTACCATTAAGACTCCCATCGTGTGTTAGCACACTAAAAATTAAAATTAAAATGCACTCAATAAAAAAAAAACACAACAAACAAACAAAACAAAAGAAGAAAAAAGAAAAGTAAAACGTACTTTTGTTGTGTGGTCAAGGTGAATAGACAGGATCCATGAGTAGAATGTCTTCCACTTTCGGATCTGGCCTATCAATTAAGATCTTAAGTCGTTGACTATTGACTTTAAAAATTAGACCATCCCTAGTATCCTCAATTTCTACCACCCTATTTTCAAAAACCGTTTTCACTAAAAAAGGGCCAGTCCACCTCGACCGAAGTTTTCTAGGATGCTTATGGAGTCTAGATTCGTATAAGAATACCCGATCATTCGGTTTAAACGTTTTCCTCAAAATATTTTTATCATGGAATACTTTCATCTTAGCCTTATAGATTCTAGAGTTCTCATAAGCGTCATTCCTTAACTCCTCTAACTCGGTCAACTGATATTTCCGAAGCTTACCGGCCTCTCCTATGTCAAAATTAAAAGACTTGATTGCCCAATACACTCGATGCTCGAGCTCTACAGGTAAGCGGTAAGGCTTTCCAAAAAAAAGCCGATAAGGTGACATACCTAAGGGAGTTTTAAAAGCTGTACGGTAAGCCCAAAGTGCATCAACTAGTCTCAAAGACCAATCCTTGTGATCCGGGTTAACTGTTTTTTCTAAAATTTGTTTAGTCTCCGTATTAGCAAGTTCTACTTGCCCACTAGTCTGAAGATGATAAGAAGTAGAAATTTTATGTAACACCTCGTATTTTCGCATTAAAGCTTCAAAAGAACGGTTGCAAAAATGTGTACCTCGATCACTAATTATAGCACGTTGTGTACCAAATCGAGATAACACATTTTCTTTAAGAAATTTTATTACCATTCTATTATCATTGCTTCGGCAAGCTGCTGCCTCTACCCACTTAGATACATAATCTATTGCCACGATGATATATTGGTATCCAAAGAAAGGAGGAAAGGGTCTTATAAAATCGATGCCCCAACAATCAAAGATTTCAATCACCAAAATAGGGTTTAAGGGCATCATATTTCGACGAGACACCGCTATTAACTTTTGACACTTTTCACATGAGCGACAATAGATGTTTGCATCTTTAAATAGGGTAGGCCAATAAAATCCACACTGTAAAATTTTTGCAGTGGTTTTTTTTCACTGAAAAGTGGCCTCCACAAGCTTGGGAGTGCCAAAATTCTAAAACACTTACAATATCTTCATTAGGGATGCAATGCCTTAGAATTTGGTCAGGGCAGTACTTGAAAAGATAGAGGTCATCCCAAAAGAAATTACATACCTCATATAAGAATTTCCTCTTGTCTGGAGCGCTCCAATCCATTGGTATCACACCTGTGGCCAAATAATTCACGATGTGAGCAAACTATGGTAAAGAAGTAATAGAGAGTAAATGCTCATCAGGAAAGTCATCCTTAATTGATGTGTCATCGCAAATGTTCTCAAATGTGAGCCTCGAGAAATGGTCAGCTACTATGTTCTCCACACCTTTCTTGTCTTTGATGGTGATGTCGAATTCTTGTAAGAGTAGGATCCATCGTATTAAGCATGCCTTAGCATCCTTCTTTGTAAGAAGGTATTTGAGAACCGCATGATCTGTAAAAATAAGGATATGAGAACCAATTAAGTATGCACGAAATTTATCTAAAGAAAATACTACAGCTAGCAATTCTTTTTCAGTTGTGGAGTAATTCATCTAAGCACAATTCAAAGTCTTACTAGCATAGTAAATCACAAAAGGTTTTCCCTCTCTTCGTTGTCCAAGAACAGCACCTACAGCGTAGTCACTAGCATCACACATGATTTCAAAGGGTAAATTCCAATCAGGTGACTGCATTATAAGTGCTGAAGTAAGCTTGCCAATCAGTGTTTTAAAGGCCTCTTGACAAGCTTCAGTCCACTCAAATGGGGCATCTTTAATTAGGAGGGCACATAGTGGTCTAGATATGTTAGAAAAATTTTGTATGAACCTCCTATAAAAGCCAGCATGACCAAGGAAAGATCTCACATCCTTTATTGTCTTAGGTGTAGGCAATTTAGAGATTAATTCAATCTTAGATTGATCAACCTCTATTCCTCTAGAAGAGATAATATGCCCTAAGACAATACCGGATGGTACCATGAAATGACATTTTTCCCAGTTTAAAACCAATTCTTTTTGCTCACATCGAATTAATACTCTTTCCAAATTCATTAAGCATGTATCAAATGAAGATCCAAAAATAGTTAGGTCATCCATAAAAATCTCCATGCAATTTTCAACCATGTCACTAAAAACACTCATCATGAAACGTTGAAAAGTGGCAGGTGCATTACACAATCCAAATGGCATTCTACAAAAAGCGTAAGTACCAAAGGGACAAGTAAACGTGGTTTTATCCTGATCTTCTAATGCAATTTCAATTTTATAATAGCCATAATAACCATCTAAGAAATAGTAAAAAGGATGACCAGCTACACACTCAAGAATTTGATCAATAAAAGGGAGTGGGAAGTGGTCTTTCCAGGTGGTAGCAGTTAATTTTTTGTAATCAATGCACATACGCCACCCGGTCACAAGTTTGGTAGGGACTAACTCTCCTAAGTCATTAATTACCACAGTGACTCCGAAATTTTTGGGAACGACTTGTGTAGGACTTACCCATTTACTATCAGCTATGGGATATATAATACCCGCATCTAACAGTTTCAGCACTTCATTTTTCACTACTTCTTTCATAGTGGGGTTAAGTCTACGTTGAGGGTCTCTACGAGGACTGGTTCGTTTATCCAAATTCATTTTATGGGAGCAGATCAGGGGATTAATTCTCCTCAAATAAGCCATGCTCCATCCTAAAGCTGATTTATGTGCAATTAAGGTCTGAATTAATTTATCACATTGGGTCTCAGATAATTCAAATGAAATAATAACAAGAAAGGTATCACCTGGACTGAGAAAGGCATGCTTTAAACCCTTAGGTAGTGGCTTCAATTCGACTTTAGGTGCTGCCACACTTGAAGGGATTTATTTTTCGCTTCTTTTAGGCAACTCCTCGAACCTTGGGTGCCATGCTAGAGTGCCATAATACTGAGATTTGTCAAAAACAACACAAGTATCAATTATATCAGTTTTATCATCAAATAAATCAATCTCAAAATTAACAAGAAAACTCTTAAAAGGATCAAAATCATGAGCCATGGAAACTCCCTCATCGATGAGTGACTCAATCTTGTATAGCTGGTGGTTTTCGTCCTCATCTTCGGGGTGTTTTGCAACATTGAAAATGTTCGCTTCTAAGGTCATGTTTCCAAAAGACAGCTTCATGAGTCCATTCCTGCAATTAATAAGAGTAGTTGCAGTAACAAGGAAAGATCTACCCAAAATCAAAGGAATTCTAGAGTTAGTGTCAACAGCAGAAGTAGTATCAAGGATTAGGAAATCAATAGGATAGTCAAATTTATCAATCTGAATCAACACATCCTCTACCACACCCCGGGGTACTTTGACTGAACGGTCAACCAGTTGTAGCACCACGTCGGTTGGTTTGATTTCCCCTAAACCTGGCTGTAAATAAATAGAAAATGGCATCAGGTTTACAGCAGCTCCTAAATCTAGCAAGGCTTGTCCAACCTCATGATTTTCAATGCTACAAGAAATGGTAGGATAGCCCGGATCCTTGTATTTTGGGGGAATTTTTTTCAATTAAAGCACTAACTTGCTCAGTCAGGAATGCAGTTTTCTTGACATGGTGTTTCCTCTTAATTGTGCATAAATCTTTAAGAACTTTTGCATAAGTAGGAACTTGTTTAATCACATGAAAAAGAGGAAGATTAATTTTCACTTGCCTCAAGTTCTCTAGGATTTCATTATTTAAGTCCAGATTTTTCTTGTTTGACTTTAAGGCTTGAGGGAATGGTGCCTTAACAGGACTTTTGGTCACTTCAGGGTCTTTGGACAGCTCGGTATTACTACTAGTTTGACCATTTTCCACATCCTCGGATTCATTCATTGGTGAGATATGCAGTGACTTACCACTTCGGGTCACAATGGCATTTACATCTTTCAAATTTTCTTGTGCCACATGTTGACCGCGAGGTATGGACTGAGCTTGGGAAGGGAACTTACCTCGCTCAGTTACACTTAAGGAGCCCATTAATTTGGACACTTGGCTCCTAATTTCTTTATTCTCTTCAACCACCTGCGTAATTAATGCCTCAACCCTTTGGTTTGTCTTACCTTGTGCCTCTATAAAAACCTGTAAGGTGTCTTCTAAGGAGTTCCTAGAGGATGAGGGTGCATGATAAGTTGCAGGGGATGATCTAGGGGGCTGTGCATGCTGCTGATTTTCAGATTTCCAGCTGAAGTTGGGGTGATTCCTCCACCCCGGATTATAAGTGTTAAAGAAAGGTGCAAGAGGCTTCATTTAAATGCCTAAGGCATTACATTGTTCCTCACACAGCCCTCTCATATCAACAAATGTGGGGCATTCTTGGGCGAGATGATCTACCCCGCCACACACAAAGCACGACTCTAAAGACTCAGCATGATTAACCACATGTGTTTGCTTTGAGCCCTTAGTTTTCAGTGCCTCTAACTCCCTAGTGAGCAGTTCGACCTTAGCTTTAAGGTTGTCTTCTTCCCTAAGATGGTATATTCCTCCACCACTGGGGTTTCCTATAGGTTGTGACCTATTCGTGCTTTTAGTAGCACTAGGTCCAGTCCATGTATGAGCTTTCTCAACAAGCTCATTGAGGTATTCAATAGCCTCATCGGGGTCTTTTTGCAGAAACTCCCCATTGCACATCATCTCTACAAATTGGCGTTCTCTATAGGTAAGACCCTCATAGAAATAGCTCATTAAACGCCAATTTTTATATCCATGGTGTGGATACATACTTAATAGCTCTTTAAATTTCTCCCACGACTGATACAAAGTCTTGTTTTCCTTTTGTGCAAAGGTGGAGATTTGTCTTTTCAATGCATTAGTCTTATGTTGAGGGAAGTATTTGTTAAAGAAAGCCCGAGTCATCTCAGTCCATGATCCAATAGATCGTGGTCTCAGTGAGTATAGCCAACTCTTAGCTCTATCCTTCAAAGCGAAAGGAAAGAACTTAAGTCGCACAATGTCAACAGTTACACCTTGACTATGGAAAGTCGCAACTACTTCCTCAAACTCTCTAATGTGCATATATGGGTTCTCATTTTCCATGCCATAAAATATAGGGAGTAACTGTATCATCCCTGTTTTAAGATTTAATTGGGGAATGTTAGCTGGAAACATGATGCAAGATGGTGTGGTTATGCGTGTAGGGTGGAGGTAATCCCGAAGGGTCTTAGTAGGTTGATCTTCGTGTTCACTCATTTCCTCAGGACTAGATGGATTATCAAATAAAGGGTTTAAAAAGTTTAATCTTGACTCTAGCACAGGCCTACAAGCAAATCTGCCCAAAGTGTCTCTATATCTGGGTATGCAAGATCACACAATAAAAATTACTATAAAACAAAAAGAATCAAATAAAATAAAAATTTAATGCAGTAAGCTAAAAGAAGGAACGAAGTTACCGCCTTTATAGCTGCTGAAAAGAAAACTATTTACAACTCTACTATTGTCATGTCAAAAGTTGACAATCTTCTTTGTATTTAAGCGCGTGTCCCTGGCAACGGCGCCAAAATTTGGTTACACCCAAAACTTAACACGGTAATTGTAGTACAGCTTTAGGGTGTCGATTCCACAGGGAAACAAACTAATTACAAATGAAGGTGTAAACCTCAACACAAACGATAAAAGATAAAACCTGAATTGTTGATTGTATGGAAATTTTGTAAATGATTGATGGATAATTTAATAAAGAAACAACAAGGTTCCAGAAATCCTCCCTAGGTTCGTTGCCCTAATCCTAACTTGATTTAGTTGTTTTTATCTCGATTACAAGTTTCACATCCCAAACAGGCAATCGACAAATATTCAATTAAAGTGCATGTATAAACCCTAATGTAATTGATACGAATTATACTTCACTTTCAAGCACACATGACCTAACTTATAAATTATCAAAAGACGACGATATATCTAAATGACAATACCGCAACAATGGAAAAATCTATAAAAGAGATCTACCGGACTCAATCACACCCAAACAAATACACATAAGAAGAGCATGACTAGACTTATATGGAAAAGAAGCATGCAATCACCGGACTAATAAGAAATCTACTAATTAAATTAAATAATAAAACATAAAAATGTTTAATGAAAATAATAACAAACTACAACTAAATCAAAGAAAGGTAAATAAGAACAACTACACCTAGGGATTCATCCCTTCGCCTTGCTTGGAGACTAGCGGACCATGGAGCTCATGCTTCCTTGAGTTGTCTCCGGCCTCTCAACGATCATCTCCTCCTTGGTAGCGAAAGCTTCAGTGATTCCTCAGCTTGCCCTCCAAAAGTATACTTCGGATTCCTCCTAAAGGCCCTCTGGATTCACTCTCTGATGATTTCAGATGAGCTCCGATTGATGCCTAAAGTTGAAGTGAAGTGGGTCTTATATAGGCAACCTCTCAGAGTGCTATGTGTTTTCTAACCGATGTGGGATACTGCCCGAGTGCACTCGATTGCAGCCTTAGTGCGCTCGATCGCATGTGCGCTCGATCACAGATTTGTGCACTCGATCGCAGTTGCGCTGCAGAGTACTTCTTAGTCGATGTAGGATGTGCGCTCGATCGCACTGCTTGTACGCTCGATCGCGATACAGGCAACAGTCCATCTTGTCATTCCAGAAGCATGGGATCTTGGCCTTTTAAGCAATGATCGCTTCTTTTTCTCTTTTAAACTCAAAGCACCTGAAAATTGCACTGAAATAAGTCAGTGGTCCAATAATATTACTTTAGAGTTATTAACGCATAAAAGCACAATAAAGACCGAGATCAATCCTAAAATGCTAACAATTAACCATTTTTTACAAGCATTTTATGACTCTCATCATGAATCAAGAATAGAAATAAGAACAACTACACCTAGGAATTCATCATTTTACCTTGCTTGGAGATTAGTTGGACATTAGGCTCATGCTTGATCACCTAAAATGGAGAAGAATATAGTAGCTCTCCTAATTCCAGCCTCCTTTTCAGTAAAACCTAAGTGTTCTATTAATACCCTAAAAGGTTCAAGGGTATTTCCGGGTAAAGAAATGTCATTAAAGCCCTAATAAAGTCGTGAAACAGAAACAGAGGAATCGCGCTCGCGCAGCGGCTCAGCCTTTCCTCGCCGTGGCATAGCCTTGGATCCTGGCTTTCTAGAGGTTCTGGAGGCCATGGTGTACACTGGTCTGGGCCACGGCGCAATGCCTGATTCCAACCTCAAAATCAGAAGCTAATGGTTCTGGTGGTCGCGGCTCAAACCTTGGCTCGCCACGGCATGGAACCTTAAACATGGGTTTCTCTTAATTTTGTCTTTTCGAAACCATTCCTTCACTTCGATATGCATAGAATCTTCGTGCTTTAAGCAACGTTAGCTTTTCCATCTCTTTTAAACCCAAAATACCTGAAAATGCATCAAAATAAATCAATGAACCAAGAATGACACTTTAGAATTATTAAGGCATAAATGTGTAATTCAGCCCTAAATCAACCCTAAAATGCTAACAAATAAATACAATTAAGATGCATTTTATGACGCTCATCACCAGTATATAGAAAACTTGCACACATTTTAAAGGCCTCATCCCATTTCAGAACTTTACAATTAAATATATAATCAGGCATTTCAGAACTTCAAATCTCAGTTTGGCATAGTTATTATGTAAATTTAGAAAATAGAGCAAAAGCCTATCCCGAAAGCCTCAATATATGTGATGTATAGGAAAATTCTCTCTCCAATAACATGGTGACACATGTCAATTTCCAATGGTAAAATGGAAATTTCATAATTGTGGCAAAACAACCAATCTCCTTCCAACCCATGGTAAAGGGTGTGAAAGTAACTTCACACCATATGACATGATTATACTCTGCCACTCCAACATACAGATAAACTCTTATGGCTTATAGATAACTCTAAAATAATACTACTCCCATCACAATACTAATTTTTTTCTCCTAATCGAACTTTGCTTTGACACATTATAAAAGGGGGTTCTCAAATATCAAAAGGTACAAACACTTTTTCACATACAACCCTCAACTCACATAACTCTCTTGATTTTCTCAAAAAGCCCTATCTAACTTAGGCATCGGAGAGTCCTCTGGAGGTACACTCCCCTTTGGCCCTTCGATGACTTTAAGTTTTCTCGTTTCATGTGCGTAAGTCCCACTCTTTGACTATCCAGATTCTGGCAAGTTTTTGGCATCAACAGATTGGCGCTAGAAGGAGGGCCTTCTTTTATTGAATAACTAAGAACTTACCTATTACCATGCCACCTACAAGTATTGTCGAAACTAGTTTAGTTGCCATACGATCATCCACCCGCCATCAACTGATCAATCCACACCTTTCTATCATCTCTGAACATGCTAGCTTTGAGCGTGATAATGAGCCATCGGATGGGTGAACTGGGCATAATCCTTAACCTAATCTGATAGAGTTTAGGCCCCAAGAAAAGGAAGAGGCTTTACCTGCCTTGTATCCTACCATCCCTCAGATCTAAGAGCAATTCCAAGAGCTCACCCAACTTGTCATCGATCTCGCTATTGAGGTAAAGGGAAGAGCCCGTCACTCTATGCCTTCACATCTCTTGCAAGGAAGCTCTCGGCAGAAGACAAAGCCTGATCGTAATAAATCCACCAGAAGTCACTTCTCGACCAGATCATCCTCGTATGTTAAGGTGAAGTGTCGAAATAACTCAATCTCTAGGCTTTCTTCAAGGGCCAAGTCCCAAAACTTCTCCACCTCCCAATACCACATCGACTTGGACAATAGATTGGAGGACATGGACCAAAGGATAAACGAAGCCTTCAAAGCAAGGAACACAGATGTTCTAGATTATAGACTGAGGTTTCAACCCAAGAGGGGGGTGAATTGGGTTTATAAAAACTTTCACTAATTAATCGCAAGTTTATAAAGACAGGTAAGACCACAAGCATGTAAACAAGTAATGTGATATAAACAAAAGAGTTTAAGGAATAAAAGATGCAAACTCAATTTATAGTGGTTCGACAATATCAAATTCATTCTAACCCTATGTCTACTCTCTTCAAGGAACCTTCTTCAAGTAATCCACTAAGAAAATTAGTCGTGCAACTGCACGGGTGTTGCACAAACCTTACAATCAGTCCCTTCCTCTTAGAAGCAAATCCTTTCCTCTCAGAAGCTAATCTCTTCCTTTCGGAAGATAATCCCTTTACGATAAATGAGTTGGTGTAAAGTAAATGGTAAAGAGACAGCAATGAAAGCTTATACAACCGAATAATATCTCTTTTTCAAGGTAAAGCTTGAAGAATGGCTCAACAATAAATATTTCAAAGCTTTTTGTGTATCAATGAGTAAAAACTTAAGTGAATGTGTAATCTCCCTCTTATAAAATGCTCAATATAATGGGTTTATATAGTGTTGTATTGATATGGCTATTTTTTACTGACTTGGAATGTTTTGATGCATTTTGTACTGAATTCTCGCGTCTCAACGGTCATATTTTTTGAATTACCAGTCGACTGGATCTTAGTACAAGTTGACTGGGTTAGGTGAAAAGTTTCACCTTTAAGGCTTGGAAGAGTACCAGCCGACTAGGTTGTTCTTACCAGTCGACTGGGGATTGTCTATCCAAAAGAATAGTTGACTAGTATGAAGCATCCAGTCGACTGGGGACACACTGTCCAAAACACCAGTCTTCTGGTATAAGTACCCAATCGACTGGGTTGCCCTTCAACCCAGTTTTTCATTCTTTGAAATGTTTTTAACTTTATAAATGTTTGAATGAATAGTTTTGTTAAAATAATTTTCCAAAATGAGCTATTGGACAAGCTTTTTACTTGAACCGGTGAGATTTACAACTTGATTCAATACCTTGTACCTATACTAGATCTTTTGTCTTGACTTGGTGTTTGATTCGGGTTGAATTCTTGCACTTTGATTCTTAGCTTTATGCTTTTATTGCTTAATACAGTAAGATAACACTATTAGTATAATTAGATTTGTGTTTTGTCATCATTAAAATTTAGGTGAGGGTCAACAATCTCTCCATTTTTTATGATGACAAAACTAATGAGAGAAAAACAGTTTTAAAAACTAAGTGTTGGATTTTTTGAGAAAATCGAGCAGATTTTCCTCTGTTTTTAGAATAAAACCAACCTATAAAAAATTAAGAATAGTTTATATGTAACCTAACCAATCAACTCAACACATAAAATCATACACCAAGTTCTTTGGAGCAATGCTCCTCCTAAATCTATGCAATATTTTGAGTTTATAGTTATTTTTCTCATACTTCTCCCCCGTCTTGACAACAGTAGGGAAGGGGTTAGTAAACCAAAAATAAGCTATATAGATACCACAGACATGAAGAGTATGTATAAAAAACCTTTTATGCGAAAATTTGGCATTATTCGAAGTTGGAAAACCTTCCCAAGAAGAATTGAAAGTTTCCATATATGCAGAAGCAGTTTAAATCATTTATCCGAATACAAAAAGATTTAAAGTCAGTAATCTTATAGCATAAATTTAAAACAAGTATATGACCAAAGTCAAATCATAAAACATGAACATATACATCATAAGTCTGAACATTACAGGCTTCGGAGAGCCAAAACAGAAAGACAAAATACAATAAATGATGAAATAATGTCCGTGCTAAGAACAGTGAAAAACTACTCAATAAATACATCAAAAAGAAGATAGAAAGCGACTCAAGGAGCGGGAGAGTCAGAGCCATTCAGCTAGGGAACCCTCGGTATGTTCATGGTGCAGCTCAAAGTCATCGCGGAGAGAGTAGAGGTTGTGATGCATGACGTCGACTGTAGAGCTAAAACTTAGGAAGTCGGACTGCATGGTCAGCTGGAGGCTTGTGATAGTCTGTAGAAGATCACCATACCCAGTTAGACCAGCACTTGAGTCACCTATAGGAGGTGCTCGGTCATCCGTATCCATAGCAGTAACAGCAGCATCTAGACCCTCGTCCTCATCATCACTGCTATCGTCTTCTCCAATCCGTATATTCTTCCTGGCCTTGGAATAGATGGAGCCATCTCGGACTGTGCATCCCATCTTCTCCAGCGATGAGATGTTGATGATGTCCTTGAGGCCAATATCTTGAGCCTCGGAGGAGGGGAGAGGCACCTGGAAGTGTTGAAGGATGAGTGTGATGAGCATCCCGTAGGGAAGGCATTCGGAGTCGCTCACTTTGTCGTTTATCATGTTGGTGAGTAGCAGGGGGTAGATATTGAAGTGGTGCCTAGTTTTAAGGCACCAAATCAATACAACATCTATCTTAGATAGATAGCCTCAACTCCCGAGTCTCGGGTGGATGGTCTAACTCATAATGAAGTTGAACAATTTCAAGTCATGGGGCATGTCACTACATGTGTGAAATGTAGTGGGTCGAAACATATAGTTAGGGTCACCCCTAACTATCCGACATGCCTCCTCATAATTGAAATCATCTAGCCATTCATCTAGACTTTATTGGATCCCTCCTACAGGGATCCTCAGGATACTCATCAAGAGGTCAGTGTTGACCTCAAACTCCACACCCATAACATTGGTTCTGAACCTTAGAGCCAGTGAACTGGTGAATCAGTCTCGGGTAAAATTTTTGATGAATCTTGACCAGTGGGGTCAAGTGAATGGCTTCAAAGGCAGGTAATACATCAAAATTACCATGATAAATAGATTTAAAGTTGACGAATCTACCTGTTATGATCTTTTTATGACGGATAATCGAAGTATACCTGTCTTTTGCCACCGGGCTAGAGAATAGAGAGTCGTCGAGCTTTGTCCTAGCCTTCTTGCTCAAAGAGCCCACTATACCCTTCCCTCTGGCATTTGGGGCCGTAGATTTCATGGACCTTGGCCTAGTAGGTGCATGAGGTCCCCCAATGGTGGTTTTTATGTGGATTCGATCCGTCATTTTGGAAGATTTGTGTTTTTGGGAGAAAAAAGGATTTGGGTCGAAATAAGAGATTTCAACCGTAGAAAGTTGAAATGGATGGTGTGGATGAGTAGATCGAGGTGTGTATGAGGTGTTTGAGGGTTTTTTGATCAAAAGGAAGAGATTTTTTAGAGAGAGAAAGCTTAGGGTTTTAAAAATGGCGTAAAAATTTGAGAAAAACGAAGAGACTATTTATAGAATCGTGATACCAGTCGATTGGGGTTAGGGTACCAGTCAATTGGGTCCTTTATAGATTTGAAAAGTTTCATATACCAGTCGACTGGGTAGGGATACCAGTCAACTGGGTAGGGATACCAGTCAACTGGGTAAACTAGCAGAAGGATACCAGTCGACTGGATAGTTCATACCAGTCGACTGGGTGGTTAATTGATTTTCAAAAAATGGCTTTAAACAAGGTTTTTGATTACTAGTCGACTGGTGGTATTGACATACCAGTCGACTGGTAGATTAGGCAAAGACTTACCAATCGACTGGACCTTTAAGAAGATTTTCAGTCTTGAGTCTTAGCACGAAATTTGTTTATCTATGCCATCTTGAGTGAAGGAAATATTAAATAAAGATTAATACTCTTTCACTAGATGTCAAATATGCAAAATGATGAATGATAAAGCAACTAGATATATAGTTTATCATAATCTAACAATCCCATTGATAGTTTTATTTTGCAAAAACTTGCTTTACTTAGAGATTTTGTAAGAATGTCAGCTATTTGATCTTCTGAAGGTATGAATTCTAGTCTAATATCCCCTTTTTGAGCCTAGTTTCTTAAGAAATGATGTTTAATTTCTATGTGTTTAGTTCTAGAGTGCTGAATAGGGTTCTTGGTTAGGTTGATAGCACTAGTATTATCACAATGTATTGGGATACTTTTAAATTTCATACCATAGTCTTCTAGTTGTTGTTTCATCCACAATACTTGGGCACAACAACTTCCAGCTGCAACATATTCCGCCTCGGCGGTTGATAGTGCAACGGAGTTTTGTTTCTTGGAAAACCAAGAGGTTAACATTGCACCTAAGAATTGGCATGTGCCACTTGTGCTTTTTCTATCTAACCTACATCCTGTAAAATCAGCATCTGAATATCCTACTAGCTCAAAAGATGAATCTCTAGAGTACCATAATCATAGGGTTTGAGTTCCTTGTAGATATCTAAGGATCCTTTTTACAGTAACTATATGTGATTTCTTAGGATTAGCCTGAAATGTAACACACATACATACACTGACCATAATATCAGGTCTACTTGTAGTCAAATAAAGTAAAGCTCCTATCATGCTTCTATAATATTTAGTATCTACAAATTTACCTCCTTCATCAACATCAAGTTTTGTTGAGGTGCTCATGGGTGTACAAAACGGCTTTGAGCTTTCCATCCCGAACCTCTTTAGTAGCTCCTTAGTGTATTTTGATTGATTTATGAAGATGCCTCCTTTCAATTGTTTAACTTGAAGTCCAAGGAAGTAGGTAATCATGCTTATTTCAAATTTACCTTGCATTCACTTGGCAAACTTTTGGCACATAGATTCATTAGTAGCACCAAATATAATATCATCAACATATATTTGGACTAGTAGAGTGTCATTTATGTGAGTTTTTATGAAGAGGGTTATGTCTACTTTACCTCTTATAAAATTATTGTCAATCAAAAATTTACTTAGTTTTTCATACCATGCTCTTGAAGCTTGCTTCAACCCATATAGAGCTTTAGAAAGCTTGTAGACATGATTTGGAAAACTAGGATTTTCAAATCTAAGAGGCTGCTCAACATAAACCTCTTATTCCATAAAGCCATTTAAAAATGCACTTTTTACATCCATTTGAAATAATTTAAACTTCTTAAAGCATGCAAAGACTAATAACATTCGAATAGGTTCGAATCTAGTTTCATCAAAGTCTATTCCTTCTTCTTGATTATATCTCTTAGCAACTAGTTTAGCCTTATTTCTAGTCACTATTCCATTTTCATCCATCTTATTTTTAAATACCCATGTAGTTCCAATTATTGTATGATTCTTAGGTCTAGGAACTAGATTCCACACATTGTTTCTTTCAAATTGATTTATTTCTTCTTACATGGCAATTATCCAATCATTATCCTTTTCGGCTTCTATAAATTCCTTAGGTTCTATTTGAGACAAATAAGCTACATAGTTGCAAATGTTTCTAATAGAAGAACGAGTTCTTACCCCTTGTGAAGGATCACCAATCTCTTGATCAATCAAGTGATAACTTATATGCCTCCAATCTTTGGGAAGACTATCCTCTTGTTGGATTGTAGATGGTTAGTCCAATTTGAGAGTTTCCATCTATTGATTTGTTTGAGGTGGACTCTCCTTTGGGTCAACAATGGGAGTAGGTGTTTCCATTCTTGAAATAAAATATGCATCATCATTGAAAGAAACTTCTCTACTACTTATTAGGTTAGACTCATTAAGAGTTACATGAACGGATTCTTCTACCACTAGAGTTCTCTTGTTGAAAACTCTATAAGCCTTACTAGAGGTTGAATATCCTAAAAATATTCCTTCATCGGTCTTAGAGTCAAATTTACCCAAGTTAGTTTTATTGTTATTTAGGATGAAGCATTTACAACCAAATGTGCGAAAATAGGAGATATTATGCTTTCTACCTTTTCATAATTCATACGGAGTTTTGTCCAGCATTGGCCTAATTAAAATTTTATTCAAGATATATCAAGAAGTGTTTACTACTTCAACCCAAAAGTATTTTGCTAAGCTATTTTCACAAAGCATTGTTCTTGCAAATTCTTCTATAGCTCTATTTTTCCTCTGAACAACTCCATTTTATTGAGGAGTTCTAAGAGCTGAAAGGTTGTGATCAATTCCACTTTCATCACAAAATTTTGAAAAACTTTGGTTTTCAAATTCCTTTCCATGATCAATTATAATGCTTGAAATACAAATTCCTTTTTCATTTTGAACCTTTTTGCAAAAGTTTTCAAATCCTTTGAAAACTTCATCCTTGTAAGCAATAAAGATAACAAAGGTATATCTTGAATAGTTATCAACAATAACAAGAGCTTATTGATGGCCACCTAGACTAATGGTACTTATTGGACCAAATAAGTCCATATGCAAAAGTTCTAATGGTCTAGTAGTTGAGATTACATTCTTTGATTTAAAAGAAATCCTAGTTTGTTTTCCCATTTGACAAACATCACATACTTTGTCTTTTTGAAAATTGATTTTGGGAAGTCCTATGACTAAATCTTTTCTAGAAATGATTTTAAGAAAATTCATGTTCACATGACCAATCCTTTTATGCCATAGCCATGGGTTTTCACTAAATGCGGGAAAACATTTTTCATTTTCGGAATGCAATGATTTTAAATCAACTATATAGACATTTTCATGTTTATGGCCAACAAACTTGATCTTGTTACTCTTGATGTCTATAACTAGACAATGAGAGGTTTTAAATATGAATTTGTTGCCTTTGTCACAAATTTGACTAATACTTAGTAAATTTGGCTTAAGGCCTTGTACTAGCAATACATTATCTATGGTTAAGAAATCATTACCAACTTTTCTATGCCCGATGATCTTTATTTTTGTGTTGTCTCCAATGATAACAAGTCTGCCATCTCTTAGAGTTAGTTCATTGAATACACTTTTATCACCGGTCATGTGCTTTAAGCATCCACTATCAAGGTAGCAACAATGACCTTTTCCCTTAGTGTGGAGACATATCTACATCACACAAGGATACACAATGGCATTTTTAGGTACCCAAAATTTCTTGGGTCCTTTGGGATTAGTCCTTGAAAATACGGTTCCTTTTGGGATCCATAATTTCTTAATAGCATATGGTGTTCTATAGACATATTGATGATGCACAATCCTAAGATGATAGTTATTGACATTTCTAGAATGATTTAGTTGTGCATGTCTATAATGCTTAGGATATGAGTTCCTAGGATACATGTTTGTCATTTCTAGGAAATGTATAATGATGATTTCTAGGATATATGCTTGCATTATTATGATATGCATATTATTTCTAGGAAAACCATGATGGTAATTCCTAGGATATGCATGTGCATTATGCAAGTTTTGATTATACATATTGTTTCTAGGATGCACATGATGGTTATTTCTAAGATGTGTATAAGCATTTCTTGAATGAGCATACATATAAACATAAGTATTTCTAGGATGTTTCATTCTTGTATATGCATTAGAATTAGTGTTTCTAAAGTTGCTAGAATTCATTGAGGGAATGCTTTTGACCTTGTTAGTGGTCTTTGAAGTAGTGGCTTCATTCACACATAATGCTTTTATGAATAAGCTCTCTTTTGATTTTTGCTTGCCTAATGGAGAGTATCCTAACCTGGATTTTCCTCCACTTAATTTTTGGCAAGAAAGCACTTCATCAAGCTTTTCTTTTCCAAGCATGAGTCTAGATATTGTACCATTCAATTCTAATATCTTCTTCTTTAAGTTTTCATTTTCATCTTTGAGGAAATTTTGAGAAGAATCATAAAGCAATGAAGATAGTTTATCTTTTTCTTCTCTTAGACTTATTATCTCTTTAGAAATAGATGACACCTCTTTCTTAATAGTAGAGTTCATAGAATTGAATTTCTTCAATTCTTTATGCATTTCATTTATGACTTCTATCAACTCTTCACTACTACTAACAATGTTATTTTTTGAAGAGGGAGAAGATAATACCTCATTTTCATCATCGATTTCCATAAGACATAGGTTGGCAATTTCCTCATATCCAATGAGTATTCTTCTTCGTCATCACTCCAAATGGTTGCTATCATAGCTTTCTTCTTGAAGCTCCTATATGGTTTGCTTGTAACCATACAATCGGCCTTGATGTGACCAGGCTTCTTTCATCCATAGCACACAAGTGGTTGTCTTTTTGAAGTGGGATCCTTTATGTAAGGTTTCTTGTTTTTCTTTAAGAACCTATGAAACCGTTTGGTGATTAAAGCCATCTCACCATCTTCTTCGCTGCTCTCCATCTCTTCTTCCGATTCCTCTTCTTTGTTGTTCATAGAGGCTTTAAGAGCAATCACACTTTTCTGCTTCTCATCATCATTCACAATGGGATTCATTTCTTCCATCTCATGTCAATAATGACCCAAGAAGAGTTTCGACATCAAGTTTGTCGAGATCTTTGGCCTCCGTGATGGCTGTCTTCTTTGCTTTCAAAGTGGGTGGCAAAGATCTTAAGATTTTTCTTGTTAGTTCAAACTCCTCAATGTTCCTACCAAGAAGCTTCAAGCCATTAACAATAGTTGTGAAACGTGAGTGCATTTGAGAAATTGTTTTGTTAGGAGACATTCTAAAAGATTCATATTCGGATACTAGCATATAGGTTTTTGATTTTTCAACCTCACTAGTTTCTTTATATGTAACTTGCAATTTATCCCATATCTCCTTAGTCGAAACACATGCAAAGATTTTATTATATTCTGATATATCTAAAGCACAATGTATAATACTTGTTATTATACTATTGAGAGACATCATTCTACAATCCTCATCATTGAACTCAGTTTTGAGTTTAGGCATTGTATGATTGATTTCTCCAATAGTTATGTCCTTTGATGGAATTCTAGGTCCTTCTTCAATGACTCTCCATAGATTATAATCCTGTCCCTCGACAAAGTTTTTCGTCCTGTTTTTCCAATAGTATAGTTGGAGCCATTGAACAAGGGAGGTCTAGTGTAGGAGTGTCCCTCAGAATAGCTATTTGCTGTCAACGGATCAACTCAAGGATAATAAGCCTAAAATTAAGAATAAGGCTCTGATACCAATTGTAAACTGAGGTTTCAACCCAAAAAGTGGGTGAATTAGGTTTATAAAAACTTTTTCTAATTAATCGCAATTTATAAAAATAGGTAAGACCACAAGCATGTAAACAAGTAATGTGCTGTAAACAAAGAGTTTAAGGAGTAGAAGATGCAAACTCAGTTTATGGTGGTTTGGCAATATCGGATTCGTTCCGACCCTACATCCACTCTCTTCAAGGTACTTCCTTGAAGTAATCCACTAAGAAACTTAGTCGTGCAACTTTATGGGTGTTGCACAAACCTTACAATCAATCCCTTCCTCTTGGAAGCAAATCCCTTCCTCTCGGAAGCTAGTCTCTTCCTTTCGGAAGCTAATCCCTTTACAATAAATGAGTTATTGTAAAGTAAATAGTAGAGAGACAACACTGAAAGCTTATACAACTGAATAATATCTCTTTTTCAAGGTAAAGCTTGAAGAATGGCTTAACAATAAATATTTAAAAGCTTTTTGTGTATCAATGAGTAAAAACTTGAGTGAATGTGTAATCTTCCTCTTATAAATTGCTCAATATAGTGGGTTTATATAGCCTTGTATTGATATAGCCATTTTGTACTGACTTGGAATGTTTTGGTGCATTTTGTGCTGAATTCTCGCATCTCAACAGTCATATTTTTTGAATTACCAGTCGACCGGATCTTAGTACCAATCGATTGGGTAAGGTGAAAAGTCTCACCTTTAAGGCTTTGAAGAGTACCAGTCGACTTGGTTGTTCTTACCAGTCGACTAGGGACTGTCTGTCCAAAACACTAGTCGACTGGTATAAAGCATCCAGTCGACTGGGGACACACTGTCCAAAACACCAGTCTTCTGGTATAAGTACCCAGTCGACTAGGTTGCCCTTCAACCCAGTTTTTCATTCTTTGAAATGTTTTTAACTTTATAAACGTTTAAATGAATAGTTTTGTTAAAATGCTTTTTCAAAAGAAGCCATTTGACAAGATTGTTACCTGAATCGGTGAGATTCACAACTTGATTCAATACCTTGTACCTATACTAGATCTTTTGTCTTGACTTGGTGTTTGATTCGGGTTGAGTTCTTGCACCTTGATTCTTGGTTGTATGCTTTTATCGCTTAATACACTTAGATAGCACTGTTAGTATTTTAGAGTTGTGTTTTATGATCATTAAAATTTAGGTGAGGGTCAACATAGATAAACTCAGTTCCAAAGATCCACCCTTCACTCTGGAGATCTTTGAAGCCTTTCTCCCCCGGTATTTTCAAATGCCGGTTATGAAAGCATACGATAGTACCACGGACCAGGTAGACCACCTTCAACATTATAAGACCACTATGATGCTGCTTCAGCATCCTAATGCTATCATGTGCAGAGCTTTTCCTTTGACCTTAGAAAAGGGGGCTAGCGCTTGGTATAACCACCTCAAGCCTAGCAGTATCTGCTTCTTCAAAGAACTAAGTCGCGCCTTCACAGTGCATTTCTTGAGCAGCAATAGGCCTCGAATGACGTCCTAAAGCCTCTTCAGTATTATTCAGCGCAAAGGAAAAAATCTCTGAGAATATATTTCCTGGTTTAATGCAGCTGCTTAGAAAATCTTGGATCTCGACTCGGCGGTCCAGACCTTGGCCTTGCATAATGGGCCTAAGTTAGGGACTTTCAATTTCAAATTGACCAAGCACCCTCCTAGAGACATGAATAACATCCTCGCCCGGGATGAGGAATATGTGATCGCCGAAACTAAGAAGATATTTCGAGGAGAAAGAGAGGGGTGAATGGAAAAAAAAGGGACACTAATGAATCAAAAGATAGCTCCACTAAGAAATTTCACCCTGAGAGGAGAGCCAGAAATACCATCAGCTTTGAAAATATCACCTAACGAGATCTCTTTCGTTGGCCTCAACCACTATACCCAAGTGGGAACTAGGTTAAATGATGTCACTTCCATCGAGATCATGGGCACGACATTGAATGAGTGTCATTCTCTGAAACATCAGATCGAATCCCTCATCCAAAGAGGGTACTTGAAAGAGTACATTAGACCTCACTAGTTCTAAGACTATGAAGATCATTCCAAATGCCCTTATCGACGAATCATAGAAAGGTCACATCGAGGCCACCAGAACCCTAAGCTAAGTCCAAGAAAACCAATTTGAGGAGAAAGACATTCATAGAATGACCAGAGGGACACCACCACAGTTACCGGGACTATCAAAACTATTTTCGAAGGACCAACCGTAAGAGGATAGTCCTTCCAAAGAAAGAAAGCTTATGCCTGGGCAGTAGCATCGGTTAGTGGACCTCATGAATGAGTCAAGACAGACCTGGCAATATCCTTCACAGGTAATGACCTAGAAGGGATACAGATGCCACATGAAAACGCAATGGTTATCTCCCTCCTTATCGCCAATTATAACGTCGAACGGGTCCTGGTAGATAACAGGAGCTTGGCGGACATCCTCTTTTATGATGCCCTTCAAAAAATAAAGTTAAGGAATGATTAGCTTAACCCAATGTCCTCTCCTCTATATGGCTTTTTGGGGGCACCAGTATTTGCCAAAAGAAGTATAGTCCTTCTGGTCACTATAAGAACCCACCCTTAACTCATTACTATACGAACCACGTTTCTAGTGGTAAAACACCCATCATTGTACAATGTGATACTTAGAAGACCAATCCTTAATGAGATAAAGGCAATGGTTTCCACGTATCATCTAAAGATAAAGTTCTTTATCGAGAAAAGTGTGGGGGAAGTCTGACGCAATCAATAAACTTCTTGGTCTTGTTATTTAAACTCTATCAAGGGACAGAGAAAAGTTGAAGCCCTATTTTAGAAATAGAGGACTTGAGGGACGAACTCAAAACTCTAAGAGGCCAACTAGAAGAAGAACTCATCCCTATCCCTCAAAACAACGGGGATTCGAGGACTGTGCTAATCAGATCCAGTATCTTTGAAGTATCTTAAAGAATCCTTGATTTCTTTCCTTCGAATGAATTAGGATCTCTTTATCTGGTTAGCCTTCGATATGCCTAGGATTGATCCCACGGTTATTGTTCATCGGTTAAATATGGATCCTAATCATCAGCTTATAGTCCAAAATAAGAGACTGTTTGCACCAAAACAACAGAGCACCGCTAATGAAGAGGCAAACAAGCTTCTAGTGGTCGACTTCATTCAAGAAATCAATTACCCAGAATGGATCGCCAATGTGGTGATGGTTAAGAAAGCCAATGGTAAATTGAGGATATGCATCGATTTTACAGATTTAAATATGGCCTGCCCAAAAGATAGTTTTCCCTTGCCTTGGATTGACCAATTGGTTGATGCCACCTCCGGGCATGAGCTGCTCAGTTTTATGGATGCATACTTTGAGAATAATCAAATCTTAATGCATAAGCCTGACCGACCCAAGACCACTTTTATTACTGATCAAGGCATGTACTACTATAGGGTGATGTCTTTCGGACTTAAGAATGCAGGGGCCACCTATCAGAGGCTAGTTAACAAGATCTTCAAGGAGCAGATCAGGAGAAATATGGAGGTCTATATGGATGACATGTTAGTTAAGAGTGTTAGCGTGAAGGATCACGAGTCTGATCTGGAGGAAACTTTTGGAATACTTTGTTGTCATCAAATGACGTTAAATCTAACTAAATGTACTTTTGGAGTCACTGTAAAAAAAATTCTTGGGTTTTATAGTAACACAAAAGAGAATAGAGGATAACCCCGAGAAGATAAAAGCAATAGTGAACATAACCCCTCCTTGGAACATCAAAGTAGTGCAAAGGTTGATTGGCAATTAGCTGTAATTAGTCGTTTCATGTCTAAGTCTGTTAAAAGGTGCCTACCTTTCACTTGGAATGAAGATTGTCAAAAGGCATTTAAGGAGCTAAAAGAATACCTAAGCTCACCACTGCTCCTAACTAAACCCATTATGGGGGAAGAACTCCTCTATATATCAGCAGGCCAAGATATAGTAGCCTCTATCTTAATTCGAGAAGACAATGAGACGTACAAACCCATCTATTATGTTAGTCAAACTTGCACGATGCTGAGATACGGTATCTCCTGATCAAAAAAGTGCCATACACCCTCTTGATCACGTCCCGAAAGCTCCAGCCATGTTTTCAAGCTCGCACCATTGTTCTCCTCACCGATCAACCTCCACGGTAAGTTCTCCATAAGCCCAAAATTTTTGAAAGGTTAGTCAAATAGTCCATTAAGCTGGGAGAATTTGATATCCAACCCAAACCTAGGATGGCCATCAAACCACAGACCCTAACAAATTTTATATCAGAAACAACTTTCCCCAACATACCGAATAAAATTCAAGTACCCAAGGAAACTGAGCCAATACCAAGCTAGACATTATATGTGGGCGGGTCCTCCAATGATACTGGCAGTAAGACTGGTCTAATTCTTAATAGCCCTGAAGGGTTCACAATCGAGTACGCCTTAAGATTCAGATTCAAAGCCTCAAACAATGAGGATGAATATGAAACATTACTCGTTGGAATAAAACTCTCCAAAACATTAGTTACGGAAGCTTTAGAAGCCAACAATGACTCGCAGTTGGTGGTGAACCAAATCACCAATGAATATGAAGCCAGAGGTGTAAAGATAGCAAGGTATCTCAAAAAAGCCCGCAAGCTTGCAGCAACCTTCAAGAGATTCCAGATAACCTAAGTGCCTTGGTTAGAAAATATAAAGGAAAATGCCTTAGCCTGACTTAGCTCCTCCAAGAAAACTAATTTTGGTCAAGCAGTCTACCTTGAGACCCTTTCCACTCTAAGCATTGATGAAGTACCAGTTATGCCACTCACAAAGGAGCAAACTTAGATGGATCCAAATCTCAAGTAGTTAACGGATGGCATACTCCTTGATAAAAAAGGTAAGGCAAGAAGTTCATCTCCCATGCTTCCCAATATCCTCTCATTGACATAAAATTTTACAAAAAGGGTCTCACCACCTCTTATCTGAAATTCCTAGGGACAATCAATACTGACTGCCCTCTTAGGGAAGTGCACCAAGGGATATATGCAAATCACCTTGGAGGTTGGGCATTAGTTTTCAAAATATTTTGCCATGGTTACTATTTACCCCAAATGAGTCGCGATGCAATAGAGATGGCCAAAAAATGTAAAACTTGTTAAGAACATGCCTCTTTACCCCAGCAGCTGGCCAATCTCTTGACGTCAATCGCTAGTCCTCTTTTCTTCGCCATGTGGGGAATGGATATCTATGGTCTATTCTAAGAAGCACCAAGGCAAAAGAAACAATTAATAGTAGCCATCGATTATTTCACCAAGTGGTTAGAGGTCGAACCTCTCGCTAACATTTTCTACTACCAGACCCGAGGTTCGTTTGGAAGTCGATTGCCTGTAGATTTGGCATACCTAGGATCTTAGTCACCAAAACACCCGGTTAAAGTCTTTTTGCCAAGAACTCCAGATTAAATAAATGTTTTCCACGGTAGGCTACCCCTAGGCCAACGGACAGGTCGAAGTAACCAATAGAACCCTCTTGTAGGGCATCAAGACAAAGCTTGACGATGCCGATCAACAATGGGTCAATCACCTCCTGAATGTCCTTTGGGCCTATCAAACTACCGCTCGAAGTACCACTAGAGAGACCCTATTTTCCTTGGCTTATAGATTCGAGGTTGCCATACCCCTCGAGCTAAGAACGCCATCATTATGAGTGTAAAGCTTCAACGAAGCCGATTATGAAGAGACTCTCAAGATGAATGCTAATTTTTTTGACGAAGTCAGAGACAGAGCTCAGATAAAACTTGCCGCCTACCACTAAAGAGTGTTAAGATACTATAAATATCAAGTCTAAGAGATAGCCTTTAGACTGCATGACCTAGTTCTGAAAAAGAACAAGGCATCTCAACCTCATAAGACGGGAAAAATCCTCCCGAACTGGGAGGATCCCCACCGTAGTAAAAAGGTTTGCCGAGCAAGCACATTTGGGCTTGAAGACTTGGATTGTAAGCCAATACCGCAAACTTGGAACTACGAGAATCTTCACAAGTTATACCAGTAGAACACCTCTGAGGACCCTTCTAGTTGTCACCCAGTTTTTTTAAAATCAAGTTTTGTTTCTCCAATTTTTTCGTCAAGATATTTATGTAACCTTCAAATATTTACAATAAAAGGGCGATATACCTTTTTCGCCAAATTTATCTCCAAAATTGCTTATATACCGAGGAGAAGGCATAGAGCATTTTTTTCCTCAGACACTCTTATTTTGATCCACCAAGCACGATAATGTAAAACAAAAACAAGCTGGATGGGAAATAAAAAGGAAGTCTCCATTAAGTTAGAATTTCTATTACAAAAAGGCTTTAATGGGCAGAAGTACAGGAAAAGTGAAAATTAAAAATCCTAATCTACATCCAGCTTTTATTTTTCCTCCTTAGCAGTAAGAGCCTGGCCCTCACCCTTGGCTCCAACACCCTCATCATCAGAGGGAATCTGCACTATAGAGAAGTCTTGGTCGGGGTAGGCCGTCGAAGCTTGTTGTTTGGCTTTCTCGAAGCCCTTAAGATAGAAGTCTCCGTCTACAACCTCTTCGACAGACTTAAATGCTTGGGATTCCTTAAAATCCACCAAAGCCTTTTCAATAACATCCTTCTCGGCTCAGAGCTTCTCCATTTCAGTTTAGGTTACATCTCACTCTGATCAGGCCTTCTCTAGGTCTTCGATTAATCAGACTTTTCCTCTTTCCAAACACCTGGCCTCTACAACGTGCTTTGTAAGGGATTCCCACAAAGTCCAGATAAAGCTGTGGCAATCCCCTAACTTCTTGTCTAAATTAAGGCATTGGCAAAAAAATAATGCCCAAGGTTATGCTCGACTGAAAAATAAACAAGTTAGAATTCCTCAGATTTAAGCAAAAATACAATGAAAAAGCTCAAAGGTTTAGAAGTTAACTGAGAGGCTAAACCCTCAACGATTGATACAAGACCTTCTATAGGCTTCTAAGTCAGCCTGCCTATATCCCTCGGAGGGATTCTTCTAATCAAGTGCTCCAAAGCAACATTGGCATTCCCGAAGTATGAGTCGTTGAATTTAACATACGAATCAGGCCTGAAGACTTAGGGAGGGTAAGCCTGAATAGGTGCAACAACCCTCATAGAAGGAGGAAAATGAGTGGTGGCAACATTATCATGCACCATGATGGGAGTGGGAGGAGGAGTTCGGCTACGAGAACCTCCAGTGTTGGCCTTCTTCCTAGAAGACTAGTTGTTCCTAGCTTGAGCTTCTTCATTGAGCTTCCTTTTCTGGGCTTGCTTTGTTACCTTTCGAGTGGCTCTCAGTGCATCCATAGTTGTAAGAAGGAATAAGACATAAGTACAAGAAGAAAAAAAAGGAAAAATAAATACAAGGGAAAGAGTTTGAAACTATCTCCTCGTCTTGACCCTCGAGGTAGAGTCCGAGCTTGGCTAACTCATAATTTTTATGGAAAAGTTCAACATCCATTCTTCTGCCTATCATCTCCTCCATCGTTTCAATCTCCTTTCTCATAAAGTTTAACTTCTTATTTGGCCTTACTATGTCCATGCTCCATTTCGAAGGGAGATCGAAGCCCCTATCACTCTGAATAAAAAAAAAAGCTCCTCTTCCACTGCTTGATGCAGGAAGGTGTTTTCTTCATGAAAGCCTTCTTTGCATTTGAAATCAACACCACCTAACCATTCTCCTTATGATTACTAATTTAGAAGAGGCTCTTGAAGACACTCATGTTTAACACTTCCTTCACTTTTGTGTTAACATAAATAAATGCTATTAAAAGGTGTATGGCATTAGGTACCAGCAAGCATAGGGCTATATCATAGTACTTAAGCATAGTACGCACAAAAGGGTGGAAAGGAAACCTAAGTCTAGCCTTTAAGTGGTGCATATACTCGCAAAGCTCTCATTTATTCAAGTCATCACAAGCACGATCCCTAGCTCTAGCATTCTTAAGTGTGTACTCTCCAAGGATCCTATATATGATTCTTATCTCCTCGAGCTGATCCTCTAGTTTATTTGGAGCAAGGTTTGCTGCAAACCTTAGATTTGGCCTTTTATCCTCTCCCATCTCCTCTCAAAGTTCACATAAGGCATGGTTTCTCTTTGAAGAGGTGCAAGATGATTCATCCTCCTCATAAAGAACCAAGGCATCTGATTCCGCTAAGGTATCATCTACCTTATTCTCTAAACTATGATTACTCCTACTATTCTCGCTACCACTACCGCCCCTATCATCTTCACTACCTCTACTGTCATCCTACTCCTACCACTATCACTACCACTATCTCTATCATGGTAAACATCAAAAGAAAAGAAAGATAGGACTCACCAATCAGAAACTCTGAGAGAATTAACTTTTTCAAGATTCCAAACTCCTCATGATTACTAGAACTCCAAGGCTCTCAAACTCCGAAGGCTCTCAAACTCTGAAGCCTCCTAAACTCCAAAGGCTTCCACACTCTAAAGCCTCTCAAACTCAAAAGGCTCTCAAACTCCGAATGCTTTCAAATCTTTTGATGATTACAAATGAAAAAGTGAAAAAAAGGAAGCATCGTCCATTATATAAGGCTTCTTGCACAAAGAACGAAAGGGTATGATTACCTTAGTTATAATCTCTAGCATAGAAGTATCACTTTTCTCCAAACCCAAGAAATATCTTGACTTATCAAAAACCCAAGGACATACGCCACCACTTTTCATCATTTAAGATGACCACTCAATGCACACTCATTAAAAAGCTTGAAGAAGCATTCTAGAAAGCTCCTAACCTGGACAGTGGGCTATAAAAATTCAAAGCCAATCCCAAATCACAGGTTCTATAATTTAACATTTTAGAGCAAATAGGCCAAGCTCAAAAAATAAACTGAATCTAACCCATTGCAAGACAAGGCCACAAAAATCAGATGGGCCAAAAAGCCCAAGATAAAATTACTTTGCATTTCAAATAACCAAGTCTACTCCCCTCGAAAGCAATCTACGTTCGCCAAAACTCCAAGTAGTTTGACTTTATGTCTTTCTCTTTGGATTTCTACATCAAAATTAGAGCAGCTTAACTTCATGTTTTTCTCCTCAGAATTCTCCATCAAACTCCGAGCAGTTTGACTCCATATCTTTCTTATTGAACTTTTCCCTCAAACTCCGAGCAATTTGACTCCATGTCTTTTTCATTAGACTTCTCCATCAAACTCTGAATAGTTTGAATCCATGCCTTTCTTCATGGATTTCTCCATTAAACTTTAAGAAGTTTGACTCTATGTCTTTCTCCTAGAACTTCTCCATCAAATTCCGAGCAGTTTGAATCCATATCTTTCTCCTCGGACTTTTCCCTCAAACTCCAAGCCCATGTCTTTCTCTTTAGTCTTTTCTCTGAAACTCTGAGTGGTTTGACTCCATGTCTTTCACCTTAGACTTCTCCATCAAACTTTAAGAAGTTTGACTCTATGTCTTTCTCCTCAGAATTCTCCATTAAACTCCGAGTAGTTTGAGCCCATGTTTTTTTTCCTCAGACTTCTCCATCAAACTTCGAGTAGTTTGACTCCATGTCTTTGTCCTTGGAGTTTTCCATCAAACTCTGAGCAGTTTAATTCTGCCAAACTCAAAGTCATTTTAACTCAAAGTCATTCTACTCAGACTCAATCGCCAAACTTTGAGTCATTTTGACTGAATGTCAACTCCTCAGACTCAATCACCAAACTCCAAGTCATTTTGATTGACCATCAACTCCTCGAACTTAATCGCCAAACTCCAGGTCATTTTCACTGAACATCAACTCCTCGAACTTAATCACTAAAATTCGAGCCATTTTGACCGAATGTCAACTCTGCAGATTCAATCGCCAAACTCCAAGTCGTTTCGAGTGAACATCAACTCATCGAACTCAATCCCGAAACTTCGAGTTGTTTTGACTAAACATCAACTCCTCGGACTGAATCGAAAAACTTCGATTCGTTTTGACTGAACATCAACTCCTCGGACTTAATCGCTAAACTCTGAGCTGTTTTGACTGAACACTAACTCCTTGGACTCAATCATCAAACTCCAAGTCATTTTGATTGAACGTCAACTGCTTAGACTCAATTGCTAAACTTTGAGTTATTTTGACTGAACATTAACTCTTCAAACTCAATCGCCAAACTCTAATTTGTTTTGATTGAACAACAAATCCTTCGAATCATTAACAAAACTTTGAAGGGTTACTAGCCTGATAGGTCTTATCGGAGTCCCCATCTCCACTCAAATGGGTTCAAACCTCCATGGTACCAAAGTACCCTCAACTGGTCTGAGTCACACTGTATACTCCATACAACTTACTTCCTCAAGTGCATAAATGCACTTACGAAAGTGGGAGGCATCTGATGTAAAGGAAAATTCTTTCTCCAATAACATGGTGGCACGTGCCAATCTCCATGGGTAAAATGGCAATTTCATAATCATAACAAAACTTCCAATCTCCTGCCAACACATGGAAAAAGGGCTTGATAGTAACTTCACACCAGATGACCTGTTACCACTCAACCACTCCAACTTACAGATAAACTCTTATGAATTGTAGATAACTCCAAAAGAATACTACTCCCATCACAATACTAAAGTTGTTCTCCTAATCGGACTCTGCTCTAACACACTATAAAAAATGGTTCTCAAGTTTCAAAACATACATACATTTTTTCACATATAGCCCGTAACTTACATATCTCTCTTGATTTTATCAAAAGCCTTATCTAACTTAGGCATTAGAGAGTCCTCTAGACGTACACTCATCTCCGGTCCTCCAGTGACTTTAAGGTTTTTCCTCGTTTTGTGTGTGCAGGTCCCACTCCTCGACTATCCAGATTTCGATAGGTTTTTGGCATCAACAATATATAAAGTAATTTGTTAATTAAATTATAAAACATTAAACCTCTCCAAGGAAACCAAGCTAGAAATAAATCTTCTTTTAGACATGCAATTTTAAATATTTGACCCAAGAATCTTGATTAATCACCCCAATTTTAATTCCATAGGAGATCTTTTGTCCTAAAATATTTTTAAGGAAATGTGATTTTTAGTCAAATAAAGTGGAAAAAAAAATACGGCTTTATTTGGTTTCTTTTATTTGATCCCATAACTATTGGTTAATTCTAAAATCAATGGTAGAACTTGTGTTATTTCCATGCTTCACAATCTATGAAAAACAAAATGAAACAATAGTACCTTTTATATTTATCAATATACAAAAGCAAACTGTAGAAATGTATAATCCTAGTGGACAAAAGAGCCAGCATTTAAGTCATACTGAGGTAAAAGAATTCAAGAGAACTAGGAACTCGGTACAAAGAACTACAAGGTAAAAAAATTAATTACGTACTGACATCAAAATAGTAATTAAAGCAGAATTTCATTATTGAAATTTCTCAAAATTCTTAAAAATTGAGATATGAAAACACTAATTGTATATGCAATCTTAATTAGTAAACACAAAATAAAACCTATAAATTCCTAAGCATATTGCAAATTCCCATGCCCTAAATCTCCAAATTAAAAAGATTGAAAAACCAAATACCCCACTTCTTTGCTAACAAATTATCAAACTAAATCAAAAATACAAATAAAAATCCAAAAAAAATTAAAGTAAAAGGAGAAGAAAAAAAAGAAAATAGGAGATTTTACCCACATTCAAACATGTTGTAAGGCTTGGTCTTTAAATTAGAATACTTTAATCACAAAATTTCGCTTCGACACGTACTTGGTGTTTTTATTCGATATAATTTAAAATTAATTTGTATTGGGAATGGTGAAACTTGGAAAAAAGTAAATAAAATAAGTTTTAATATCAAAAACATGTTTTGGGGTAACTTTTGGAGTTTTAATGAGATTTGGGGTAATTAGTGGAAGAGGGGTAAAGTGGAAGGTTAATTATGTAATTAAGTAAGAGTTGGAGTATAAAAAGGGTGCGAGAGGGTGAGAGACCGAAAAATGTTGGAATTCTCTAAAAGAATCGAGAAAGATGAGAGAAAGAGAAGACAAAAAGAAAAAAATAAAAAAAATAAAGAAAGAGAAGAAGAAAAAGGAAAGAGACGGGGGATTCTTGTTAAAACATAAGGTAAAAATTTCATTTTCTTTATCATTCTCCTTCTAGCTTGTTTGCTAAACTAGAGATTTTGGTTTTTGAAAGTTTATTAGAAGTTTACTTATGGAAAGATTGAGAAAATGTTTATTCCAAAGAGAAATAAATGGGTTTTGACTAAATATGTTGATTTGAAGGTTTTAAGTTAAAATTTCTTATGGATAGTGTAAAATCTTTGATTTAAAACCCTTGAGAACTTGTGTTTTGAATGGATTGGAAGTTCTATGAAAGTTAAGTGAGAAATTTTGAAGAAAAGTATAGTTTTTTGCCAATTTTTTTTAAATCCGGACCAAAAAGTTGAATGTCTCAAGTGCACCGTCGACTGTATATCCTTTGGACAGTCGACTGTGCAACCTTTTGGGTAGATCAAAGTCAACTACTGAACATGGACAGTCGATTTTTCAGGCCTTATTTTCGAAAAAAAAAATTATTTTCTTCAAGAATTTCAATCGTAAACTCCTTTAAAGTATTATAAGCTTGATTTCTTGATAAAGAACAAGAAGTAAAGGTCTTGAAAAGATTTATTTTGTTTTAAACCATGCTAGAACGAACTTTGTAAAAGTTTAAAATAAAACGAAAAAGGGTTTGCGACATAACTTATAGTTTTTATACTTGTATAAAATTAGTGGTGTAATTGGGCGTTAATTACTTGTTTTCATCTTGGATGATTATACTAAGTATATATATATATATACACACATATATTAGGTGTGATTGAAGGAGAATACCAAAGACTAGGAAGTGATCCAAGGTTGGATATTTTCTCGACAAAAGTGAGTTTTACTTTACTTTTAGTAAACGTAATAGATTTTAAAACAACAATAAATATTCAAAAGTATATAGATATGAATGTTAGGAAAATATACACAATAGTGTTATAATAACAATATACATATATGTTGAGTTATGAATTTATAAGATATAATTATAGAAATGCCTTCATGTGGTTTATACTTAAGAATTATGATTTGTAGTATTGTAATGGAAATTGGTTGATGGATTTTGATTGAAAATTATTGTGTTGTGAATCCATTGCATATGATATACATTCTTAAATGATGATATGAAACAAGCAGAGCGAAATATGAGAGTGGAGCCCGCCTAGAAGGGGTGAAAGAGTACCGGAGAAATATTAGAATGGTAGGATCCCACCCGAAAAGGGTATAGGGGATCTGAAATCTATGATGTGATGTTTGACTTATCGATACATGGGAAGAAGTCCTAGTTGTTATATGATTAGCCTAATGCGGGGCAGTGGCATATGATGAGCTAAAACATGATCATATACTGAATTGCATTGCATTGCATCATATTGCATATCCTTTCTTTGAGGATTGATGTGTGATGGAATTGGCCCATGAGAGGCATATGTTTGTGATTAGCCCATGAAGGGCACGTGATGTGATTCGCTCAATGAGAAGTGTTGAATATATTGGTCTAGTGAAGGGTATAAAAAAATGTTGATTGTTGTAGTATGAAAAATGTTGAAATTATTGTTATTCATGAACGATTGACCTTGATATATGCGAAGTAATAAGAACTTCGTGCTTTCTGATTTATTAAAGGAATAAGTACTTCTTGTAATGATTGTTCTTTAAATAATAACAAAAGAGAAAAATAAGCTAAAATGTATATATATGTAAAATTCTTATTATTCTTATACTTAGAAATAAATTAATTATATGATGAGAACTAGAAATAAAGAATAAAACTTCTAAAACGATTACTCTTAGTAATGTGATTTCTCGTTGAGCTTTTTAGCTCACCTCTTCCCTTTTTACTAATTTTTTAGGAAAGCATCGGAAGACTTAGTCAAGTTTGAAATGAGTCCTTAGTAAGGTCTTTTTCCACGACATCCTCATCCTCTGAGTTGTTCTGGAGTCTAAGTCTTGTTGTAGTCTACTTTTTGTAAAAATATTCAAGTTAATTATATTTGAGAAAGTTCTTTGTGCTTGTGTCATTTGTAAAAATTTTAAGAATTTGTTTACTGCATTGACAAGTTTAATGTATGTAAGGTTATGTGTTGATAGATTTGAAATGATTGAAATAATTTTTTTTTTCGATTTGTATTTTTACATCTTAGTTCAAGGTGCTCAATGTTGAAAGGTAATGAAGTTGTTCCAATTAGGGCCCACTCGAGATGGATTTTTACATATGTATTGCTACTATCATTGTTGGCTATGCAATTATTGGTAGTTGAGGTGGACCCATCCCTGGTTGGCTCACCCTTAGGCTTCTCATTACCATCAGAAAGTGCTCAAAATTGCCTTCATTGAGCAAAATCGTCTCCTTGGGTGGCAATTGGACCAGTTAGGACTAGGACTATTCTACAAAGAAGATGTTGTGCACGTTAACAATGCTCTCAGACTTGTCGTAGATTTCAGTAGAGAAAAAGGTAGTGAGAGGTCAGACGCGGTTTAGGAAAGAGGTAGTGGATAGAGAATTTGAAGCATCGGAGAGGGGGGGGGGGGAGAAGAAGAGAATGGGCGAAATAAGAGGAGAGAGGAATTTGATTTATGGTGGGTTTGGAGAGAAAAGAACGACTGAGGATTTGAATCGCCATTGTTGTTGTAGTGAGAGAAGAGAAAGTGTGTGAGCGTTTAAGAGAGTGAGGGATAGAAAGCCTCAATGTTAAGGAGATTTTAAGGAAAATGATTGTTAGGGTCAAGAAGCTAATAACTGAGAGAATGAGAAATTGAAGGACAAATAAGGTTTGAGTAATTTAGGAGGGAGGAATTAAAGGAAGCTACGGGCACGCATGAGTTTATTTTTTTGGGAAAAATATACGGTAAGTATGAAATTTTTTTAAAATTTTATTACTATAATTGAACACTTGTTTGGATATGATATTTAATTTTTTAAGAACTAATTATAAAATTAATTTTTAATTCTTAAATTTTTTATTTGTCGATGATACTTAACTTTTTTTAAATTAATTTTTAATTGCTAAAAATTCTTATTATCGATAGAATTATCCTTTGGTGATACTTATTTTTTAAAAAAATTAATTATAGATTATGTTGCAACCTTCTTATCGAAATGATATCATAACGAAAAAAATTTGTTGCAATAATATTTTAAGCAACAAAAATTTGTTGTTGCAATGACCTGTTATATCGCAACGGAAAACGCCATTGTGATAGATTATTCGGAAATCGCAGTGGAAAATTTTCATTGTGAAACTAAAAAAATTGGAATGACAAGAACGCAAAAGTGGATTGGTTTATATTTTCTTATTGGCAACAAGCTTTCGTAAC
Source organism: Bretschneidera sinensis (assembly GCA_023935145.1). Taxonomy (NCBI): domain Eukaryota; kingdom Viridiplantae; phylum Streptophyta; class Magnoliopsida; order Brassicales; family Akaniaceae; genus Bretschneidera; species Bretschneidera sinensis. The sequence continues at coordinate 86,134,216 of CM043700.1, forward strand.
GACATTTTAATGTAGTTATGACATTTTACACATTTGGCAATGACTTTCAAATGTAGTTGCGACATGTTACACGTTTGGCAATGATTAAGATTAGTTGTTGCAACATGTACCCACTTGGCAACGACTTTATTTTGTTGTTGCAAATCTCGTTGCTTAAAATCACTTTTCTTATAGTGATACCAAAGTGTGTTCTCACATTTACAAAAGGTTGCAAGTTTTGAGAAGAACCAAGTAGCAAAGTACAAGAGAAGTCAAGCTTCACCTTGAAAATGTAGCAAGTGTTATTGCGTTAGTTAAAGAGATCTTTTACTTAGCTTTACCATCTAGCATTAGATGGTGAAATATTTGATATTACACAACAAGCTAATAAAGGGAAAAGAGATGAAATTAATTCTTCTTATGTACGACATCTCAAACTTTGTTATATCAATGAGAGTGGGATTAACAAGTTGGCTAAAGATGGATACTATGATTATTAACTTTCAACTCCTATCCAATATGCAAATCTTGTCTCATAGAAAAGATCACTAAAACTTCATTTTGTGGGCCATCAAGCACAATAGTCAGAGGTGGTTATTTTTACTTCATTACATTTATCAATGAGCATTCGAGGTTAGGGTATGTGTATCTCATAAAGTATAAATCTTAATCCTTTGAAAAGTTAAAGAAATTTAGACATGAAGTAGAAAAACAAACTGCCAAAAGTATCAGAGTTCTTCGATCTGATCGAGGAGATGAATACATGACTAATGAGCTTTTAAATCATCTCATAGAGAAAGGAGAAATCATACTTTATTGGATATGTTGAAATTGATGATGAGTTACAATGATCTTGCAAATTCATTATAGGGTTATACCTTAGAAATTTCTACATATTTGTTAAATAGAGTTCCTTCTAAGTTTGTATTGAAGGCACCTTATGAGATATGGAATGGTAGAAAACCTAGTCTTAAGCATGTTAAGATCTGGGTTGTACTACATATATCAAAATATTAGTTACAGACAAGTTAAAACTAAGGTATGATAAATGTAGATTTAAGGAATATCCCAAAGAAAGTTTAGGATATCACTTTTATCTCCCTAATGAGAAAAAAAATGTTTGCTATAAATTTGCTAACTTTCTAGAGAAAGAGTTTGTACTAGAAGGAAGCAGAGGGAGTAAAATAGATGCTGAAGAGGTGTTTTAAGAATCACATATCAACAATGATCAACCTCAGGAGCCTATTGTCACGGAGTATCTTATCACATAGCCTCCTCATAGATCAGGTAGGATACCTAAAGCACTATAGAGATATGATTATCTCAATGATGGTGATGTAGAGGTACATCTTATTAGGAATAAGGATCCTACAAGCTATAAGGATGTGATGTGAAACATCGATTCAGGAAAATAGCTTGAAGTCATGAAATCATAAATAGAATCCATGTATTCTAACTAAGTTTCAAACTTAGTTGATCTTCTTGAAGGTATTGTACTAATTAATTGCAAATAGATCTATACAAGAAAGATCGATGCTGATGAAAAAGTAGAGACCTCTAAGGCAAGGCTAGTAGTGAAAGGTTAAAAACAAATGTAGGGAGTTGACTTTGATGAAACCTTTTCTCCTGTGGTTATGCTTAAGTCCATCAGGATCATGCTCGCAATAGCTGCACACTATAATTATGAGATAAAACAAATGGATGTTAAAACTACTTTCCTCAATGTTAACCAAAATGAATATAAATACATGGAGCAACCATAGGATTTTTCATCCAGTGGCAGTGACCACAAAGTGTGCAAGCTCTAAAGATCAATTTATTAATTAAAGCAAGCTTCCTTAAGCTGGAATATCCGATTTGATGAGACAATAAAAATGCTTGGTTTTATAAAAAATGTGGATTAACCATGTGTGTATAAGAAGACTAGTGGCAGTGCAGTTAATTTTTTGATTTTGTAAGTTGCTAACATACTAATCATTGGGAATGATGTAGGTACGTTACAAGCATTCAAAGTTTGGCTTTCAAGAAACTTCTCAATGAAAGATTTGGGAGGAGTATCCTATATTCTTAGAATAAAGGTCAATAGAGATAAATATAAAAGGATGTTTGGCTTATCCTAATTGACATACATAGATAAAATGTTAAAAAGGTTTAACATAGGAAGCTCTAAGAAAGGAACGTTACCTCTCTAGTATGGAGTACATCTCTCTAAGTAGTGTCCCAAAAAGACACTTGAAGAGAGAGAGAGAACATGAGTCAAATTCATTATGCTTAAGTAATAGGAAGTCTCATGTATGCTATGTTATGTACCAAGCCTGATATCAGTCATGCTATAAGTGTTAGTAGCAGATACCAGTCTAATCAAACACAGGTTACTGTGAAGAACAGTACTTAAGAAGGAAAAAATATTTGTTCCTCACATATAAAGGAGGTGACTCAAAATTAAAAGGGTATACTGATTCAGACTTCCAGTTTGATATGGATGATAGAAAGTCTACTTCTGGGTTTATGTTCACTTTGAATGGTGGAATAGTGAGGTAGAAGAGTTGTAAGAAAGTTATAACTGGAGATTCCACCACTGAGGTTGAATGTATATTGCTATGTCTAGGGTTACAAATAACACGGTTTGGATGAAAATTTTATCACTAAGCTTGGTGTTGTTCCTACCATTGAATTCACGGTACCTTGTATTGTGATAGCAATGGGTTATAGCTAAACCCTAGGAACAAAAGTCTCATAAGAAATCCAAGCACATCGACTAGCTCATCTAGTTGATTAGCGTAATCATTGGAGGAGGGAACATAAGCACAAAAAAGGTTGCTTCAGCAGAGAATAGAACAGATCCACTAACTAAGGCAATGACACAACAATGCTATGATCGTCATCAATCTTAAGAAGATAGGTATTAGATACATGAATGATTGGATTTAGTGCAAATGAGTTATGATTAGTAGTATGCCCTACAAGCCAAATGACATTCGATGTCTAAGGATATTATTTGTAAAATGATCTTAACGTGACGACATCGTCTCGGGGGTGGCCAACTTGGGATGGGTCATTGCAATTTTGGTATCAGTGCATTAGGTTTTATGATTCTGTAGACTGCATAAAAATTTAAGATTTAAATAAACTACATTTTAATGCAAAGTTTGAGGATAACATTTGGACGTGCTAAAGCTAGAGGTAGAGTTCTGAATCAGAGAAGGTGTGGTAGACCCCCATTATTTAGAAGAGCTGAAGTGGAGGGGGAGGTCGAGTCTGTGGTTCATGTAAGGGAATAGGTTGCTAGTACAGCTAGTACTAGTAGAGGTGGGAGAGACTATAATATTAGGAGGGATGAGTTGATAGAAGTTCTTGATCGTGCTATAGAGAGAATAAATACAGCAGAAGAAAGGGTTGGTAATTTACAGAGGATATTAGAGGAAAGAGGTACAACAAAACTTGATACGGTCAGACAAGAAGCTTATGAGGGAGAGGGTGTGTTTGCATATGAGATGTAAAGGGATTGTTTTAGGAGATTTATTAAATTTAAACCCCAGTCTTTTAGAGATATATAAATCCTATTGAAGCTAAGATGTGGATTAAACATGTTGAGAAATATTTTGAAGTCTTACCAGTGACATATATGCAGAGGGTTTCTTTTGTTTCATTTAAGCTGGAAGGTGAGGCTTCTCAATGGTGGGAGGATATTCTGCCTAGATTGAGTACATAGGTAGATCAACCCTTACCTTGGCATAAGTTTAAGGATTTGTTCTTTGCAAAGTATTTTCGAGATACGTTTCGAGAATAGCAGGAGAGAGATTTTATTCATTTAAGGTATAATACTTTATCTACAGCTGAGTATGATACTAGATTTATAGCCCTGTTGAGGTTTTTACTTGAGTTAGTAAATACAAAGGAGAGGAAATGTAAGATATTTTTAGATGGGTTACATTATAAAATTCAGACTAAACTCTCTTACATAGGTATTAGGAATTATGCTATAATGGTGGATAAAGCATTACAAATTGAGAAGGATGTTAAGGAGTTTAAAGGTATGAGGGATTGGTTGAAGAGTTTTATATTTGAGGGACCTAGCTGAGGTAATAGTATGAGAGTATAAGGTGGGAGACCACCCAGTGGGGGTGTTCCTTGTCCTAGGGAACTGTAATACAGAGTCTGAGACAAGCAAAATCGGTTGCTTCTGTAGCTCAGAGTAATATCGGTGGGACCCCTAGATTTGGGAGACAGGCTATGACAACTGAAAGTTATGGTAGAGGAGTAAGTATGTTATCAAGGGGATGTGGTAATCTGATGTATAATAGAGAGATAAGAGTTTACTATAGATGTAATTAGATAGGGCATCTGCCTCGAAATTGTCCTACTCATATGTGCTTTGTATGTGGTGAGGAAGGACATATTAATGTAGATTGTCTAGTGAAAAAATCTGTTGAGATAAGTGCTAGAGGTGTTGGGAGAAAACAAATGAAGAGAGGTGGAGGATCAGGGAATATACGGGGCAGAGGCAGACGATCAGTAGCTGAGAGAAGACCCAGTGGTCAGTTACAGCCCATAAAGAGTAGAGTCTATGCATTGACCCAATAGGATGCACATGCCACTCTTGATATTGTTATGGGTATGGTATCTATTCTTGATAGACCTACTAGATTATTGATTGATCCTGGTGTAACCCATTTTTTTGCATCCAGTGTTTATATGAAATCTATTGATGCTTGTGTTAGTCCTTTGATGCATGCTGTTATTGTTGAAGTTCCTACTAGGGATAAGGTTATTATCAAGATAATTTATTAGGGTTGTGTGATTAGTATGGCTGATAAAGAATTTGAAGTTAATTTATTGCCTTTAGATATGACAAATTTTGATTTAATTCTGGGGATGAATTAGTTATCTGCATATCATGCTTGGGTAGATTGTTTTAGGAAGAATGTGGTGTGCAAGGTACCAGGACAAGAGGAGTTTAATTTTCAAGGAGAACGTAAGATACTTGCCAACTATCTTATTTCTGCCCTGACTATTAGTAAATGGTTGAAGAAGGGTTGTTAGGGGTATGTGGTAGATTCTAGATGGGAGATTAGGAAGTTAGAAGAAATCTTAGCAGTGAAAGATTTTTTTTTTATGTGTTCCCTGAGGAGTTATCTAGTTTGCCTACCAACAAGGAGATTGAGTTTTCTATTTAGGTGATTCCAAGATCAACACCTATATCAATAGCACCTTATAGAATGGCACTACTTGAGCTAAGAGAATTAAAAGTTCAGCTTCAAGAGTTTCAAGATAAACAATTCATTCGACCTAGTATGTCGCCTTGGGAAGCCCCTGTATTATTTATGAAGAAGAATGATGGAACGATGGAACAATGAGGTTATGTATTGATTATAGACAGTTGAATAAGATCATCATCAAGAATAAATATCCTTTGCCCAGGATAGATGATTTATTCAAGCAGTTATAGGGGGCTATGGTGTTTTCTAAGATAGACCTAAGATCGGGTTATCATCAGTTGAGGATAAAAGAGGGGGACGTGCCTAAGACTGGTTTTAGGATACATTATGGCCATCATGAGTTCCTTGTGATACCATTTGGGTTAACTAATGGTCCTGCAATATTTATGGATCTAATGAATCTAGTGTTTAAACCATTCTTGGATAGATTTGTGATTGTATTTATTGATGATATTATGGTATATTCCAAGAATGAAGAGGAGCATGGGCAACATTTAGAGATAGTGTTGGAAATTCTGAGAAGAGAGAAATTATATGCAAAATTCTCTAAGTGTGAGTTTTGGTTGAATGAAATATCTTTCTTGAGGGATGTTGTGTCAGGAGATGATATAGCAGTTAACCCACAAAAAGTGGAGGCAATGTTGAATTGGGAAAGACCCACTAGTGTGATTGAAATTAGAAGCTTTTTTAGGTTGGGTGGTTATTATAGGATGCTTATCTAGATTTTTCTATGATTGTTGGACCATTAACCAGATTAACTAGGAAGGAAATGAAGTTTATGTGGTTAGAAGAATTTGAGAGGAGTTTCCAGCTGTTGAAAAAGAAATTGACTACTGCTCCGCTATTAGTGCTTCCTTCTGGTGATGAAGGATTTGTTGTATATAGTGATGCGTAACATCAGGGGTTGGGATGTGTGTTGGTGCAACATGGGAGAGTTATAGCCTATGCTTCTAGGTAATTGAAGAACCATGAGAGAAATTACACGACCCATGATTTAGAATTGGTTGCCATTGTTTTTGCTTTAAAGATTTGGAGACATCATCTGTATGGAGCCACTTGAGAAATTTTTACTGATCATAAAAGTTCGACGCATTTACCTACCTAGAAAGAGTTGAATTTGAGGTAGAAGAGATCGATGGAGTTGATTAGTGACTATGACTGTACAATTAATTATCATATAGGGAAGGCTAATGTAGTAGCTGATGCATTGAGTAGAAAGTCTACAGGGAGATTAGTTGCTATTGGTAGTCATGATATTACCTTGATGATAGAACTGAGAAAAATGAGAATGCAGTCAAGTATTAGTGATAGAGGAGTATTGATGGCAAATATGGCGGTACAATCTTCTATTATTGATCGCTTGTTATAGATGCTGAGTAGAGATGAAGGGATAGAGAAGATCAGACAGGAAATATTGAGTGGGAAGCTGACTAGGTTTAGAATTAGAGAAGATGGTATGGTGGTATTGGAACATAGAGTTTGTGTTCCCAATGATGTTGAGATAAGAAAGGAGATACTAAGAGAGGCTCACGATTCTATGTATTCTATGCATCTGGGTAATAATAATATGTACAAGGGGTTGAGACATAATTATTGGTGGTCAGGGATGAAGAAAGATATAGCTGAGTATATTTCTAGATGTTTGATTTGTCAACAAGTGAATCTGAGAATAGACATTCGGTAGGTTTATTACAGCCTCTTCCAGTACCTGAATGGCCACGGAAGAACGCAAGTATGGATTTTGTTTTTAGTTTTCCTCATACCCATAGTGATTATGATGCGGTATAGGTTATAGTGGATAGACTTTCTAAGTCTTCGCATTTCCTTCATATTAAAACTACATGGAGTCCCGAAAAGTTGGCTGAATTATATGTAGCAGAAATTGTGAGATTACATTGAGTACCTTTAAGTATTGTATCAGATAGGGATTCTAGACTCACTTCTAGATTTTGGAGGGCTTTTCAATAAGCTATGGGTATGCAATTTCAGTTTAGTACAACTTTTCATCCTCAAACTGATGGGCAGATAGAGAAAATCATCAGAATACTAGAAGATATGTTACGGGTAAGTGTATTTAGTTCTACAATGAGTTGAGATGCTTATTTACCTTTGATCGAGTTTGTATAAACTAATCATTATCAAACTAGTATTGGGATGGCACCATTTGAGGCTTTAAATGGTAGAAGGTGCAGAACTCCAGTATGCTGGGAAGAAGTTGGAGAAAGAAAGGTATTTGATCTAGAAATGATAGATTTGATTACTGAGAGGATTAAACTGGTTAGAGAAAACCTTAGAGTAGCACATAATAGATAGAAGGAATATTCTGATAATAGAAGATGACCTCTTGAGTTTCAGGTTGGTGACTAGGTATTTTTGATGATATCTCCGTGGAAGGGTGTATTGTGATTTAAAAAAAAAAAATTGAAAGTTGAGTCCGAGATTTGTGGGGCTATATGAGGTAATTGAAAGAGTTAGACCAATACCATACGGATTGGATTTGCCTCCAGAGCTAAAGCAATTACACAATGTGTTTCATGTTTCACTTTTGAGGAAGTGTTGACATGATGAATCCCATGGTATTCTGAGTCAGGCTATAGAACTTCAGGAAGACTTGAGCTTTATGCAAGTACCAGTCAAAATTCTAGACAACAAGGAACAAGTTTTGCGTAATAAAGTTATTCCTTTGATTTAAATATTATGGCAGAAAAAAGATGTTGAAGTAATTACTTGGGAGCATAAGGCAAGAATGAGGAAAGAATACCCCTAGCTTTTACATGGAATTAAAATAATATATACATAAAAGATTTTCTATTGAATAAAATAATTCTTTTGACAAAAATTAATTAAGTTTTTGTTTAAAGTTTTGTTAAAAATCAGTTTACACACTCTCAAATTGCTCTCTTTCTTTAAACACTCGGGGACTTAAAGAATGGTTTAAAGACTGAAATTTTAAAGAAGTTTATGGGAGAATTTTAAAGAGATTTGAGAGAAGCTTTAAGAAAAACAAAAGGTAATAATGTGAATTTTATTTTTTGAAATTAAGCATACATGAAAATATGCAGAATTTGATGTAGAAATTTAAAGATATAAATTACGAAAGAATTGAAGAATAAATTAAAATTTTGAATATAAATATTATGTCAGGCATTGACAATCAACAATCTGGTGAAATTGCTGAAAATAGAAGGAAAGGCAAGGAGGTGATCCACTGGTAGCTCTAAGTGCTACGTGGTGAGTTAGATTTACTTTAAATAATCGAGACCAATAAAAATATAAATTTATGATATTTGAATAAATAGATGAATTATAATGATTTAATGATGTATTTTTTGTTATATCTGAAAATTTATTGATTAGGGATTAAATAGTATGTTGAATATGAATTATCTAAGAATTTATATTCCAAAAAGGATAGATTAATGAAAAATATGCTGAGAAGTTATATGAAATTTCTAAAAATATGATTGAAAAGTTGATATGATATATGGGGAGACAATTTAATAAATATGATAAAATTAATAATTTTGAGAAAGGGCTAGATAGTTGAATTGAATGCTTTGATGTATATACTTGCTTGCATATTATTGCTCATATGCATAAAAGGGAAGACTAGGAAGGCAGCTGGTCTGATTGAAAAGACCAGGAAGGCAGCTGGTCTTGTCGAAAAGACCAGGAAGGTAGCGGGTCTGGCTGAGAAGATCAGGAAGGTAGCTGATCTAGCTAAAACATGTCGACATATGGAAAGACGTTCCCGGATGAGAATATGAAATAATGAGATGTTGTGATGAAAAAGAAAGAAAGAAAGAAAGATGATTTAAAGACATGCATTTATTTATTGGGTTATTTTATTATTATTGATTTAGATGCTAAAGTATAAGTCTTGATTGTGAAATTATTGATAGACAAATGAGTCGCACAGAGAGACAGATATGATGAGAAAGAAATATGAAAGTAAGATATGATAAAAATTACTCGATAGATTGATTATATGCTATGAACCTCATAACGAGGTACATAATGATGTTAAATTGATAATCTCAAGATGATTAAATATATGAGAAGGAAAATAGATGTTTGATGATTAATTTAAGAAGAGATTGATAAATGGTTGGAATTATGATATAAGTAGTGATAATAGAATGTTATTATTGAATAAAATGAGATAATAGATGAATGAATATTAGAAGATTATTTGAAAGATTGAATTATTTTATGTGAAGAAATAGATTATTAATATTGGTGAATTAAAAATGAGTGAATTATAAGATGTGACTGGAAGTATACAAATCGAGTACTTCTAGTAAATTTAATTAATTGAGCTTATGAAGCTCACTTCCCATTGTTAATTAATTTCAGGTAGCGGGTAGTACAGATAGATTGGTGAGCTGAGATTCCTGAGTCATTATCTGCAACCTTCGTGGTCCATATCCTCAGACTAATGAATTTTTTTTATTGTATATATTCATCTATAATATGTTATATATTTTGTTTCAGTTGGGATTTTAATAATATAACTCCCCTGTTGAGGTTTAAGGATTCATGTATATATACTTTCAGTCGATATATGTTTTTATATTGTTGCATATATGTGTCGTGCTGGGATTTCAAAATGTGACGACACTGTATCAAGGGTGGCCAACTTGGGATGGGTCGTTGTAGCACACCATACAAGTCCTAATAGATGGGGTTAGTACACACAATTTCATCCAAGAAAGAATTGTAAACTTCTTGGGATTGATTATTACACCATCATAACACTTCAAAGTACAAGTAGGAAATGGTGAATACTTGCCTTGTATTGGGATTTTTCATACTGTAGAAATTTGGCTGCAAGGGCAAAAGTTTAGTATTGATTTCTTGATCATCCATGCCCAACGGGCTAAGGTTGTATTAGGGGTAAAATGGTTATAGAATCTAGGTCTTATCACCACTGATTATAGGACTCTAATAATGGAATTCTTATGGGAGGGCAAACTAGTTTTGTTAGAAGGGAAACAAAGATTAGATTATGATATGGTGGGCTATAGTAATCTAAGGAAGATGACTCTTAATGATTATGTATGCACATGTTTCATGTTAATGTCCATCACAGACCCTGAACAGTAAGTAAAAGGATCTATGAGTTTCAAAGATCTAACTAACTCCCAAATTCAGAGCATGTTAGAGGCATTCAAGGCAGTCTTTGATAAGCCTAAAGGATCACCTCTGTTGTTATTTGTCTAAGGTTCAAGCAGGTTCATTCATGGATTAAAATTGGTTAAAGTCTAAACCAATTGTGGGATATCAAAGTTCAGTAAGTTAGAAGGTTGCACACATGTGTGTGCATCAATTTGGAACATGGGAAGACCATGCGCACTAGTGTGTGCACTTCTACACCTAGGCAGAAACTAGAGTGCACAACAGCTGAAGCAGGAAGGCACAACACCAGTGTGCGGTGCGCCGCACACACCAGGCAGTGCGCCTTCTAGAGAGGCATGTTCTAGGATTGGGCGGGGAGCATGCTGCACAGTAGGTAGCGGCACACTATCCAGAAGCTCCACTAGCGCACTCTGCCCTAGCGGCGCACTGCACCCTGCTAAGCAGCGCACCGCTAGGCACACTCCTTTGCAAGCATATAGGAGGCTTCAAGGCACTCCAAGACCAGTGCACACAAGGCCAAAACACACAGCATAACTTGGAGATAAATGAATGGCTAGGATTTCAAGAAAATCAAGATCAAAGGGGTGAGATTGATTCACAAGATTGTCCAAGAAATGAAAGGCTATAAAAGGGGTTCTCAAGCCTCACATTTCACATAAGATAACATAAAAGATACATGATAATACACACAAATTTGGGACATTGTGAGATCAATTGTAAATACATAGAGAGAATTGTGTAAGAGTGACAAACACAAGAGGGACTCTTTGTTAGGCTGGTTGTATACAAGAGAGAGTAGTATAGAGAGTGAGTTGTAATCTCCTTTCTTTTCTTCTTGTTTCTTCAAGACCATTGTGGGTTCTTGAAGAGGATTGCTATAACTTTGTAAGAACCATTGATTAGAACTAAGAGTTTGGAGGAACTCACGGGGACGTAGGTACATTACCGAACCTCGACAACAATTGCTTGTCTTCTTTTTCTTTCTTTGATTTTCTGTTCTTGTGTTCGATTACTAAAATTCTTTCTACAAGTCACTCAAGACTTGGGTGTTTGAAAGTGGATTCTTGACTCCAGGTGCACCTGTCATATGTGCCCTTACAAAGAATGGTTCAAGAATTTCAAGGAGGTCAATGATGGAAGGGTCTTCTTAGGGAATGACAATTTTTGCCAAGTGAGAGGGATTGGAGACATTCAATTAAAAATGTTTGATGGAGTCACAAGGCTACTGTGAAATGTAAGATATCTTCCAAATTTGAAGAGGAATTTGATCTCATTGGGGCAGCCGGATTCCATGGGGTATACATGCAAAGTAGAGGGAGGAAAGATCAAAGTGGCTAAGGGATCTTTGGTAGTAATCAAGGCAGCAAGAAACGATGGACTCTATGAGATGATCGGAGAAACAGAAACCAATGATCAAGCAGCAAGCTTGATGGCTGAGATGGACAAGGCAGCCCTTTGGCACACTCGTTCGAGACACATGAGCAAAAAGGGCCTGCAAGTGCTTAGCAAGGAAGGTCTACTTGGTGGTGACAAAGTAGAAAAACTGGATTTTTGTGAGAGTTGCATTCTTGGGAAGCAACACCGGGTCAGCTTCAACACCGGAGTGCACAAGTCCAAAGGGATTCTTTATTACATTCATTCGGACCTTTGGGGACCAGCAAGAACACCAACACATGGAGGTAACTTTTACTTTCTGTCTTTAATTGATGATTATTCAAGAAGAGTGTGGGTTTATTTGCTTAGGAATAAATCTGATGCCTTGAATAAATTTGTTGTGTCGAAGAAGTTGCTGGAAACTCAAACGGGTAGGGTAGTTAAGGCTTTACGAACCAATAATGGCTTAGAATTTTGCAATAATGATTTTGATAAATTCTGTGAATTAAATGGCATTCTAAGGCATAGGACAGTTGTAAAAACACCCCAGCAAAATGAAGTTGCTGAAAGAATGAATAGAACTCTTATGGAGAAGGTTAGGTGCATGTTAATAGGATCCGGGTTACCAAAATATTTTTGGGGAGAAGCTGTGGCTACAGCTACATACTTGATAAATAGATCGCCTTCTAGAGCTTTAGAGCTCAAGACTCCCATGGAGATGTGGAGTGGAAAACCCCCTGAATTAAACAACCTTAGGACTTTTGGTTGTGCTGCGTATGCACATCAAAAGGAGGATAAACTTGGCCCTAGATCTAGAAAATGTGTATTTCTAGGATATGGTGATGGGGTTAAGGGATATAGGTTGTGGTCCTTAGAAAATAAGGGCATGAAACTGATTAAAAGTAGGGATGTTATCTTTAATGAATTATTATTTCCCTACCTGGAGAAAACTAACCCTGCAGGGGCTAGTGAGCAAACCAGTCCGAAAATTATTGAGCATCACATCAAGGAGCATTCGGTTCAGGTAAAACAGAGGAGCCAAGAGGGTTCGGGCCAGGTAGAGCCCTTGGATGAAGGTCAAGCTCAAGAAACTTAAGAAGGAGAGGCTGAACAAGAGGAGGTTGATGCAGTAAATAACTATCAGCTCACAAGAGACCGAGGAAGGAGAGTGGTTAGACCACCCTTGAGATATGGGTTTGCAAATGCTAATGTAGCAGCTCCTTGGAGAGAAGGAGAGATTGAACTAGAAACTTACATGGATGCTATTGTTATTTGTCTAAGTTTCAAACATATCCAAACATGGTCGAAAGTTGGTTAATGTCCAAACCAATTGTGGGATATCAAAGTTCAGAAAGTTATAAGGTTGTACACACGTGTGTGCTTCAATTTTGAGCATGGGAAGGTCAGGCACACTACTGTGGAAGTTTCTGCCCACAGGCAGGAGGTGTGCACACAGCATCAGGAGGCTGCAGCATCAGGTCACGCCGCAGCACACAGCACCACACCAAAACGCACAGCATCACTTGGAGAGTGATGAAGGGCTGAGATTAAAGGAAGAACATGATCAAAAGGTCAAGAATGATTCACAAGATTGTCCAAGAATTAAGAGGCTATAAAAAGGGTTTCCTAGCCTCATTTCAAGTGGCGAAAAAGGTGTGTGAGAGAACCACACAGGTTGTGACATTGTGAGATCATTGTAAACACAAGAGAGAATTGTGTGAGAGACATAAACACAAGAGGGACTCTTGTAGTGAGGCTGGTTGTAAAGAAGAGAGGTTAGTAGAGAATTGATAGAAAGCATTGTAATAGGTCTATCACTTTCTCGTTCTCTTCTTGGTTCTTCAAGAACTTGGATTCTTGAAGGGGATTGCTGTAACTTTGTAAGAACCATTGAGATAGTGCAGAGAGTTCGGAGGAACTCACGGGGACGTAGGCACATCGCCGAACCTCGACAACAAATTACTTGTCTTCTTTCTTTCTTTGATTTTCTGTTCTTGAGTTAGATTGCTGAAATTCTTTCTACAAGTCATTCAAGACTTGGGTGTTTGGAAGATCACCACCTGGGCATCTTGTCAAGGTGATTTCCAACAGTGGTATCAGAGCTAAGTAGCTGGTTATCGGAGTAAGAAGTAGAAGGTACGGAGCCAAGACTCCAAGAATCAAAGATCAAACTTCTTGGGTGATTCAAGAACGGTGTAAAGATCAAGATCCAGTCGTGTTCTTGAAGGTTGATTCAAGAACGGTGTTAAAGATCCATCTTCGATCTGTGTTCTTGAGGTTGAAGAAAGTAGTTGTGGTTAGTGCACAAATCTGGGATCTTGTCCGCAAAAGATGGCTTCAAATTTCTGTGTGGAGAAGTTTGATGGAAAGGGGGACTTTGCCCTATGGAAGCGGAAGATCAAGGCGGTTCTCATGCAGCAGAAAGTGGACTTGGCTATTGGAGAAGATGATGCTTTTCCAGCTAGTGCCACGGAGGACCAGCGGACCGAGATGAAGAAGATGGCCTACAGCACCATTTTCTTGCACATGTCGGATAATGTCACAAGAGAGTGCGGAGACTCGGAAGATCCAGCTGCAATATGGAAGAAACTAGATGAGTTGCTTCTTGCCAAGACTCTCCCTAATAAGAGGTATCTTCATAAACGAATCTTTGCTTTTAAATTTGATCCTAAGAAAGAGTTGCAAGATGATCTTGATGCCAAGAAAAGGAGTGCATCAAGTGGTAAAGGGCTGTTCTTTAAAAGAAGGCCAGCAACTTGGTATGGCAGCAACCATGGCTACTACCGGGACAGAGGTAGAGGAGAGAGCCATTGGAGAGTGCACAGCAACATGCATGGCTACTACCGGGACAAAGGTAGAGGAGAGAGCCATGGGAGAGTGCACAGCAGCATGCATGGCTACTACCGGGACAGAGGTAGAGGAGAAAGCCATGGGAGAATGCATTCCAAACTGAGATTTGGAGGGAAGAGCTGCTACTACTGCCATAAGGAGGGTCATGTCAAGAAATATTGCAAGAAGATGACAAGGGATAGAGGAGGAAGCCATACCAAGAATGGAGAGGCTTCGGTTGCCAAAACAGAACAGCAAGATGATGATGTTCTTGTTGTGTGCTCAAGTGTGAGCAAGGGGCAAGAAGGCAGCGGGAAATGGATCTTGGATACCGGGTGCACTCATCATATGTGCCCTCACAAAGAATGGTTCAAGAATTTCAAGAAGATCAATGATGGAAGAGTCTTCTTGGGGAATGACAATTCTTGCCAAGTGAGAGGGATTGGAGATATCCAATTGAGGATGTTTGATGGAGTCACAAGGCTGCTAGAAAATGTGAGGTATGTTCCAGATTTGAAGAGGAACTTGATCTCATAGGGGCAGCTGGATTCCATGGGCTATACATGCAAGATAGAGGGAGAAAATATCAAGGTGGCCAAGGGATCTTTGGTAGTGATCAAGGTAGCAAGAAACGATGGACTCTATGAGATGATCGGAGAAACAGAAACCAATGATCAAGCAGCAAGCTTGATGGCTGAGCTGGACAAGGCAGCCCTTTAGCACACTCGCTTGGGACACATGAGCGAAAAGAGCCTGCAAGTGCTTAGCAAGGAAGGTCTACTTGGTGGTGACAAAGTAGAAGAACTGGATTTCTGTAAGAGCTGTGTTTTTGGGCAGCAACATCGGGTCAGCTTCAACACCGGAGTGCACAAGTCTAAGGGCATTCTTGACTACATTCATGCGGACCTTTGGGGACCAGCAAGGACACCAACACAGGGAGGTAACATTTACTTTCTGCCTTTAATTGATGATTATTCAAGAAAAGTATGGGTTTATTTGGTTAAGAATAAATTAGATGCCTTGAATAAATTAGTGGTGTGGAAAGGGCTGGTTGAGACTCAAATGGGTAGAGTAGTTAAGGGGATAAGAACCGATAATGGCTTAGAAATTTTTTAACCAAGAACTTGATCAATTCTGTAGGTTAAATGGTATTCTAAGACATAGGACGGTTGTGGAAACTCCTCAGCAAAATGGAGTTGCTGAGTTGATGAATAAGACCCTTATGGAAAAGGTTAGGTGCATGTTAGATGGATCCGGGTTACCAAAATATTTTTGGGGAGAAGCTGTAGCTACAGCTGCATATTTGATTAATAGATCACCCTCTAGGATTGTGTTCCAAAAGACTCCCATGGAGATGTGGAGTGGAAAACCCCCTGAGTTGGACAACCTTAGGACTTTTGGGTGTGCTACGTATGCACAACAAAAGGATGATGGACTTAGCCCAGGATCTAGAAAATGTGTGTTTCTAGGATATGGGGAAGGGGCTAAGGGATATAGGTTATGGTCCTTAGAAAAAGAAGGATTAAAACTCATAATAAGTAGGGATGTTAATTTTAATGAATTATTATTTCCCTACTTGGAGAAAACTAACCCTGTAGGGGCTAGTGAGCAAACCAATTCAGAAATTGTTGAGCATAGCATCAAGGGGGATTCTGTTCAGGTAGAGCAAAGGAGGCAAGAGGGTTCAGACCAGGTAGAGCCCTTGGATGATTGCCAAGCTCAAGAAACTCAAGAAGAGGTTGAACAAGAAAAGGATGCTGCAGCAAGTCGGAAGGACTTTCAGCTCACAAGAGATCGGGAAAGAAGGCTGGTCGGACCACCTTCAAGATGTGGGTTTGCGGATGCTGCGGATGCAACAGCTCATTGGACAGAAGGAGAGATTAGTGAACAAGAAACTTACACGGTGGCCATGGAGTGTAAGGATTCGTCAAAGTGGCAGCTAGCTATGGAGGAAGAAATGGATTCTTTGAAGGAGAACAACTTTTGGGAATTGGTGAAAATTCCAGGAAAGCAGAAAGTTGTGGAATGTAAGTGCACTTACAAGATCAAAGAAGGGTGCCCTCCAAGAGATGAAGTCCGGAACAAGGCTAGGTTGGTGGCCAATGGATTCACAAGAAGAGGAGACATAGGTTTCACAGAAACTTTCTCACCTGGACACAAGGTGGAGAAGATGGTGAGCATCCTCACCTATGTCATTGATGGGCTGTTAGTTTGGAACAGCAGGAAGAGGATGGAAAGGTTTACATCTCAACTCAGTGAGGAGTTTGAGAGGAAGGATCTCAACCTTGCACAAAAGATCCTTGGGATGAGGAGAATCATCCGGGAAAGGAAGAGAAACAGGTCAAGTGTTTCTTGGGCAATGGATGTTTTCAGCAAATGTGTGAGTAATCCCGGAAAAGAGCATTGTCTTGGGATAAAGTGGTTGCTGAGGTACATGGAGGCTCAGTGGTAGCCAGTTGTAGCACTCATAACAACCAGGGCAGAATGCATAGTGGCTACGGAAGCCATAAAGGAGGCTATGGGGTGCAAGGGATTGTTGGACGAGTGGGAGGCCCTAAAAGAGCAACTGGTGGTATCTTTGGATAGCCAAAGTGCGGGGCACTTGTGGAGGTATCCGGTGTTCCATGAGGGGATGGAGCATATGGATGTTCGGTATCATTACATTCTGGAAAATGGTACAGAAGGAAGCATTCATATTGACAAGAAGACCACGGAGAAAAGTCCTGCAGATTTAGGCACCAAGTTTCTACCTCTAAGTAAGTTCAATCATTGCCTTGAATTACTTAGGATTGGAGTCAGTTGATTGATGACTCAAGATCAGTTTGGATCCCGAAGGTCTCTGCACAAATGGTTCGGGTTTAAACACTTAGACAAAGGTAGAGATAATCTGTTGGAAATCACCTTGACAAGATGCCCAGGTGGTGATCTTCCAAACACCCAAGTCTTGAATGACTTGTAGAAAGAATTTCAGCAATCGAACACAAGAACAGAAAATCAAAGAAAGAAAGAAGACAAGTAATTTGTTGTCGAGGTTCGGCAATGTGCCTATGTCCCCATGAGTTCCTCCGAACTCTCTGCACTATCTCAATGGTTCTTACAAAGTTACAGCAATCCCCTTCAAGAATCCAAGTTCTTGAAGAAACAAGAAGAGAAGGAAGAAGATGAGAACTCAACAATGTTCTCTAATCTAATCTAGACTCTCTCTATCTAATTACAACCAGCCTCACTATAAGAGTCCCTCTTGTGTTTATGTCTCTCTACACAATTCTCTCTTAGTGTTTACAATGATCTCACAATGTCACAAAACTCTCTTGTATGTGTGTTTTTGTATCTTGTATTATCTTATGAAATGAGGCCTTGAGAACCCTTTTTATAGCCTCTTAATTCTTGGACATTCTTGTGAGTCATTATCCTCCCTTTGATCATGTTCTTCCTTTAATCTCAGCCCTACATCACTCTCCAAGTGATGCTGTGTGTTTTGGTGTGGTACTGTGTGCTGTGGCGTGACCTGATGCTGCAGCCACCTGATGCTGTGCGCACACCTCCTGCTTGTGGGCAGAAACTTCCACAGCAGTGTGCCTGACCTTCCTATGCTCAAAATTGAAGCACACACATGTGTGCAACCTTATAACTTGCTGAACTTTGATATCCCACAATTGGTTTGGACATTAACCAAACTTTGGACCATGTTTGGACCTGTTCAAACCTTGACCATGTTTGAACCATGTTTAAACCTTAGACAAAAAACCAACAGATGCCATAGACTGTAAGGATTCATCAAAGTGGCAGCTAGCTATGGAGGAAGAAATGGATTCTTTGATGAAGAACAACTCTTAGGAGCTGGTGCCAAAACCAGAAAAACAGAGAGTGGTGGATTGTAGATGGCTATACAAGATCAAAAAAGGGAATACTCCAAGGGATGAAGTCCAGTATAAAGCTAGGATGGTGGCGAAAGGGTTCACACAAAAAGAAGGTATAGATTTCACCAAAATCTTCTCACCGGTTGTGAAGTACAAGACGATCCAGATAGTGTTAGCATTGGTGGTCCAATTTGATTGGAAAATTGAGCAAATAGATGTGAAGACTGCATTCTTTCATGGAGAGCTCGATGAGACCATTTTCATGACGCAACTCGAAGGCTATGAGGAAGGAAGGCAGGGAGAGCTAGTGTGAAAATTGAAGAAGTCTCTCTATGGCCTGAAGCAATCTCCTCGGCAATGGAACAAGAGGTTTGATTCCTTTGTAATCAGCTTGGGTTTCATGAGGAGCTACTATGATTCTTGCTTATATTATAAGGGGCAAAAAGTTGAGGAGATGGTGATCATCCTCATCTATGTTGATGACATATTGCTGGTTAGGATTAGCATGGAGAGCATAAAGAAATTAAAGGCTCAACTCAGTGAGGAGTTTGAGATGAAGGATCTTGGTCATGCAAAGAAGATCCTTGGGATGTGTATCATCCGGGAAAGGGAGAAAAACAGATTGAAGATCTTCCAAACTTCCTACATAGAGAAAATGATATATAAATTATTTATCGAAGATAGTAAATCAGTGAAGGTTCCCCTTACTGGTCATTTCAAGTTCTCCAGCGATCAATGTCCAAGATCGGAGGTAGAGAAGAAGTAAATAGAGAAAGCCCCCTATTCTAGTGCGGTTGGTTCAATTATATACACCATGGTGAGCACTAGACTGGACATTACTCATGCAATGAGTGTTCTCAGTAGGTTTATGAGTAATCCCGGAAAAGAGCATTGGCTTGGGATGAAGTGCTTGCTGAGGTATTTGAAGGGAAGCCCAGAAGTAGGGCTGGTATATGAGAAGAGGGGTAATGCAATCTGCCTTGAGAGGTTTGCTGATTCGGACTATGGAGTAGACCGGGATAAGGGGAGATCAATTACCTCCTATTTCTTCAACTTAAATGGATGTTTTGTAAGTTGGAAGCCTCAGTTGCAGCCAGTGGTAGCACTCTCAACAACCGAGGCATAATACATAGCAACTACGGAGGCCATTAAGGAAGCTATGTGGTGCAAAGGGTTGCTTGAAGAGTTAAAGGTACTGGATGAGCAGGTTGTGGTATTTTCAGATAGTCAAAGTGCCTTGCACTTGTGTAAAAATCCTATGTTCCATGAGAGGACGAAGCATATGGATGTTTGGTATCATTTCATTCGGGAAAATGTTACGAAAGGATGCATCCATGTGGACAAGGTTGCCACGGAAGAAAATCCTGCTGACTTGGGTACTAAAGTTCTACCTCTATGTAAGTTCAATCATTGCCTTGAATTACTTAGGATTGGAGTTGGTTAATTGGAGACTCTAGATCAGTTTGGATCCCGAAGCTTTCTACACAATGGTTCAGGTTTTTTGAACACTTAGACAAAGGTAGAGATTGTTGTTATTTGTCTAAGGTTCAAATAGGTTCATCCATGGTTTAAAATTGATTAAAGTCCAAAACAATTATGGGATATCAAAGCTCAGTAAGTTAGAAGGTTGCGCACATGTGTGTGCATCAATTTGGAACATGGGAAGACCATACGCACTAGTGTGTGCACTTCTACACCTAGGCAGAAACTAGAGTGCACAGCAGCTGAAGCAGGAAGGCACAGCACCAGTGTGCGGTGCGCCGTGCACACCAAGTGGTTCGCCTTCTAGAGAAGCATGTTCCAGGATCAAGTGAGGGGCACGCCACATAGCAAGCAGTGGCACACCATCCAGAAGCTCCACCAGTGCACTCTGCCCTAGCGGCACACCGCACCCTGCTGAGCGGCGCACCGCTAGGCACACTCCTTTGCAAGCATATAGGAGGCTTCAAGGCACTCCAAGACCAGTGCGCACAAGGCCAAAATGCACAGTATAACTTGGAGATAAATGAAGGGCTAGGATTTCAAGGAAATCAAGATCAAAGGGGTGAGATTGATTCATAAGATTGTCCAAGAAATGAAAGGCAATAAAAGGGGTTCTCAAGCCTCACTTTTCACATAAGATAACATAAGAGATACATGATAATACACACAAGTTTGTGATATTGTGAGGTCAATTGTAAACACATAGAGAGAATTGCGTAAGAGTGACAAACACAAGAGGGACTCTTTGTTAGGCTGGTTGTATACAAGAGAGAGTATTATAGAGAGTGAGTTGTAATCTCCTTTCTTTTATTTTTGTTTCTTCAATATCATTGTGGGTTCTTGAAGGGGATTGTTGTAACTTTGTAAGAACCATTGATTAGTGCAGAGAGTTTGGAGGAACTCACGGGGATGTAGGCACATTGCCGAACCTCGACAATAATTGCTTGTCTTCTTTTTCTTTCTTTGATTTTCTGTTCTTGTGTTCGATTGCTGAAATTCTTTCTACGAGTCACTCAAGACTTGGGTGTTTAGAAGATCACCACCTGGGCATCTTACTTAGGTGATTTCCAACATCCTCCTACAAGAAGAGTGGATCATAAGATCCAATTGTTACCAAATTATTCTCCTATCAACATCAAGCCATACAAGTACCCAAATTTCCAGAAGACAAAAAATTGAAATACAAGTTAAAGACATGCTGTAAATGGGTGTCATTAAATATAACCCAAGCCCTTATATTTTTCTAGTTTTGCTAGTAAAAAAGAAAGATGGAACCTAGAGGTTTTGTGTAGATTATAGAGAGCTAAATGCAGTCATAATCAAGGACAGGTTTCCCATACCAACTTTGGATGAGTTAATTGATGAATTACATGGTGCAAAGATCTTTTCAAAGCTAGATTTGAGAGATGGATATCATCAAATTTGAATGCACCCAGAAGACATTGGGAAAATTTCATTCAAGACTCACCATGGTCACTATAAGATCCTAGTCATGCCATTTGGGTTGACAAATGCTCCCTCCATTTTCTAAGCTGTTATGAACCAGATCTTTGAAGATGACCTCAGAAAGTTTGCCATAGTCTTCTTTGATGACATCTTGGTGTACAACAAATCTTTGGAGTCTCACTTAGAGTATTTAAAACTTGTGTTGCTTTGCTTATAAGAAGAATCCATGTTTGCTAAACTATCAAAGTGTAGTTTTTGAACAAGTTCAATTGATTACCTAGGGCACATCATTTTTGTAGAAGAAGAAGCACCTGATCTAGAGAAGATAAAATCAATGTTGGAATGGTATGCGCCAACTATTATGAAGTAACTAAGAGGCTTCCTAGGGCTTCCTAGCTACTACAGGAAGTTTGTTAAAGGCTATACTTCAATTGCTACCCCACTAACTGACCTTCGCAAGAAGGATAACTTTCTCTAGAAGGAGAGTGCAGCTAAGGCATTTCAAAAATTGAAGACTACAATGACAACAACTCTAGTGCTGGTATTTTCTGACTTCACTCAACCATTTGTCTTAGAAACTTCTGCCTCTAACTAAGGCATTGGAGCTATACTCATACAATAAGGCCACACCATTGCTTTCTGTAATAAGAAGTTGTCTCCCTCATTACAAGTGGCCTCAACTTACATCAGAGAAGTACTTGCCATCAACACAGTTGTATAGTATTGGAGATAGTACCTCATAGGATCTCAGTTTTTAATGCACACAGATCAAAGAAGCTTGAGGACATTACTAGAGCAAAACATTCAAATACCAAGCAAAAAGTTTTTCTGAGGAAACTCCTTTGCTTCAAACTTCAAATTGTATAGCAAAGACAATGTGGCTATTGATGGCTTGTCAAGAATGCATCCAAAGGAAAAGGAGTAGATATCTTATATTTCCCTCTTACAACCATCTTTTAAATTCATGGATACTTCGAAATCAGAAAACTCTTAGTTTCCAGAGTTAGTGTACTTAATTGTTGCCATTTCCCAAAATCCTACTCAATACCCTGAATGGACAATTAGAAATGGATTGATATATTGGAAAGGTATATTGTATATCAGTCCTCAATCAATCTTGAAGACAAGACTGCTTTAAGAATTCCATTCCTCACCTATGGGAAGAGATGTTGGCATCCAAAGAACATTTTCTAAGCTATCCTCTGGCTTCTACTGAAAAAAACATGAGGAAAGAGGTAGTTAAATTTTCAATCAAAGCTTGTTGTGCCAAAAAGCAAAGCCTGCCAACCATACTCCTTATGGATTACTATAACCCCTGCCTATACCTTAGCAAATACGAGAAGATATTTCAATGGATTTCCTCACCCATCTCCCCACTGCCCAAGGCTTCATAATCATACTGGTTGTGGTGGGAAAACTATCTAAGTTTACTCATTTTGGGAATTTACCATTGCATTACACAGCTGCAAAGGTGGCCAATCTCTTTGTCAATATAGTTTGCAAATTGAATGGCTTCCTCAAGATAATTGTCTCAGATAAAGACCCAGTCTACATGAGTTCTTTCTAAATGAAATTGTTCAAGTTCTAGGGAACTATGCTCAACATAAGCAGTGGCTATCACCCTTAAACTGATGGAGAAATAGATGTGGCAACAAAGCATTACTCAAGATGATTTGCAAGTTATACTCCAAATAAATGACCAAAGCTTTTATGCTAAGCAAAATTTTCACTACAATACTGCCTTTCATTCTTAATTTGGCTTGTCTCATTTTAAAGTAGTTTTTGGAAGAAAACCACCTAACATTATGACATACTACAGAGGTGATAGTACCATGGCAAGCTTATATCAAGACATGGGGGACAAAACTAAAATTTTGCAATAAGCCAAGCTGGACCTCAAAAAGATCAACTACAAATTAAGTTAGCAACTAACAAACATAGAAAGGACCACTCCTTTCAGGTATACTATTTTCTACTAGTTAAAATTCAACCTTACACGCAAACAAAAATAGCTCAGAGACACTCAAATAAACTAGGAAGAAAATTCTTTGGCTCATTTTCCATCATTAAAAAAGACTGGGAAAGTTGCCTACAAATTGCAACTGCCAAAAGGTGCCAAGATTCATCCATTTTTCCATATCTCCATATTGAAATAGTAAAAGAGACATGAGACAGGACACTTTCCATATCCCTTACCTCCTACAATTAAAGAAGGTAACCTAGTCTACCAACCTCTAGCCATAATAGAGAAGGGGCTTGATTACACCCAAAACAGTAACGCGGAGTTGTAGTACGGCTTTGGGGTGTTGATTCCACAGGGAGACAAATTAACTATAAAGGAAGATGTAAACTTTAATATGAGACGATATGATCAAATTAAATATAGAATCTGAAATTTGATAGTGAGACAATTGTGTAAAGTAGATTGTGAAATATAATAGGAGAGCAACAAGGATCCGGGAATCCTCCCTAGGTTCGTTGCCCTAATCCTAACTTGATTCAGTTATTTTTATCTCGATTGCAAGTTTCACATCCCAAACAGGCAATCGGCAAATATTCAATTAAAGCACATATATAAACCCTAATTTGATTGTTATGAAATACTCTTTATTTTCAATTCATGCACATATGATCTATCCTTTAAGTTTATCAAGAAACGACAATATATCTTTGATGACAATATTGCAGTAATGGACAAACCTAAAGGCTAGATCTACCGGACTCAATCATACCTAAATAATCTTGACATAAAGAAAGCATGACTAAATCTATATCAAGGGAAAAAGATACAATCACCGGATTAGATGAAATCTTTATAATTAGAATAAAAAGTAAATCATAACAATGTTTGAATGTTAAAGCTCCATTACAACTAAATCAAATAAGGGAAATAGAAACAACTACACCTAGGGATTCACCCCTTCTCCTTGCTTGGAGATTAGTTAGCCATGGGGCTCATGGTTGCACAATGGAAGAAAAGTTGCTGCTTTCTTGAGTTCTCCAGGTTTTTTTGAATATCTAATTACAAACCCTAAGTGGTATATTTATAGTACACAAGGCCTAGGGGTGTTTTAGGGTTTGAACAAGTCATTAAAGACCTAATTAGGGTCTAACTCGGAGTGCCTAAGGCTGTGCGCGCTGCAGCATCACTTGGGTGCAGTGCGGCTCTGTTTTGGTTAAGTCAGGTGCTGGTGCTGTGTGCTACAGCATGGAGAATCCATGCTGTGGTGCGGCACGGCTCTGTTTTGGTTAAGTCAGGTGCTGGTGCTGTGTGCTGCGGCGCGGATAATCCATGCTGCGGCGTGGGCTGATGCTGATTCAGAAGGTCTGACCTCTGTCCACTAAAATTGCCATAACTTTCTCTAGAGAAATGATTTTACCGAACTGTAAAATCCTCCAGAAAGTAGACTTCCAGATCTTTCTAACCATATATGGCACACTTCCTGGTTTTTTCTACATCGATACAGTTTAATTTGTAAAGATGGTTGATTTGTATGCCAACTTCAGCAACTTAGTGAAAATTCCTTCCTTAGTTTTTCTTCATCTTGGCTCTTCCGCAATCATTCTCTTGCTTGAGTGTTCAATGGAACTTCGTGTTTCAAAATAATGATAGCTCTTCCATTTCTTTTAACTCAAGATACCTGAAAAATGAACCGAATTAAATTAATGCTCCAAAAATACCACTTTAGAGTTGTTAATGAATAAAAATGCAATTAAGTCCTAAATCAACCCTAAAGTGCTAACAAATGAGTACGATTATAATGCATTTTGTGGCTCTCATCACAACCCCCAACTCGCTTATTGCTAGTCCCTAGCAATTCAAGCGAAAACAATAGATGAATTTCTATGGTGGGAATCAAATTTTATGAAAAGCAATATTAGTGTCAACCAAGAGTAATTCACTTTTTGTCTTAAAAATTGCACATAACGTACAGCACATAGAATCATTAAATTTCATTTAAGTCCAAAAGTAATCCAAACATCAATCTTAAAATCCTTTTTGACTCTTAACATCCATCTTACCACAATCCATTAATCCGAACACCGGGATGATTTTATGCACAACATTCATGAATACAAGTCTTAGCCTCTAAAAACATAACAAATTGTGTGACATCAATCACATAAACAAGCTCCATAGGCTTATTTTTCAAATCATTCTCCACTATTGTAGAAAAATCACACTTCATTGGATCAATAGGTCTTTAATAAGCTTGTAATGTTAGGCCAAGGTAAAGGTTAAGGAAGAACGGGAAGGATTTGCAAGTAAAAGAACTTAATCTCTTAGCTTTAAACACAACCACTTTCAAGCACTAGATAACTTTATTTCAATGCTCAACTCCTTCAACAATTTTTTATAAGAGCATATCTCTTGACAAGTCACCACTTTTTCTTTTCTTTTTCTTCTTTCTTTGCCATACTTCTCTTCTTTTTCTGTTTTTTGCAAATACTCATTCACCTCTTCTTCTTTTTTTTTTTTAATTTCTTTTCTACAACCCCCATCTTATCTTCTTTAATATACTTGAGTTATGATTTTTTATATTTCCACCCTTACTCCTCTTAAGTGCTTCTCAACAATGCGTACAACTAAGTTCTTTTAAAAGAAGGGTAAGGATAAAATATTTTTAGGCTCATAAGGGTAAGTAAATGAGTTTTTGAAAGAAACAAGGCTCAAATTCTTTTTCAAGAAAAAGGGCTCAAAAAGGTGACTAGTGATATATATTGCAAGGGTAAGTTTGAAAGGCTCAAACGATTCAAAAATGGCCTATATCATATCCTAAGTAGTGTGCATTCTAGGAATTCGCCTCAAATGATTATCAAATAAGTTCTAGAGCTTGTTGAGACCGCAAAAGTATTCACAAACAATCACACATAAAACTGTTCTAGATGTTTTAGACTAATCATTCAATCTTACCACAAACTAGAGTCTCAAACCAAATCAAGATTGACACTTAAATTATTCTCAAACCGAAACAGAATTTAACTTCTTCTACATGCTTTCTGTTATTTCAATTAAGCTTATATCATTGACATGTGAATTACATCCAAGGCAAACACAAAGCATGCTAAAAATAAACAAAAAGGAAAATGACACCAAGCAGTTCAATGGAAAAAAAAAATGTATGGAAATAAAAAAATATGGAAACAAAGAGATGCGTTTCCTCTACCCCCAACTTAAAAATTGCATTGACCTCAATGTAAAAGAAAGAGTAAAAGAAATTCTCTTTGTAGCCAAAGGTGCACAGAAGCTGAAAATTGTGCTCCACCATTTGAACTGCTTCGTATATTTTCTTTGAAAAAGAAATACTAAGTTAATACTAGAAAACAGCAAAATAATAATAATAAATAAGAAAAATAAATATGAAAAACAGTAAAAATAAAAGGATATGTTGTGAGTTACCTCCCATGAGCGCTAAGTTTTACGTCTTCGGCCAGACGCTGCACCACTCTCACTGTTGGCCTCATTGTGGTGCTGAAAATGAGGCTCCAATTTAATGGCCTTAATGCTAATCTTTTGGCAAGGAATACTTAAAGTCCACCGCATATGGCTCAAGTGTTCTTGGTCTTGCCCACTCACTATTAGTAGTAGGGTATTTGGTTCTCGCATCCATGTGACTTCTCTCAAGTGACTCCTCAAAGCATGGTTGCCATGATTTCTTAATAAATTCCTGTGACTTATCAAAAATATCAACAACATTAACGGCATGGGAATAAATTAAAGAATCATCGAACTTAAAATTATTAGGAGGGAATTCCATATAATTATCTTTAGTGTGCTCATCCTCCAAATTGAGCTTATCAACCATGTAAGTATCGACACACTCATTCTCTTCATGTGGCTGTTTTGAGACTCAGAAAACATTTACCTCTAAAGTTCTATTTCCAAATGATAATGTCATTAAGCCATTCCTACAATTAATGAGGGCATTGGCCGTGGTAAGGAATGGTCTTCCAAGTATCAAAGGAATTTTGGACTCCGTGTTTACAGTAGAAACAGTATCTAAAACCAAAAAATCAATAGGATAGTAGAAATTATCAATTTGCAACAAAACATCTTCTACAATACCTTTTGGTTTTCTTACTGATCTATCCGCTAATTGAAGTACCATGGAGGTTGGTTTGATCTCACCTAGACCGAGCTGCAAGTACATGGAGTATGGCATAAGGTTCACACTAGCACCCAAATCTAGCAATGCTTGCCCACAAGGTTTATTTCCAATTTGGCACGCCACCGTTGGACAGCCCAGATCTTTATATTTGGGCGGTGTCTTACTGTTAATTATAGCACTTACTTGCTCCATTAAGAATGCCGTCTTCTTCACATTGTGCTTCCTCTTGAGTGTGCATAAATCTTTGATGATTTTCGCATAGTTGGGAATCTGTTTTATGACATGAAGAAGAGGGAGATTAATTTTAACATGCTGAAGTTGTTCAAGAATCTCACCTTTTAATGCTGTATTTATCTCCTTAGGTTTAAGAAGTGCTTGAGGGAAAGGCACCTGTGGGCGATAAACATCACGAGCCTCTTGTTCCTTGGGGGTTTTATCCTTGTTACTCAAGTTTGATGGTAGAGTGGGACCATCAATTTTCTTACCGCTACGGGTGATTATGGCATTAACCTCTTTAACATTTTGATTTCCAGGATTGGAGATTTGTACCATATGTTGTCCCCTTGGATTTTGTTGTGTTTGCAAAGGAAACTGTCCTTGCTCTTGAATCGCCAAGAAACTAGTCAACTTAGTGAGTTGGCTCTTTATCTCCTTTTGTTCCGCTTTGATCCCTTGTTGCTCCTCTAACAGCTGTTAATTTATTTTGCCTTGATCTTCCACATTCTTGGCATGTACCTGCATAAATGACTTAAACATATCTTCCAAAGGTAAAGATTGTTGAGGCGCATTATATGAAGTTGCTTCCAGTTGCCATTGGGTACTAGAGTGGGCAGGAGGTTGTGTATCGGGTTTCCAATTAAAATTTCGGTGATTTTTCCAACCGGGATTGTAGGTGTTAGAGTAGGGTGAGTGTGGTTTCCCAAAGGGTATACCTACAGCATTACACTCTTCCTTCATCTCAAAATAAATTGGACAATCCTTAGGTAAATGATCTACCCCATTACACATGAAACAAGGCTCATAGGACTCTACCCTAGCAACCGGTTCAGGAGCCTTGGCATTTTTAGTTTTTAAGGCTTCAATTTCCTTAGTTAGGGCCTCTAAACGGGCTTTAAGGTTATCCTCTTCCTTAAGTTGATAAATTCCAGCGGGTTGATTTCTCCTAGTGCTTTCCATGGCATTTGGTCCTGTCCAAGTGTAGGATTTTTCTGATAGGTCATCTAGGAAATCTATGGCTTAGTCGGGATCTTTTTGAAGAAAATCCCCATTGCACATCATTCTATGAACTGCCTTTCCCTACTTAGGAGTCCATCATAGAAATAGCTAACTACCCACCAACTCTCATACCCATGGTGTGGACAAGAATTCAACAGGTCCTTGAAACGTTCCCAAACTTGATATAAGGTTTCGCTCTCTTTTTATGCAAAGTTTGAGATTTGTCTCTTGAGGTTATTGGTCTTATGGGTTGGGAAGTGTTTTTGGAAGAAAACTCGTGTCATCTCATCCCAACAACCTATGGACCTAGGCCTTAACGAGTACAGCCAAGCCTTGGCTTTTTCCTTAAGTGAAAAAGGAAAAAACCTAAGTTTAACGGTGTCTATCATATCAGCCCTACTGTGAAAAGTTGCTACTACTTCCTCAAATTCCCTAATGTGGACATAGAGGTTTTCATTCTCAAACCTATGGAAGGTTGGTAGCAATTGGATCATGCCCGACTTAAAATCAGGTTGTTGAACATTAGGGGGGAACATGATACAAGATGGGGTGGCCGTTCGGCTAGGGTGCAAGTAGTCTTTAAGTGTCCTAGCAACAATTTCATTGTGATTTTCGGCCATGTTAGGGGAAATAAATTAAACAGAAAGAAAATAAATAAATAAATAAATTAAAAAAATCAAAACAAAGAGCAAAGAACAAAAAAAAAATCAGAAAATCAAGACTTCAAGAAAGGAATGATATTACCGTTTTGTCTCAAAGTTGACAATCTTCCTTGTTTGTAAGTGCGTCTCCCCAGCAACGGCGCCAAAATTTGATTACGCTCAAAACAGTAACGTGGTATTGTAGTACGGCTTTGGGGTGTCGATTCCACAGGGAGACAAATTAACTATAAAGGAAGATGTAAACTTTAATATGAGACGATATGATCAAATTAAATATAGAATCTGAAATTTGATAGTGAGACAATTGTGTAAAGTAGATTGTGAAATATAATAGGAGAGAAACAAGGATCCGGGAATCCTCCCTAGGTTCGTTGCCCTAATCCTAACTTGATTCAGTTGTTTTTATCTCGATTGCAAGTTTCACATCCCAAACAGGCAATCGGCAAATATTCAATTAAAGCACATGTATAAACCCTAATTTGATTGTTATGAAATACTCTTTATTTTCAATTCATGCACATATGATCTATCTTTTAAGTTTATCAAGAAATGACAATATATCTTTGATGACAATATTGCAGTAATGGACAAACCTAAAGGCTAGATCTACCAGACTCAATCATACCCAAATAATCTTGACATAAAGAAAGCATGACTAAATCTATATCAAGGGAAAAAGATACAATCACCGGATTAGATGAAATCTTTATAATTAGAATAAAAAGTAAATCATAACAATGTTTGAATGTTAAAGCTCCATTACAACTGAATCAAATAAGGGAAATAGAAACAACTACACCTAGGGATTCACCCATTCTCCTTGCTTGGAGATTAGTTAGCCATGGGGCTCATGGTTGCACAATGGAAGAAAAGTTGCTGCTTTCTTGAGTTCTTCAGGTTTTTTTGAATATCTAATTACAAACCCTAAGTGGTATATTTATAGTACACAAGGCCTAGGGGTGTTTTAGGGTTTGAACAAGTCATTAAAGACCTAATTAGGGTCTAATTCGGAGTGCCTAAGGCTGTGCGCGCTGCAGCATCACTTGGGCGCGGTGCGGCTCTGTTTGGGTTAAGTCAGGTGCTGGTGCTGTGTGCTGCAGCATGGAGAATCCATGCTGTGGTGCGGCACGGCTCTGTTTTGGTTAAGTCAGGTGCTGGAGCTGTGTGCTGCGGCGCGGATAATCCATGCTGCGGCGCGGGCTGATGCTGATTCAGAAGGTCTGACCTCTGTCCGCTAAAATTGCCATAACTTTCTCTAGAGAAATGATTTTACCGAACTGTAAAATCCTCCAGAAATTAGACTTCCAGATCTTTCTAACCATATGTGGTACACTTCCTGTTTCTTTCTATATCGATACAGTTTAATTTGTAAAGATGGTTGATTTGTATACCAACTTCAGCAACTTAGTGAAAATTCCTTCCTTAGTTTTTCTTCATCTTGGCTCTTCCGCAATCATTCTCTTGCTTGAGTGTTCAATGGAACTTCATGTTTCAAAATAATGATAGCTCTTCCATTTCTTTTAACTCAAGATACCTAAAAAATGCACCGAATTAAATTAATGCTCCAAAAATACCACTTTAGAGTTGTTAATGAATAAAAATGCAATTAAGTCCTAAATCAACCCTAAAGTGCTAACAAATGAGTACGATTATAATGCATTTTGTGGCTCTCATCAGGGCTTATTTGGAAGAAAGGAAAATGGATTCTACAATGGTTGATACAATAGGAAGGACTACTAACATAAGAAGCAACCTGGGAAACAAATTAAGACTTCAATAGTAGCTTTCCTCAATTCAGCCTTGAGAATAAGGTGTTTGTCAAAGGGGGAAGTATTGATACAACTGATGCCAATACAGCTGATTGAAGGACACAGGCATACTGTAAGAAAGCTGTTGGAAGTAATAGAAAATAGCACCAAACCTACTGGCATCAAGAAGAACAAAGCATCAAGCTAGTAAGGAGTGAAGAAGAAGTAAAAAAATCCAGTGCTCAGTAGCTGAGGAGGTCTTTAGGACTTTAAGGAAAGAAAGCACTTGCATCCGGATAGCTTAGTAGAAGAGGCAAGATATAATCAAGAACAATTAGTTAGTTGTGAGCTATAAGCTTTAACAGATTTGTAACTAACTTGTATATGGCTAACTGAGCTTCTTAGATAGTCCTAACTCCTATAAATAGGAATGCACCTCATGTACTTTGACATAAATTAATAAATTCTGAATTTCTCTTATCTCTTTCTTATAACAATTTTTTGAGTTTAGGCTTGTCTCGAATCAAGTCACCAATCTGAGCTAGGGAAGGCATCACACTACCTATGGGTTTTACCATTGCTTTGGACTAATTTTTGAAGGAAAATTTTAATTTGTTCTCTGCTTAGAAGGATAAGATATCAGTACTTAGAGGTACTCGTAACCTTGGAAGGACCTTGGATTAGTTGAGTTATAGAAAACTGTGGATAAAAGATTGCGTGAATTTGTGAACACTACTGTTAAAAGTAGACACATCGAACCTTCCAATGGTGTTGGCAGCTGAACCAAATTTTAGGGACCTTTGTATAAGAAAAAGTTCGCTAAGAAGGAACCTTAGAAGAAGAAAATCGCTTTGTCCCAAACAACTATTGGTGGGGTGGCTTTGTGCAGGGCTATAAAAGTATGCCCCAAGGCTACAAGCATTGTGATATGTGAGCCAGCCCTACTAGCTAAGTCTTCTAAGGTGCATACCTTTCTTGTCGCAACCTAAAAGGCTAGGCATGACCCTCCTAGTAGGACGGAAAAGGGTAAAAGTGTCATTGTGGTAATGCTCTTTCATTAGCTTTGTAGTTGAATTTATATTTTACATTTCATAAAGTGCACATATATATATATCAGTATTTGCTTTAAGTTTTAAATGCTGATCTTGCCACCCACTTTTATAAGAGTTATAGGCTTTAGATGAGGAAGTCTAATGACCCATCCCGAGTGGGTCCTACTCGAAATGACTCCATTACCTTTTAGCACTAAGCACCTTGACTCAAGATTGAAACATATCAATCAAGCAACAATTCTTTCAATCATTTCAATTTAATTCAAATATAAAATCTTGAATACAATAAATCCTTTAATACAAATTACCAATTCTAAGTTTTTACAAGAGATACAATGAAAAGGAAAGACTCTTTTAAGTACTTCTAACTCAAACATCATTTACAAATACTAAACTAGAAAAAAAAAAAAAAAAAACTTTAACTCCTAAGGAGACTCAACAATGAGGGTGCCGTGGACGGTGACCTTACTAAGATCTTCCATCAACTTTGAAGGCTTGTTGATGTCAAATCCACCACACTTAACCATGAGAAAATGAAGAATTTTTTATTGTAAATTAATCAGAGGAAATTTTCCTTTACGTTTCTACCTCCATCTAATTGGGCTAGTCGAGAAATTATCCCCAAGTGGACTCTAATTCATTCAGTGGGACTTTGGATTCGAAACTGAAACTCATTGACAAAATTAAAGTGATGCTATGGATAAGAGAGCATGACAAAAAATATTCATAACATAATGAACTCAAAGGTGTCCTTTTTTCCTTTTTGTAAAAAAATAGTCATAGGTCGAGGGTCGGAAGCCGTTTTTTCTCCATTGTGATACTAATCCTCTGGTGGAAGACTGAGAAAAGGGCCTATTCCGAGTTCGGTCTCCCTTACATTAGAAGTGCACACCAGTGGTTCAATTTTCAAAAATAGTTCAAGCTCATTCAGAGTGATGGCAAACGAAGAAGTAGTTAATACTAATAAGATCCTAAAGAACATCAATAGCCTGTTGGACGAACTAGCCAAGAGATTGGATAGCCTAGATGAAAGGTACCCCGAATAGATTCTTAAGGCTAATAAAGAATACTTTTTCAAAGACGATGAGGAACACCTCCTGGCCAAGGAAAAAAAGAAAGTTGGGTCTAAGGTGAAGACCATTAGTAAGAAGTTTAAGAAGATGTAGTGTGCCTTAAGAAAATCCCAAGGCGTAGATGCGTATCTGCTTAACATCCACGGGTTGTGTGCTCATCCTAAGACCACTTTGTTGCCCAAGTTTAAAATGCTTGATATGGACTGCTTTGATGGGTCTAGAGACCGTAAGATCCATTTGATGCAATATGTTTTCCTTCTAAAGCTCTCGGGTTTGAAGATCAAATAGTTATATGCGCTTTTCCCTAAATCCCTCACTATTGTCACACTAAAGTGGTACTACTCCCAAGAGCCTAGTATTATGAAAGAATAGGAAGATAGGGCCCAAGAATTTGTGGCCCAGTACTCTAATAATACCAAGCTAGATATCACCATCAGAGACTTGGAAACAACTAAGCAGAAATCAAATGAGACCTTATCAGAATTTATCTCTTTCTAAAGAGGTAAAGTAGCTAAGATGGCCTTTAGACCTGTGTAGAAAGACCATGTTAGAATTGTGATGATCAGTGTACATTGATAGATTGTGTGCCATGCCTATCTCCAATTTCGAGCAATTGATTAATTCAGACACTCAAGTAGAGGATGCCATCTTTTAGGGACAGATTAAAAAGAATGCTAGGAGATTTGTGATGAAGAACATTGCTAGCAACAGTGGCACCATGAACAGTCAAGTGAGGTTTTTCTAAAAACACAACGCACAATTAGATGTATGGGTAGACAACTCCTCAGGACCCTAGTGGCAAAATAACTGTAGCTATAGCCAGCCTAATCGATTCCAAAACTCCACTAATATAGGATCCTGAGAGAAAATGCAGAGGTCCTGAAGACTTCACACCTCTTGGGATGAGCTTCTCAATCCCTTACAACACTCATTAAAAAAGATAAACTTTGTCCATTGCTAGTAAAACTTTTACCCAAACCGATTCCACCACACTAGGACCTTTCCAAGTACTGCCACTTCCACCAATTGACCGGCTATGATACCGACGAGTGTCAAAACTGAAAAATGAAATCCAAGATCTCATTGATAATGGTTTGGAGCCACCCCGTGTAGCCAAAAATCCTGTGCCTAATTATAGAAATGTAGCCCCACTAAATTACCAAAATATGATTGAGGAATCATCCATCACCTTTGACCCTTCCACCCTAATCATGACAATAACCAAACACATCAACAAACACAACCCTAGACACTACCCTAAATACAAAGCTACCCTTACACTAGAGTACCTAAGAAACTTCAAATATAGTGGGGCCTCGATCAACGGGATTTGGGACAGTGACAATGAAGATGGAAAAAAATACAATGGTAAGAACAATGGTAGGAAAGGCTGATACAGATCAGAGAGAGGAAAAAATACAAGTGCACACTGCTGAGCACAACACATATGAAGTAGCAAAAGGGAAAACAGAGAATGAGATAGTGAGCTCAATTACTAGCTCAAATCCTAGCTCTAACCTAGTGCTTACACTAAGGAGAATTGCATAAATCAAAGCACTTAAGTCCAACTTAGTTAAAGGTAGTTAAACGACAGTTATGATTCTGTTACAGTTAGTTAGAACTGTAATTAACTGACAAGCTAAGGAAAACTAGTATAAATACCTTGTACATTATTTTTGTTAAGGCATTGAATAAGAATTACTTGAGGCATTTCTTTTGAAATCCTTAGGATTTATCCACTTACTCGAAAAGTGGCTTTCCCTTTCATATTTTTACACACATTCGACTAATTGCTTCCTTTCATTCTTTCTTTGCAATATGTTCTTCTTATTCTTGAATTACCTTTTGGTTTTTCTTCTTTCTTACCTTCCCCTATCCTAACAAAGCCACTAACATATTTGATAGGGGTAAATAGTATGGCGAAAGCAACAATTAGGGTTAGGAATAGGTCAGTCAGTAAGGACAAAATGGAAGCAACAGTGAAGCAGAGTGGCAACACTATATGGGATAATAGTAGTGCAGATGAAGAAAAGGTGAATCACCTGACTCGAAGTGGCCGACAATTTAAGCCACCTCACTTAGAACTTGACAATTGAGGAAGAGAAATACGAGATGAAGAGAGAGTAACAATAGAGAAGGTGAAAGGGAAAGAGAAAGAAGAAGAAGAAGACTAGATGCTAAAACAACTTATGAAAACGCACGCTAATATCTCTTTCTAGGGGTTGCTTATGTCCTCGAAGATACACCAGTAGGTTGTGGTAGATCATTTTTATGAAGTGGACATTCCTACAAGAACTTCCCCCAATGACTTTCTAGTGCTTCTTGATGTATCAAAAATGAGAAGCCTAAATAACTTTTGGTGACTAGGATATCCCATCATATGGAGAACTCATAATAGTGCGTTGTATCTGATAGTAGAATTCCAAGAGAAAAAGATACCCATTGTGTTGGAGGAGAATGGGTCGACTTTAAACGTCTTGCCCATATAGATAGACCAAAACTTGGGGCTTTATCTAGATAATATCCAACCAAGTATTCAGACGGTCTGAACCTCTGATAATACAAAACACATGATAGTCGGGATAGTGAGTTTAAGGTGCAAGTTGCGTATGGATGACAAAGTGATTGAGTTTCATGTTATAGACATCACTGCCTCCAAAAATATGCTGCTAGGTATGCCTTAGCTGCATAGCCTAGGGGAAGTGCCTTCTACCTTCCATCTAAAGGTAAAGTACAGAGCTAGGAATCAAGTCATAACCTTGTGCAGGGAAAAAGTCAATATTACCCTAGTTTTCGGCATTTAAGCAGAAGAAAAGGAACTGGATGGATTTACTTTCGAGGAAGTGGTAGTGAATGACACAGTAGAAGCCGACCCTTGCATTATCCTAGCAAATTTTCATATAATGAAAAGGATAAGCTACTTCACAGAGGTAGTTCTAGGAAAGTGTGGGTAAGGAGTGAAGGAATTCCAAGACTTTAAATAATAGTTTGGGAGGTAAGGCTTAGGTTATGAACACGGTAGCAGTAATAAGAAGATAAGGGGCAAGTTTTGCTTGACTCTGAACGAGAATTTTATAAAGAGAGGAGAAGACTTTCCTTATTGTGGATTCCTTGAGTTGTGGATGAATTAGTGGACTAAAAAAGTTAGTAAGGATTCAATATGTTCTTTAATCTCGTGTTCTCTAAAAAGAAAGCAGCAATATAAAAAAAGAAGGCATTATCGGCAAATGATTGGATCAAGAACCTAGATGGTGAAGCTATGGTTATTTTGATGATGAGAGATGGTTAAGCAAGTAGTTTCAATCTAAGTGCATTGATCCAACCAGTTGACAAGTGTACTAGTAGCAATCAAGGACCTAGACAAGCATCATTTTATTATCCCTTTTGTAACAGAGTTTCGGTGAGCATGGAAATGATGTCCCTAACTCCGTTTTTGATTCTAGTGATGTAATTTTCAAAAACCTAAATGAAATGATGATGATTTCGAGTACTTTGAGTCTTCTATATGTGATGGGAAAACCCTCACTAAAATTAGCCAATAGTCCCCCTTATCAAAGGAGATTATTGAGCTAGATGAAAATTAAAAAAAAAAAAAGAATAGCCCAACCAAAAATGGAAAAAACTCGAGTCATTAATCTATGTGCTAATGAAAATCCACAAGAAATTCGCATTAGCTTAACATTATCTGAAAAGAAAAGTGAAAATTTAATAAAACTTGTGCTCGCATACAAAGATGTATTTTCTTGGTTATATGAGGATATGCCTCGGTATCGATCCAAATATTGTAAAATATAAGATCCCTTTAAATCTATATGCTAAGCCAATCGAGCAAAAGTTGAGAAGAACGAGAGTCGATTGGGTGGTTAAGATCATAGAAGAGATCCTCAAGTAGCTGGAAGTTGGTTTCTTGATGGTTTCCGAATACCCACAGTGGGTAGCCAATGTGGTAGTAGTGCCAAAGAATGATGGAAAAATCAAAGTATGTGTGGATTATAAGGACCTGAATCGGGCTAGCCTTTAAGACAACTTCCCTTTACCTCACATAGATACCCTTATAGATAATACTATTAGCAATGCCCTCTTGTCATTTATGGATGGCTACTTCGGGTATAATCAGATTCTTATGGCTTTTGAAGACAGGGAAAAGACTACCATCACTACTTAGTGGGGAACCTTTTGCTATACAGTTATGCCATTCATACTCAAAAATACTGAGGAAAATTATCAAAGGATGGCCACCACTCTATTGCGTGATATAATCCATAAATAAGTGGAGGTATACGTGGATGATATGATTGTCAAGTTTAAAAGTAGATAATGACACTGGGATGCCTTCCAGAAGTTCTTTGAGAAGTTTTCGAAGTATAAGCTACGTTTAAATCCTAAAAAGTGCACTTTTAGAGTCACTATTAGTAATCTCTTGGGTTTCATGGTCAGTGAAAGAGGAACTGAGGTAGAGTTGAAAAAGGTGACATTAATTCTGGAAATGTCGGCACCAAAAACAGAGAAAGAGGTTAGAAAATTTTTGGAAAGACTTCAGTATATCAACAGATTTATTGCCAAGCTTACCCATACTTGTGAGGCCATCTTCAAGCTACTTAGAAAGACCAACTAGTGGTGTGGAATGAACAGTACAAAAAATCCTTTGAGAAGATCAATGACTAACTCAAGAACCCCCAATGTTGATCCCATCTAAACATGGTGCTCCACTTTTGCTTTACTTATCTATTACTAGAACCTCTATAGAGGCTATGTTAGCTCAAAAAGAAGAAATTAGAAAAGAAAAGACCATCTACTTTCTTAGTAAGAAACTTGTGGCATATAAGTTGAACTATTCTTGGGTAGAAAATACCATTCTTGCTCTCATTTAAGCCACCAAGAAACTCCAAAATTATTTTTAGTCCTTCTCTGTGAAAGTGATCTCTCGCTTGGACCCTCTAAAACATTTGTTTAAAGCCCCAAGCTTAAGTGGGGTGATGATCAAGTTGATGGTCATTCTCTCCCAATTTGATCTTCACTATGTGACCTAGAAGTTAGTCAAAGGAGGGATAATTTCAAATTTCATAAGAAATTCTCCAAGAGGAAAAGTAAAGGTTGAAGAGTTTAACTTTCCAGATAAAGGAATTCTGGAAGTCGAAAATTGTGAGTGGAAGATGTACTTCATTGGGTTAGGTAATCAGAAAGGTTTTAGGATCAGAGCAATGTTAATTTCTCTAGAAGAATCGTCACTAACCTATCGATTAGCCTGAATTTCGAGTATATAGATAATGTAACTGAGTATGAAGCTTACATTGCTAGTTTAGATGCACTTATTGAGATTGGGGCGAAAGAGGTCACAGTGTATGGAGATTCCTCCATAGTCATTTTCCAATTCCGAAGAAAATTAAAATCCAATAAAGAAAGGATGAAACGTTATTAGAACCATATTGAGAATCTGGTCTAGTATTTCAACAGCGTGTCCTTCGCTTACCTGCCTCGAGCCCAAAATCAGTTCACCGATGCATTAGCCACACTAACTTTATTATTAGAGATGTCTAAAGGAGTTGAGGCAATTCCATTAGTGGTTGAGCAAAAGGATGAACTGGCCTATTACTCAACTATTGAGATCCAAGCTCGGTCATCCAATGGTTTACCTTGGTATACTAACATTCAAAATTTCTTGCAAAAGGGAGAATTCTCGGCAATAGTGAAAAAAGGGATAGATAGTCGATAAAGTCATTAGCCTCCCAGTATTTCATTTTTGGCAGGAGACTGTATAGGAGATCATTCGATGGGATCCAATTACTCTCTATGGATGAAAACACTGTTGAAAAAATCATGGTGGAGGTAAATGAAGGTACGAGAGGCTCGCACACGAATGTGAGAATGTTGGTAAGAAAAATTCTTTGTTTAGGTTATTACCCAATTAGCATTGAAATTAATTGTTGTACCTATGTGAAGAAAAGCCATAAGTGTTAGTTGCAAGGCCATTTACAACATGTATCACCCCGAGAACCTTTCAACATGACCACACCTTCACTTTTCGCTACTTGGGGCATAGATGCCATTGACAAAATATTTCCTAAGGCTTCTAATGGTAACAAGTACATCCTGGTGCCAACTGACTATTTCATCAGTTAGGTAGAAGTCACCTTATTTTCCACCTTGAAGACTAAGCGCGTGGCAGGGTTCATTAGCTATAACATAATCTGTTGTTATAGAGTACCTTTTGAGTTGATATCACACAATGTCATGCATATCAAAGGTGAGGATATGGATTTACTCAATAAATAAAAAATTGAGTGCCACAAGTCCTCTCCTTACCAACCTCAAACCAATGGGATAATAGAAGCAGCCACCAAGAATCTCAAGAGCATACTGGCTAAAATGTTGGAGACTTACCGCGATTGGCATAAAAAGCTACCTTTTACACTATAGGGATATCAAAATTCGATAAGGTCTTCTACAAGTGCCACTCCTTACTCCTTAGTTTACAGTATGTAGGTGGTTCTTCCAATCAAGTCAAAAAAAATTTCACTAAGGACAGCCATGGAAAGCTAGTTGAAAGAGGCAGATTGGATTTGAAGGTGATATGATGTGTTGGCTTTGATTAACGAGAAGCGGCTGAAGTCTCTCCATCATACCTAAGGGTATAAGAAAAGGGTTGCACATGCTTTTAACAAGAAAATAAAGAATCAGGTCATCAAGGAAGGAGATTATGTGGTAAAAGAACTTAGGCCATCAATTCAAGATCCGAGGGGGAAATTTAGACAAAACTAAGAAGGCCTGTATTTGGTTAAGAAGATTTTATCTGAGTGAGACATGTATCTCACGGATATCGACAAAAATGAATTTGCTAATCCCATCAATTGGGATCACCTCAAAAAATATCACTTGCAATCCCCTTTCTGTTTCCCTCATTGTTTTTGTATTTCCACTCTATCTTTTTTTTCTTCTAAAAACAAACAAATAAAAGTTAGAGCATTTTGCCAAACCAAAAACCCATAAGGGCAATTTAGGTAAAATAAAAGTTAAATCCCTATATCTTGAACCACATGAAGGCTTGATCCCATTTATTGGTATGTAGGCAACCACTTTGGTGAAGTCATACTTTTGTTGGAAACCTCTTTCCTTTTC
Source organism: Bretschneidera sinensis (assembly GCA_023935145.1). Taxonomy (NCBI): domain Eukaryota; kingdom Viridiplantae; phylum Streptophyta; class Magnoliopsida; order Brassicales; family Akaniaceae; genus Bretschneidera; species Bretschneidera sinensis. The sequence goes on from CM043700.1 coordinate 86,174,520, forward strand.
TTCCATACTTGTAATTTTTTTGCAAATACATATTTTGTACAAATGTCAAAAAGATAATAAAAGGATCTTCACACTTTGAATAAGATATGTTGAGCTAATGAAAGAATTGAAATATGGATCAATTTAATGCATTAATGACTTAAATTTTTGTAATTTCATTTCTCTTTCATTCTCCAAGGATTTTCTTACTAGATAATGAAAACGCAAATACATGACATTATTTCAAAATCGCATTGGACTCCACGTTGTGGCTCCTTTTCTTTTTCTTTTTTTCCTTTCCTCCTTTTAGGACGCTTTCACTTGACCCTGTATTAGGATTAGAAGATTATTAGAATCAAAAAAAGAAAGTCCTCAAAATAGTCAGGGAGTCTGAGTCTTAGTGTGTTTGGGCCAAGTATCTTGAACCCTCTCGATAAATCGATTTTCCAGTCAAGATGTGATGTGAACCCGTGGAATGGAAATCCCTTGAAACCACAGTCAAATTGAAACTTATTCAAGAAAGCCAAGAATCAGGTCAAGAAAATCTAGACCCGTTGAAATCTTATTTTAAGAACCTAGATTCAGTGAGAACACCACAAAGGATTGGCTTTCGATAAGTTCTTAGTTCAATCAAGAACAAGTAGAGAAAACTAAAAATTTCTCTTTGAAGAAAACTTCATTCATGTTCAACTTAGCCTCAAAATACGGCTACAAGTGTTTTTGTACCCATCCATGAAACCCTAAGGCCGAATAAGGCCTACATCAATTAAAAGGCATGGGCTGAACATCTTCAAGCCCAAAGCATTCTAAACTACACGCCTATAGCTAATAAAAGAAGTCCACTTAATGAGTTAAATAAGCCTAAACGCCTACAACCATAGAAATATAAAATAGGCCCACATGCCTATACTTAATGAAATAAAAAATCTACACAAAACCACTAGGCTATGCCACCCCTTTCTATAACTTGTATCACATGGATTAAAGCTGGTTCTTCTTCTTTCAAGCCCATCTTGAATGTTGAGTTCTTGCTCAATAAATTTGCAAACTCGACCTAAGTGGATTGCACCAATCCTTCCATTGCTTCCTTGATCTTCTTAGCTCTTGACCTTGTGATCGGCCTATCTGGAACTTAAAAGGGATCCTTAAGACTTGGTCCACCATGGTGCCCATCATTCCCCCTCTCCTTAAAAGGATTCGACCTCGAATCATCACCTACATCAAAGGGAGAAAGATCAGACACATTGAAAATAGCAAAGACATTATGCTCACCTAGAAGATCCACTTTATAAGCATTGTCATTAATTTTCTCAAGGATTTGGAAAGGTCCATCTCCTCGAGGATGAAATTTAGTCCTTCTATGGGCTTGGAATCTTTCTTTGTGCATGTGAACCCAAACCCAATCTCCTGGTTCAAAGATGACACGCCTTCTCCCTTTATTGGCTTGGGAAGCAAACTTTTCATTCTTCTGTGCAATTTGAAGCCGTACTCTCTCATGAATTGACTTCCCCAATTCGGCCTTCATATGTCCATCCAAACTACTCATATCATCAATAAGTAAATGCATCAAATCTAAAAGAGTAAGTGGATTAAAACCATAAACAATTTCAAAGGGAGAATAAGAAGTAGTAGTATGCATAGTTCTATTATATACTCTATAAATGGCGAACCTCCCAAGTTTTTAAATTCTTTTGAATGACAGTGCGTAAGAGTTGAGTTAGAGTCCTGTTGACTACTTCAGTTTGTGGATGGCAAGTAATGGAACATAAAATTTTGGTAACTAATTTTCCCCACAAAACCTTCCAAAAGTAGCTAAGGAATTTAACATCCCTATCAGAAAAAATACTCCTAGGTATACCATGGAGTCGCACTATTTCCTTGAGAAACAAATCAGTTATGTTTGTGGTATCATCTGTTTTATGGAATGGAATGAAATGTGCCATTTTACTAAATTTTTCCACTACCACAAAAAATAGAATCTCTACCCTTTTTTGTCCTAGGCAGCCCCAAAACAAAGTCTATAAATATGTCTACCCATGGCTCACTAGGAACGGGTAAAGGTGTATACAACCCCTATGGTAAAACCTTAGATTTGGCCTTTCTACATGTAATGCATCTACCACATATTTGAGTGACATCTCTTCTCATCCTAGGCCAAAAGAAATATTCATGTAAAATTTCTAAGGTTTTCTTGACACCAAAGTGTCCCATTAATCTCCCACCATGTGCCTTACGCACCAATAATTCACGCATTGAACAATTTGGCACACACAATTTGCTTTCTTTAAACAAGTAACCATCATGCTTGTAAAACTTACCAAATTTCGCTTTATCACATACCATAGACACATCAGAAAAATCAGCATCATTGGCATACATGTCTTTCACATATTCAAACCCAAGCATTTTAGCACTCATAAAAGTAATAAGTACATACCTCTATGATAAAGCATCAGCAGCAATGTTCTCCTTACCTTGCTTGTAACGGATGACATAAGGAAAGATCTCAATGTATTCCATCCATCTAGCGTGTCACTTATTTAATTTACCTTGACTATTGAGATGCTTCAATGATTCTTGATCAGTGTGGATCAAAAACTCCTTAGGCCAAAGGTAGGGCTGCCTCGTCTCTAGAGCGCGAACAAGAGCATAAAGTTCTTTGTCATAAGTGGGGTAATTCAGGGCCAGCCCACTTAGCTTCTCACTGAAGAAGGCTATGGGCCACCTATCCTACATCAAAATGGTCTTGTTCTTAAGGCATCACATTCAATCTCAAAATTTTTGTTAAAGCCAGGTAATGCTAACACAGGTGTAGAACATAACCTTTCTTTAACAGTAGCAAATGCATTCGCTTGATTAATCCCCCAATGAAATCCAACATTCTTTTTAATTATTTTAGTGAGTTGTACAGAAATGGTGCTAAAATCCTTAACAAAATGCCTATAAAAGCTAGCTAAACCATGAAAGCTTCTTACCTCAGTGATGCCTTTAGGTGTTGGCCATTCCTTGATGGCCTTGACTTTCTCTTCATCCACCTTAATACCTTTTGTACTAACAACATAACTAAGAAAAACAACTTTTTCTATGCAAAAGGTTCATTTCTAAAAATTAGCATACAACTTTTCACATCACAACACATTGAACACACATCTCAAATGCTCAATATGTTCATCTAAGTTCTTCCTGTACACTAGGATATCATCAAAGTACATGACTAAAAATTTGCCTATGAACACACGTAATACATGGTTCATTAATCTCATAAAAGTACTAGGTGCATTTGTAAGTCCAAATTGTATAACTAACCATTCATAAAGTCCATATTTAGTCTTAAAAGCAGTTTTCCATTCATCTCTCTACTTCCTTCTAATTTGATGGTAGCCACTTTTAAGATATATTTTACTGAAAAATATATGAGCCATACAATTCATCAAGCATGACATCTAATCTAGGAATAAGATGATGATACTTTACCATAATATTGTTGAGCACTCTGCAATCAACATACATCCTCTAAGTCCCATCCTTCTTTGGCACTAGTAGCACTGGTACTACACATGGGCTCATGCTCTCCCTCACTTACCCCTTGCTCATCAAATCTTCAACTTACCTTTAAAGCTCCTTTGTGTCCTCCGGATTACACCTATAGGCTGGTTAGTTTGGAATAGCTACTCCAGGTACGAAATAAATTTGATACTCAATGCCTCTAATAGGCGGCAACTCACTCGGTATCTCCTCCGAAAATACATCATCGAACTCCTGCAACAAAGAAACAACCAAACTAGGAAGAGATTGGTTAGTTTCATTAAGATTAAGGTAAAATTATTTGTAAATAAGAAAAATCATAGGCTGATCTACTAAGATGGTCCTTTAACCTCACTCTTATTTACATAAAAACTCATTTTTGTCTTTCCTTTTCTCTCGTGGCTCCACTCCCTTTTCTTTATTCTCAGCCTTCTCTCTATTTTCTTTTTCACCCTCTCTTTTTTCTTGAAGTTTCGGTCTCACCCTCATTTTTATTTCTCGTGTTTCGGCCTCACCTTTCCTTTTTGGCTCAATCTCACTTTTCAGCTTCAGTTGGTCCTCATAGACCTATTTTGGGGTTAAAGAAGCAAGCTTGATTGTTTTTCCATCCTTTACAAAGTTGTACCTGTTCCTAAACTCATCATGAATCACCCTCCTATCATACTGCCACGGTCTCCCTAACAAAATATGGCCAGCATGAATAGTAAGTACATAACAAAGCACCTCATCACTATACCTCCCAATGGTAAAAGCCACCAAAACCTACTTACTGACCTTGAACTCCCCACATTCATTCAACCACTGAAACTTATAGGGTCTAGGATGCTGCAGTAAAGGTAAGCTCAAATTCTCTACTAAGGTGGTATTAGCTATATTAGTGTAACTTCTCCCATCTATAATCATACTACGCACCTTATTGTTTACATAATATCTAGTATAAAATATGTTCTCTCTTTTCTGCTCCATATCATCTACCTTAATTTACGTATTGAGAGCATGCCTGGCAACAAGAGACTCACCTTCTATGGGGTATTCCACTCTATCATTATCACTTGCATCGACCAACTCAGGCATCTCATTACTATCATCCTCATTCTCAGTCATCACCTCCCCAGTATCACGCATAACCATCACCCGCTTGTTTTGACATTGAGACGCGATGTGCTCTGAACTCAAACATTTAAAAAATTTAATATCTCTATTCCTTGAAGGTTGGAAATCTACCGTGGGTTTGTCTTGCTAGTTCCCTCATATTTTCCCTTAGGTGGTTTATCATTCCCTTTTGCTATAACTCGATCATTTTTTATCCCATTTTGGTTTCCAAGGGGTGTTAGAAACTAAAGTATACCTTGCTGCCCCCTTTCTCTTTAACTGCCTCTCCACCTTCATAGCCATGTGCACCATGTCTTCTACCTCCACATAATGTTGCAACTCAACTTCATTAGCTATGTCCTTATTCAAACCATTTAAAAATCTGGCCATTGTGGCTTTCGATCCTCCTCTACATTAGCCCGAATCATAGCCACCTCCATCTCCTTATAGTAATCCTCTACACTCCTAGACCCTTGTGTAAGGTTTTATAATTTTGGTAGAGGTCTCTATAGTAGTGGCTAGGTACAAATCTCCGCCTCATGAGAGCTTTCAACTCACCTCATGTTTCTACAAGTCTCTCATGATTCCTCCTCCTATTGGTCACTAATTGATCCCACCAAATGATTGCATAATTAGTGAACTCAATTACCGCAAACTTCACCTTCTTCTCCTCTGAATAATTGGGACAATCAAAAATCAACTTTATTTTCTTCTCCCACTCTAAATAGACTTCAGGGTCATTCCTACCTTGGAAAGATGATATTTTCATTTTGATTCTCCCAAGGTTCCTATCTACTCCTTCTTGACCCCTTGGATTTCTCCTAGGTCATCTTCCATGCCTACCTCTTCTAGGTCTGCCCATTCTACCCATTCCAACTTCAGATGCTATATCTTCCTCATCCTTTTCATCTTCTTCATTCTCATACTCATTTTCAACGCTAGGCTCACGTCTCCTCCTAACCCACCTTGCAGATTTCTAATCACTACCTCTTGCTGATCCATCCTATCCCTCATCTCCAGTAACACCCAATTCAACTGTTCAAACTGTTGTTACATGGCCTGTAACACAAAGAATGAATTATCTGCCTCGTCCTTAGGTGTTGAATCACTCTTATGAGACATTTTTAATGCGCTGCAAAATAAGAATGTTAGTGATAAAACCTCACACACATCCTTACGTGATTACGCTCAAATATTGTCACTCCACTCATGTTTCACTCTTTTGTCCTTTTTCCAATACTATTCTCACCCACTCTTGCATTTTACCTCACCTGTTTTCCCTTTCAAGTTCTTTAAGAAGTAGTTGAACTAAATCAAGACACAACCTTGTATTAGTCCAACCGGTAATAGATTCAAGAAACAAGAAAGGAAACAAATGACACAGATCTCAAAGAATTTGTATGAGGAAAAGAGCAAATAGAAAACAAGATACTAAAGATGATATATTCAACCCCTTTTTGAAGATAATGATCAATCAACACCAAATCACTTCAATTTTCATATTGCAAAGTATATTAAATAGCCAGTTCCGAAATTTCTTTCTTTCTTTTCTTTTTTTATAACTATGTAGCAACCCTTGAATATACTGCCTTTTTTTCATTTTTTTAAATACAGATTTGGTCATAAACAACAATAATTATTGCAATTTTTGAAAAAGATTGATCTTATTTCAACAACAAGAAACAGAAATAGAAGGAATTAAAGCAAAGATTACAGATCTGGAATTTAAAGCAAAGATTCGTGTAATCTATTAAAGGATTCGCAGATCTGAATTCTTGAATCAAGTACACGAGTAATCAATTGTGAAAATCACAGATTTGAATTTGACACACGAAATTAACAAGAATGAAGAAGGAATTGCATATTAGAATAGAAAACCCTATAACACACCTAAGACAAAACCCAAATGCAAGAATTAAAAAGGATAAATCAGACCTGATTTGGACTCTGAGCTCTAATACCAACTGATGTGAACCCATGGAATGAAAATCCCTTGAACCCACAATCAAATTGAAACTTACCCAAGAAAGTGAAGAATCAAGTCAAGATAATCTAGACCCATTGAAATCTTGTTTCAAGAACATAGATTCAGTGAGAACGCCACAAAGGATTGGATTTTGATAAGTTCTTAGTTCAATTAAGAACAAGTAGAGAAAACTAAAAATTCTTTATGAAGAAAACTTCATTCACGTTTAACTTACCCTCAAAATATGGCTATAAGTGTTTTCATACCCCTCTATGAAACCCTAGGGCTGAATAAGGCCTACATCAATTAAAAGACATAAGCTTTTTAGATAACTTTTTAAAACTTTAATTGTGATGTCATTTTCTCATTAAATTTTAAATAGATACCTTCAAATGTCGCCTTTTGTGTGCGTTGCTTGTTTCAAAATAAAAAAAATCTTGAATGTTGTGGCTCAGCTCACGCCCAAAATTTTGAAATTTAACGCATTCAATTCAAGAATACTTTGCAAAATCAACAAGTATAATAAAGTCCTTCTCAACAGGCAAAATCACCTAAAAGTCTTCGTAAGTAAGCAAACCCAAAGTCCTTGTCAATAAGAAAAATCAGCAAAAAATCTTGTCAATAGGAAAACCAAAGTCCTCATTAACAGGCAAAATCACCCAAAAATCCTCGTCAGCAAGGCAAACCAAAGTCCTCATTAGTAGAAAAAATCACAAACCAAAGTCCTCATCAGCAGGTAAACTCAAAGTCCTTGTCAGCAAGCAATCCCAAAGTCTTAATTAGTAGAGAAACCCAAAGTCTTCCCAGTAGGCAAATCCCAACTTAAGTCCTCACTACAGTCACTAATCAATTTGAAAGTATCGCACAAGTGAATGGATGCTAGCTCCATCACTTTAGCTATGTGTCATTTTCCTTTGTGATCTTATCAAATCAACTTGTCCCAACAACATGTTTACTTTTATGCGCGCATCATATATTTTCCTTTCCAAAATTTTGAAACGAAATAATGGTCCCCCACAAGCTTTGATTGAAACTCTCAATGGAACCCCAATCAAAGGGGGACAAATAGTAGACACTTATTTTCGTTCCAAAATTTTTGAACTAACTGTATGCAGGTTCCTAGGAAAAATCTTTGATCCTAGTATGCTCGGACTTGGTAAATGTGGAGGTTTGAATTTAATTGATGAGTAGAACCAATTATAAGCCTTTTTTGTTCAATCCATTAAATCCACTTTGGGTTTAAATCAATTGGGTATTATTTGATTCAACTAAAATCAAGACCAAAGTCTTCATTTAAACTTTGGTCCAAACCAAAACTCACTAAAGCCCATTGATTTTTGCTAAGTCGAAATACTTTTGGCCCAAATTTCAAGCCTAAGAAGACTTCTAATTTTTGAAATTCCAATTTCATCCTCCACTTGGGATCTTTTGATTGGATCAATTTTTTCAAGGTAAACTCTATTTTTATAAAGCAAAAAAGTTGTCTCTCTCCCCTCCCTATATGGCTAGCCATGAAGATGAATTTTTCTTTTTTCTTTTTATCTTTTTGAACTCCACTTCTTTTCCTAGGTTCCTCCACTTTCATATTTACCAAGTACCACATTTTCTATATGATGAATGAATATTTATCTTAGTATTTTGTATGTTTTTGAAGTATTTATTTATAAGTTTAGCTTATGAATTTGTTACTTTGAGTTGTTTTTCGTTGTTTTACAGGTTCACAAGCACTTGGAAAGGAGTTTCACTAAATTTCCAGAATTGCCCGTATATATTAGTCATTTTTGCGGATTAAACTATATTGATTCAGGAAGAAGCAAGAGATGAGCCATATATGCTTGGAAAGATACGAATGTCCATTTTTTGGAGAATATTATGGTTTATAAATATGATTTTTCTATAGAAATTTAGGACAGTTTTAGTAGACAAAGGTCAGGTTTCGCATGATTTCAGCGTGGCAGAAGTGATTTTTGTGGATGAAACTGTATTGATTTAGGAAATACCAAGAAATGAGCCATATATGATTTGAAAATTTTGGATGTCTATTTTCTGGAGAATTTTACGGCTTGTAAGTATGATTTTTCTAGAGAAAGTTATGGCAGTTTAAGTAGACAAAGGTCAGGCTGTGCATGATTTCAGCGTGGCAGAAGTGAAGGAACTATTAAATTTTGATTTTTTGGGATTTGCATGGGTTGGATAGCAGCACAATTGGACCAGTTCTAGATAGCAAAAACCTAGCCTGGATAGCAGCAAACACACAGCCTGGACAGTGGCAGAATCGGGCCTGGATAGCGGCAGAACCGGGCTTGGACAGCAGCAGAAGCACACGGCCTGAACAGAAACTAAGGTGACTTTTTTGTCTACAAATCCATCTCGATTAAGCTATATATAGGAATTTTAGACTCAGATAAGGGAGGAGACAATGGCAGTTCTTAGAGAGATATTATTAAGAGGAGTTTTGGGTGATTGAAGGAGGAGACGGTTTCTTTCATTAAGACGGCTTATCAAGAGATTGAAGATGATGATCAATCGCTTCAAGACTTTGAGGATTCATCTTGTAATTTGGGAAGAAATTCTATCTTTTCTCCTTTTGTCCTTCAATATGCTTGTAACCCTAGTATTTGAATTCTATGATTGGGATTTAAACATGAGCGGCTGAACGCATTGATGGGTGTTTGGCTTAGCTGCCTTGATTGTTTTGGATATTTTGGTGGATTTAGTTTTATGAATTTTTTCAGATTATTTTTTATTCAATATCCTTCATATATTTGATTATTGCTTGTGGATTGGCCATCTATTATTGATAGTTAAGGTTAATATTCGAGATTAGGTTGAGGACAAATCATCTAGACCTAATTAAGCTTTCTTGAATAGGAATTTAAATAAGGATTTAAATCAAATTGTAATTTAGGTGGTTGTGTTTTCCATATACTTAATTTAACTAATTAATTGATGAACAAGATCCATGGGATGTAATTAATTAGTTATAAATTGAGAATAAACACGATAAATGGAATTCTCTACTCTTAGCAAAAATACCAATAATCTTGGATGTTGATTAATTCTTTATATTCACCAAATGTTCCAATTCATGATTAGACAGCAAGCTAAACTCCCAATTTTTCTCATTGATTATACTCATCTCTTCATAATTCGTTTTGTTTAATTTACTTAATTGTTTTTATTTCAATTTTCTCTTCGCCAATCTTTTAATTAGAGTGTTTAGGATTTGATTTCAGAGTTTGTTTTAATAATTTTAAGAAAGTAATTTAGGATTTAAACCATTGCAATTCCTTGAGAGATCGACCTCGAGAGTAAACTCATTGCAATTGGTGGGTGTCGAATCCAACAAATAATAAAATTCTCACTCTCAAAAATACAAATTGTAACAGTGATGAGCAAGGTCGAATCCACAGGGATTGGGTAGATTTATTTTAATGAAAAATAAAGTAAAGAAAAAAGGTGGGTTTGAAATATCGGAGTGAAATAAAAGAGAAAGCAATTATAATCAACTAAAAACTAAGCAGAAATTAATATCAGGAAAATATCCAACCGAAGGTATAATTTCAGAATTGGTTCAGAGAATTAATCATAGATACAAGGATAAAATCTTCTATTCTTCACCAAATTGGTTATGGTTGCTAACAAGCTCTAACAACCTATCTCTCCTTACTTTCTCGATAACCAAAACAAGCTCTTTGATTACTTCCCTTGTTAATAAACAACCCTAAATAAGCTCTTAGGATTTAATCTATCGCCAGCATTAATAATTAGAGAGACTACCAATTCTAGCCAACAAATACACAAGCTCGATTCATTTAGACTAGGTTATATATCTCCATAACATAAATCGAAAATCTGGTTATAATCAACTTTGTTATTTTACCACTAATATTAGAACGTTTAAACAATTACGGATTTAAAGTTCTAAATGACAATTTATTGACCTGATAATTGAACAACGGGCCCTTTGCATCAATCAACCAAGACAATAATTGATAATAAACACAGAAGATATATAAATAGAGAAGAAATAAAAGAGCAATGAAAATTATTTAGATCTCACAATTCTTGAAGAACCAAGACTTCAATTATCCTTCAGTTGAAAGAAAAGTATTTAGCTACTCATAATTAAAAGAAAACCCTAAAGAAAAGAGAAGAGGGATTTTCTATTCAACAGCCGCGCCTTCTACCTGAACTCTCCTTTCTTTCAGCTAGGGTTAGTATTTATAACTTTCAAAACCCGCGGGCTGGCGCTGCAGCCTCAGCTTTCTGGCGCTGCAGCGCCAAGTTGCTGCCCCATCTTCATATTATCACCATGCTGGCGCTGCAGCCTCAGCTTTCTGGCGCTACAGCTCTAAGTTTCTGTCCAATCTTCACAAATCTCTTGATTTTGAATTCAATTTGATTTAACTCCTCAATATACTCTACAAAATACGAAACATAATCAAAAGCCAAGATTTAAGCAATTATAACTATTAAAACATGAGAAAATATAACAAATATATAGATATTATGAACTCTTATCAAATTCCCCTACACTTAAACAATGCTTGTCCTCAAGCATACAATAACTCAAGTTCGTCACCTTTTCTCACCATCGTTCCTTCTTCTACCTTTACGCATCCTCGATAATCCAAATTATCATGCCTTAAAGATTTAAATCTAAAGACAAATAAGAAACGAACAATTTCGTAGTGTAAATTCTTATAAACCACACCATGAACAATCACCTCAATGATCTTCTCGAAATCAAAATGCAATAGGATCTAACACCCTCTCATTGGATTCACTCAATACGCTCAAAGTGTTTAGGGTATCGATGAACTCTCAAGTCAAAACATAGAAGATCTTAACCATAAGCTTGCTAATATATCACATCAATGGATTGAATTGAATGCAAAGAATCTAAGGGTCTTAAATGGGTTGTAACGGGGCTTAGGTAAAGTGTGGTGAGAAGGAATTTTTAGGTGTTTTTGTCAAAGGAATTATACCAACTTCTCCACACAAAGCACAACTCAATAATGTCGAATGTTTTCTTCAAGCAATTCACTTCCAAACAATTAAAATTGCACAACTTTTCTCTCTTTTTGGCTAGCTAAATTTTTTTTCTTTCTTTGTTTTTTTTTATCTCTGGCCACCTATTTTTTTTCTTTATTTTTGCAATAAAAGGCACTTGTAACTTGAATCACTTTATTCCCAGCATCTATCAATCCTTTCAGAGATAATTTGAAGCTTCATGTGAACAAGCTAGTACGATCCTTCAATTAGAGGTTTAAAAGAGGGAAAACGACAAAAGAATGGGTTGACATTGCTTATACCATGGTTAACTTCCAACAAAAGGGCCAAGGTTCAAAATTAGCTTTCTACAGTAAAAATCAAGGTATGCTTTTTAAGAAAGCTAAATGGCTCCACCTAAATGCCTTTATTAATTCAATGCATCCAATTCAACAATGTAGTTTTGTGACATGTATAACAAAGCAAGTTCTAGAAAAATCAACTATGTGTGACAATCACTCAATTAAGAAAATGGAGCATAATATAATATGAATGCTCATTGGCTCAAAAGCGCACAAAAAGGGTCATGTGCATTAGATCCAACACATTTTTCATTCAATCAATCATCAGGAGCAATTAATCACTGTGTAGTAAATAAGAATTCAACCATTCACGCTAATCCCTTATTATGCTTCAATTTATCTCAATAATTCACAATAATCCAGATCATTTAAGATAAGCATCGACAGACTCTAGAATTCAGAAGAGAATGATCACAAACAAGAACTAAAGTATCACTTGGGTTTTGAAAATTTTCTTGAAAAGTGAAGTTCAAAGTAAAATCAAATTCAAATTCATATGTCAGAGACCGTCCACCAAACTTAATCCATACATTGTCCTCAATGTATCAAAAATAGATGCTCAAAAGCTATAAAAGGATAAGAGTAAGTAGAAAACTCCCGTGAAAATGTTGAGCATCAACCAAGATATCAGTCACATGCTTGGGGGCGAAGGTTGTGTGAATCCCATGTAAGCAAAGAAGGCTGTCATGTTTTGTCCATTCTGGCAACTTGGTCTTCGAGTCTTGCAAGCTGATTTAACAATTTTTTTCTGGTTTATTCCCTAATTTCATGAATCAAGATTTTCCATAAGGCGTGCCCATGGGTTACGAAAATCATCTTCTGCCAAAAAAATTGGAAAGAAAATCAAATGCACTCCGAAAAATGATGGAAATAAAATAAAATTAAAATAATCTAAATAAAAGAAAAAGGAATAAAATAAAGAAAACAAGGAAAGTAAGACAAAAAGTTGGGTTGCCTCCCAAAAGCACTAAGTTTTACATCTTCAGCCAGACACTCTTATTCCCTCTTAGACAAACATAGGTTGAATGCACCAGCCACTGATTCATTGCCAAATTCGGTGCTTGTATGCTTTGAAGAGGCCTCAAGGATGTCATCAGTAACATCCGCAAATTCTGACTTGATATATGCTCTTGTGATGCCATGGGTAATGCATATTTCAAATGATCTGGTAAGGGTTTCAATTCCAATTTTGGTGCCTGGACAATAGAAGGAAGAATTTTTGTGTGAGAAAGAGGTAACTCAATGTAAGACACATCATACCTTACAGGTTGAAGTGATTCCAATTCGTAGATTGCATCTTCTAGGTCAGACTCCAACACAAACTTCTTCATGATCTTTTGTAGCCCTTCAAGAGTGAAACGCCTGCTAAGTATAACTTTTAGCTTATCATCATCAATTAGATCAAAGATTTCCTACGCCAATGGGTCAATAACATCTATAACAAAAACAGAAGACACATCGTTAGGGTACCTCATGGCGTCATAAATATTGAATTTAATAATTTCACCATCAAATTCAATTGTGAGTGTACCATCATGCACATCAATTTTTTGTTCTAGATGTTTTTAGAAATGGCCTTCCTAATAACATTAATGTTGAATTAGAAGAGTCATCTTCTTTCATGTCAAGAACATAAAAATCAGCAGGAAAGACCAACCCATTAACTTGTACTAAGACATCCTCCAAAATTTCTTCAGGATATACATTAGATCTATCAGCAAGTTGAATAATCACACCTGTTTCTTTTAATGGACCAAGATTCAAAGATGAATAAATAGAGAGAGGCATGACATTTATTGAAGCTCCTAGATCTAACATTACTTTCTCAATCCTAACATCACCTAGTTTGCAAGGGATAGTAAACATACTTGGGTCCTTGCATTTTGGAGGTAATTTTTTCTGGAGGATGGCTGAAATATTTTCCCCCATACTTATCTTTTCATTACCTTTCAACTTCCTCTTGTTGGTGCACAACTTCCTGAGAAATTTAGCATATCGAGGCACTTGTTTAATTGCATCAAGTAAAGGAATATTTACCTTAACCTTGCGAAAAGTTTCAAGAATTCCCTTTCTCTTACTCTTCTTTCTTGGATTTAGTTAATCTAGTAGGAAAGGGAGGATTTGTCACCAATGCCTTTGGTTGTTCACTATCGAGTCCTCTAGGCTAGTCAGTTTGAGGTTGAGGAACAACTACTTCTTTTTCAATTTCTTCTCCACGTGCTGCCTTACTGGGTTCTTTCAACTCCTTCCCACTTCTCAAGGTAACTGCACTAGCATTTTGTTTTGGGTTAACAATAGTTTGGGAGGGCAATTTACCTTGAGATTCCAATATGTTCACAGAAGATGCCAGTTGACTCATTTGGTTCTCCAATTGTTGAATGCTTGTTCTTGTCTCCTGTTGAAATTGTTGTGTGTTAGTTGCAAGTGATTTAACAATTTCTTCTAGAGACATACCTGAACTTGTGGAGGTTTGTTGTGGTGGTGGAGCAGGTGGTCTATGCTGAAAGTGTTGGAATGGTGGTCTTGCTCTATAGCTGAAATTGGGATGATCCCTCCATCCTGGGTTGTAGGTATTTGAGTAGGGATCGTATCTCCTTTGTGGTGGGCCTGGAAATCCTCCAGCTGCATTGGCATGCTCATAGGAATCATCTCAAAGTGTAGAGCACATGTCAGTTGGATGATCGATGGTGGCACAAATCCCACAAGCTTTCACTTGTTGAATATTTCCTATAGCTAACTGTTGGACAACAGAAGTTAGATTGGATATTTGATTTGCAAAGGAAGATATACTTACCTCATTCACCCTTATTGGAGATGTGTCCTGCCTGAATCCAAATTGTAATGAGTTAGCGGCCATGATGAAGATCAAATCTCTAGCGTCACGAGGAGTTTTGTTCACTATGGCACCTCCACTCGCTGCATCCATCATCTTCCTTTCCATGGGTAGGAGCCCTTTGTAGAAATATTGAATGAGGAGCTGTTCAGAAATTCCATGTTGTGGGCAGCTTGCACAGAGTTGCTTAAATCTTTCCCAATACTCATGAAGGGTCTCTGTATCTTTCTGTTTAATTCCATATATCTCCCTTCTAATGCCAGCAGCTCGTGATGCAGGGAAAAATTTATCAAGAAACAATCTCACCATCTCCATCCATGTGGTTATAGAGCCAGGGGGCAAATAAAATAACCAGTCCTTTGCTTTTTCAGTCAGCGAGAATGGGAAAGAACGTAATTTGATTTGTTCTTCGGTCACTCCTTGCGGTCTTATGCTTGAACACACCACGTTGAATTCCTTCAGATGCTTGTGAGGATCTTCATTCTTAAGACCACGAAAAGTTGGGAGCAAATGGATCAATCCAGATTTTAACTCAAAACCCACTTCCAAAGCTGGATATGTAATGCAAAGTGGCTGTTGATTTAAATTTGGTGCACCCAATTCCCTTAAAGTTCTCTCTTGATTGGCCATTGCTTCTTCTGTTTCAGAATCGCTAGATGAATCAACTAAGTCAGGTACTGAATTAAATCTGGGGGGTGAGGATGAAGATGCTTATTTGTCACGCAATTTAGCTTCCTTCCTCAACTCCCGAGCCGTCTTCTCAATCTCAGGATCGTATTGGAGTTCACCTGCACGAGAAGATCGAAGTATTAAAATAAATCTAATTAACACCAATCCCCGGCAGCGGCGCTAAAAATTTGGTGGGTGTCGAATTCAACAAATAATAAAATTCTCACTCTCAAAAATACAAATTGTAACAGTGATGAGCAAGGTCGAATCCACAAGGATTGGGTAGATTTATTTTAATGAAAAATAAAGTAAAGAAAAAAGGGGGGTTTGAAATATCGGAGTGAAATAAAAGAGAAAGCAATTATAATCAACTAAAAACTAAGGAGAAATCAATATCAGGAAAATATCCAACCGAAGGTATAATTTCAGAATTGGTTCAGAGAATTGATCACAGATATAAGGATAAAATCTACTATTCTTCACCAAATTGGTTATGGTTGCTAACAAGCTCTAACAACCTATCTCTCCTTACTTTCTCGATAACCAAAACAAGCTCTTTGATTACTTCCCTTGTTAATAAACAACCCTAAATAAGCTCTTAGGATTTAATCTATCGCCAACATTAATAATTAGAGAGACTACCAATTCTAGCCAACAAATACACAAGCTCGATTCATTTAGACTAGGTTATATATCTCCATAACATAAATCGAAAATCTGGTTATAATCAACTTTGTTATTTTACTACTAATATTAGAACATTTAAACAATTACGGATTTGAAGTTCTAAATGGCAATTTATTGACCTGATAATTGAACAACAGGCCCTTTGCATCAATCAACCAAGACAATAATTGATAATAAACACAGAAGATATATAAATAGAGAAGAAATAAAATAGCAATGAAAATTATTTAGATCTCATAATTCTTGAAGAACCAAGACTTCAATTATCCTTCAGTTGGAAGAAAAGTATTTAGCTACTCATAATTAAAAGAAAACCCTAAAGAAAAGAGAAGAGGGATTTTCTATTCAACAGTCGCGCCTTCTACCCGATCTCTCCTTTCTTTCAGCTAGGGTTAGTATTTATAACTTTCAAAACCTGCGGGCTGGCACTGCAGCATCAGCTTTCTGGCATTGCAACGCCAAGTTGCTACCCCATCTTCATATTATCACCATGTTGGCACTGCAGCCTCAGCTTTTTAGCGTTGCAGCTCCAAGTTGCTGCCCCATCTTCATATTATCACCATGCTGGCACTGCAGCCTCAGCTTTTTGGCGCTGCAACTCCAAGTTGCTGCCCCATCTTCATATTATCACCATGCTGGCGCTGCAGCCTCAGCTTTCTGGCGCTGCAGCTCCAAGTTTCTATCCAATCTTCACAAATCTCTTGATTTTGAATTCAATTTGATTTAACTCTTCAATATACTCTACAAAATACGAAACATAATCAAAAGCCAAGATTTAAGCAATTATAACTATTAAAACATGAGAAAATATAACAAATATATAGATATTATGAATTCTTATCAGCAATACTATTTGTGATTCGTGCACTTACGAGCATTTAAAATTTGCACATCAAGTTTTTGGCACCGTTGTTGGGGATTTGGCGTTTAATTCTTTAGTTATTTTCTTTTTTTTTATTTTTTATTTCTATTTTATTTCTTTTCTTTTATGCGTAATTATTATTTCATCAATTTTTTTTATTTTCTTCTTGATTTTCTTGATTTAATTTGGCATTAATTTGTTTCTTGAAGTTCGCTCTCTTGATTCCTAGTAGCTTAATTTTTCTTTTGTTTTCTTCAGGTACATGCTTGATAGAAGATCCCAAGGGAGAAATCTAGAGCCAGCAATAGACAACATCCATAGGCTAAGGGAGACGTTACAGCCTACGGAAGAAGAAGAAAAGGTTGAGGGAATAGAAAAAGAGGAGCTTGAAAGAATGGAAGGAGCTGAAAGACAAATTATGATGAAGGAGTATGCAAGGTCGATCATCGACACTTCCACATCTTGCATCCAATTGGGGGAAACTACCCAGAATTATGAGATAAAAAATATCCACTTTAGCATGCTCCCTTCATTCTACGAAATTCCAAATGAAGACCCATTAACCTTCATAAGGGATTTCTATGCAACAGTGTAGACTTTTCCTCTACAGGGGCTAAATGAGGATCAACTCAGGATGAGATGATTCCCCTACATATTAAAAGATAGAGCAAAAGCGTGGTTGATAACATTTCCACCCGGTTCTTTGACTACATTGGAAGCGGTCTACAATCAGTTCATCAACAAATTCTACTCCCATCAGAAGACCATTGAGTTGAGAATTAAGATTGCTACGATTTCACAAATGGAGGGAGAACCCTTCCATGAAGCATGGGATAGGTTCAAGACGCTTTTAATCCAGTGTGCCCACCATCATTACCCATTGCAACTACAAAATCAATTCTTCTATGATGGATTGACACAACAATGTCAATATACGGTTGATAACACTGCTGGTGGAGCCATGGGAGAAAAGACTGCTGAGGAGACATGCGAGTTATATAAGATGTTGGGTGCTAATTCCCAACAAAAGAGTGTAAGAGGAAGGAGAGTTAGGGTTAATGAATTGAGCCCCAATAACGATATGGCAATGCAACTTGTAGAGTTGACCAAACAAGTCAAACTTCTCACTACCACAAACACGCCCAACAATGAGGTATGTGGAGTTTGTGGGGTTTTTTGTCACGTGCTAACACTTGTTCTTTGTCGTATAAATCTTATGCAGGAAATGAATAAGAACAAGTTAATGCAATGTAGTCTTACCAACCTAGGCTGAGGAATGATCCATATTCTAACACCTACAACCCTAGGTGGAGAAATCATCCCAATTTCTCCTGGAAGACTAACAACGCTCCGACATATGCTCAAAGTTTAAGACCGATTCAATATCAAAACCAAGTTGCACCACCCAATCAGCCTAAAAATCCAACTTTGGAGGAGAACTTGAGTACTTTTATTCAAGTTAGCAAAGAGAACCATGAGAGACATAGCCAAAGGTTGGATTACTTAGAGGCATCAATGAAGAGGGTGGAAGTAAAAGTTGGGAAACTTGCGGAATAATTGCAAGTACATCAAAAAGGAAAGTTGCGTAACCAACTTGAGCAAGCAAAGGCTATCATAGTGCTACGAAGTGGTAAAATTCTTAACAACAATTCTGATTATAAAATTTCTTACGACTTGCCACGTGATGCAGGAAAATCAATTGAGAAGCAAGAGGAGCATGACGCTCCTAAAGGAAATCCAGCTGAAGATCCACAATCTTCTCAAACATCTGAGGAGAACAAGGAGAAGAAGCCATCTTCCTTCACGACATTGAACAAGGCGACCGAGCCTTACAGTCCTTCTATTCCTTATCCAAGCTGGCTGAAGGATGTTAAACAGGATAAGCAATTTTCTAATACTTTTTACATGCTTTCTAAAGTGATTAGTAATTTACCTCTTCTTGATGTTATCAGGAATGTGCCATCATATGCGAAATTATTTAAGAAACTTAACACCAAAAAGAGGAAATATGATATGAACGAGAAAGTGATGGTGTCAGAAGTTGCTAGTGTGGTGCTCCAACAAAGCTTTCCACCTATTGAAAGATCCTGAAAGTTTCATCATCAACATCACAATAGGAAACAAAAAGGTTGCCAAAGCAATGCTAGACTTAGGAGCAAGTATAAATCTCATGCCATACTCGATATAATTGCAACTAGGTATGGGGGAGCTTAAGTCAACAACTATGTCCTTTCAACTCACTGACAAGTCAATTAAATATCCTAAGGGAATAGTTAAAGATATATTGGTGTAGGTAGACAAAGTGATTGTGCCTGTGGATTTCATTGTATTGGAGATGGAAGGAACCCCATCTAAGGATAAGGAGCGCACAATTCTTCTTGGTAGACCATTTATGGCCATATCCAAGACTATTATTGATGTCTATAATGGGAGGTTAACGATAACAGTCTTGGGAGAGACTATACAATTTAAAGTGTTTGACTCTCTAACCTCTCCTTCTTTTATTTCTACTAATAATGAGTATTCTTTATTGATTGTGTGGACTCACTTGTTTATGACACTTATTTACGGACATAAATAGAGGACAAGCTTGAAGTTGCTCTTACAACTGAGAGAGTCGAGGAAACACTAGAAGAGGAGACTAAAAGGTATCATGAGATGTTAGATAGTGCAATACCAGTGTCACCCCAAGAAGAGTCTAGCAAACCTTTAGAATTGCCCAGTTCCCTACCTAGGGAAGATACTACTCCACCCAAGCTTGAACTTTAAGAGTTACTTAAGCACCTTAAGTATATATTTCTGGGAGAGGGAAACACATGTCCTATGATTATTTCATCTACTTTGACCCAAACCCAAGAGGAGAGAGTTATGAAGGAGCTTAGCAGACTTAAGAGAGCCATAGGATAGAGTATAAGTGACATCAGGGGTATTAGTCTTGCTACATGTATGCATAAGATCATTTTAGAGGACGGTACCAAACCTGTGAGAGAAGCTTAAAAGAGACTAAACCCTAACCTACAAGAGGTAGTGAAGAAAGAAATTTTAAAACTCCTGGATGTTGGAGTTATCAACCCTATTTCAGATAGTAGATGGGTTAGTCCAGTTCATGTTATGCCTAAGAAGTTTGGGATTACAGTGGTGTGAAACAAGAAGAATGAGTTAGTGCCCACTAGGATAACTACAGGATGGAGAATGTGCACTAATTACAGGAAACTGAACTTAACTACTAGAAAGGATCATTTTCCACTTCCTTTTATTGATAAGATGTTGGAAAGACTAGCAGGGCATGATTTTTACTACTTTCTTGATGGTCTTTCAGGTTATTATCAAGTTGAGATAAGCAATCGACAAATCAAAGGCATTCTGGAAAAGACAGTGTGACCATCATGGAAGGACTGGGCAACCAAGCTTAATGACGCATTGTGGGCATACCGCATGGCGTACAAGACTCCCATTGGGATGAGCCTCTATCGGTTGTTTTTGGAAAAGCATGCCACTTACTGGTTGAGCTTTAGCATCTGGCGTATTGCGCAACCAAGGAGTTCAACATAGACATGGCAACGACAGGAGAGAAGCGGTTACTATAACTCAATGAGTTAGAAGAGATTTGTGATGAAGCCTATGAGAATGCAAAGATCTACAAAGAACGCTTAATCGCATTAAGCGTTACCATGACCAAGGCCTTATCCGTAAGTCTCTTTATCCTGGAATGAAAGTTCTTTTGTTTAACACTTGTTTCAAATTATTTCCAGGAAAACTGAAGTTGAGATGGTGCAGACCATTTTCGGTAGTCAACATTTTTTTCTCATGGAACGGTAGAGTTACCGAACCCGAAGACTCAAGTGACATTCAAGGTCAACGAGCATCGTGTGAAGCCTTACTTAGAAGGAGTCCATAACAAAGGGGTTGTTGAGTGCATTGAAGTGCACGATCCTGAATAAGTTCAACCAACATCTTGCTAAGATGTTAAAGAAAGTGCTTGGTGGGAGGAAACTCACCCATTTGATAGAGTATGTTTTATGTTCTTTCATTTTCAATGTTCCCTTCTAAATGTTTTTCTAAACATGTGTTTGATTTCATACATTGAGGACAATGTTTAGTTTAGGTTTGGGGGTACAATTAGAACTTTCTGAGACAAAATTTTCATGCTACAATTTGTTTTATGATTAGTAATCAAGTCTTTTATGCACGTTGAGTTTACTTTCTTTAACACTGACAAATTATTATCAGGATTGATGCATATTCATATTCCATAGACCGTGCTCTTGATGTTGATACGAAGATAAACCTAGATCTAATGATTGAGAATTAAATAGAGGAGACTACCTAGTGAGTTATTTGAGCCATAAATGTTTTATTCTGAGAGTTAGTTTCTTGGTACTGTTAAACACTCTTCGTTATGACCTTAATTGTTAGATGATCTCTATAAGTTTTGCATTGAATGCTAGGATTATATAACTCACTTGAAGTATCATGTTGTGTATTCTCATTATTTTAGTTGAATGACTTGAGTAAGAAGTTTGAGTATGTGTCTATCGTTATACGCCCTAGTTGCCATTGTCTCTGGAGGAAGATCCAAATTCTTATTAAAAAAAAAAGTAAAAAAAAAAAAGAAGAAAAAAAAGAGAAAAGAAAAAAAAAAATATATATATATATATATATATATGAGAAACATGTCAAAAAGGGATTTGGTTAAACAAGAAATAGGACTTGAGATACTTCAAAGGTATAAAGTATCTCAAGTCGCTCTTATAAAGAGTTGAAAAGAAAGAGCTTTAGTGTTTAGCAAACCACGCCCATCTATGCATAGATTCATACTCAATATGTTTTTCTTGAGGTGTTTGACTAGGATATGATATAGGCGATGTGATAGCTTTGCAATTCTAACATTTGATTCCTTTCATGAGATCTATTTTGCGAACATATGAGCGTTCTTTGATGATATACATATTCATATGTGAATTTGTATTTGAAATTTCTTGTTTACATAACTTCTATTTGCATATGCTTGACGAGCGTTTGAAACCTAGGTTCGTTATGCTTAATGAGTGAATCCTGTAAGGCCTAGAGTTGAAGCAAATTCGGATTCTTGACGTTAGGTTTGGGAGTAATTGACATGAGATGCTTTGAGCATTGGAATATGGATGTGCGATGTGTACTTGATTTGAGCAATGAATTGTGAAGTGTTGAGACTATGAACATAATTGCGCATAAGATATCTAGATTTGAGTCATAATAAGAATTAAGGCATGAGGGTTTTGTGATTTAAGTTTTAAGGTTTGTTTTGTTAATGTTTTCTTTTAGTTTTGTTTGAGGACTAGCAAAATCTAGGTTTGAGGGTATTTGATGAATGAATATTTGTCATAGTATTTTGTATGTTTTTTAAGTATTTATTTATATGTTTAACTTAGGGTTAATTCATGATTGGATAGCAAACTAAACTCCCAGTTGTTTTCATTGATTATACTCATCTCTTCATAATTCGTTTTGTTTAATTTACTTAATTGTTTTTATTTCAATTTTGTCTTCACCAATCTTTTAATTAGTGTTTAGGATTTAATTTTAGAGTTTTTTTAGTAATTTTAAGAAAGTAATTTAGGATTTAAACCACTGCAATTCCTTAAGAGATCGACCTCGAGAGTAAACTCATTGCAATACTATTTATGATTCGTGCACTTGCGAGCATTTAAAATTTGCACATCACTACACAAGAAACAATACATTTTTCACCTAAAAGCAATAACTATTCATTTAAAAAAAATGATGGATTTTTCTCCCTCTTTAGACTACCATGTGTATAAAAAAGAGGGAGTTTCTCTTCTTCTCTTTTTTCTTAGGTAATTGGATATTACCTCTTTAATCTCTCACCCTTTCCTATATGACAATTACCACATTTTTTCTACCTTAAAAATCACATTTTATACCCAAAAAATAGCACCTAAATTAACTAAAAACAACAGTTTTTTTATGTGAGTATGTAATTTAGAATCATTCTTTCTCTTTTCTTTTACTTTATTAATAGAACAATTTCAACCTAAGGTTTCCTACTTTATTATATGTCAAAAAACAAAGAAATTTTGAATCTCCCCCTCCCCCCCAAATGTCCGACTACACCAAGGGGAGTTTTTACTCACCCATTTTTTCTTTTTTTTGCTTTATTGAAAACATCCCAAATTGTACTTTCTTGTTCACTTTTTTGAAACAAATCCTCCCTCTTCCCCATATCTAGCTATCTAAAAGGCTAATCTTCTCACTTTTCACTTCGTTTGTCACACCTTACCTTCTCTAGTCCCACATTTTTACCCCAAAAGTGAAACACCTTTTCACCTCAAAAGTTGAAACCCCTTTTCCCCCTCCCTATAAGGCTGACCGGGACTTTCATTTTCACCCTTTATTTTACTTATTTAAATCCCTTGGGCATCCCTTACTCCTATAAATACCCCCTTGTTAACAAAGACACCAAAAAAAATTGAAGGCAAAATGTTTCAAGAGTAGAGACAAAAAAAAAGGAGAGAAGTTTAAAAAAATCAAAGAGAAAAATAAAGTAATCAAAAGAGAGCACACAAACAAGAAAGGAAAGAGATAAACACAAGAGGGAAACAATGAAGACCAATAGTGTGTTCTTCCTTCCATTTTCAGGCACCATTTGGTTTTGATCTTACAATCCTCCATCAAAGTTCACCTTTCTACTTCATCATGTCCATTAGAGCAGTTGGATCTCTGAGAATAATCCCCGTATGTGAGAATTTTCTTTAGCTAAAAAGGTTAGTTAAACCTTGTTTGTTTGCAAAATAAATTGTTAGTGTGATTTATGTGTTTGAACCACCTTAAAAATCAACTAGATTAATTTATCTCACTTTAAAAAAAAAAATCATCTTAAGACACTTACCAGTTTCTTAACATTTTATTTTTTACTAGTTACATTTGTTTCTTTAGTTGGCTACTAGTCATAATCTAGTCCTTTAATTTGTTTTATTTCCTGCCTTCAAAATTAGATATGTTATTGTTTACTACATGTAATAGTTAAATCCACATTGTTTAATCATCTTTTCTTTTTATTTTTTTATTTTCCTAGTTTAAAGTAGCTAACCATAACCTATCTAATTCAATTAATTTCATTTCAATCCATTTAAATTAAACAATCACACAGAAGGGCACACATTTGTGTGCGCCTTGCACGCACTTCCACATATAAGCATGCTTTTGCACACACTTGCACACAAACAAAAACGCTTTTGAGTGCACCATGTTCGCACTATTGCACACACTTGCACACACGTGCAGACTATTTCATGCACATGCACACTTTTAACGCGCACCTTTTACACACTTTTGTGTGCACTTGCACACACGTGCACACTTTTGTGTGCACCTTGCACACACCTTGCACGCACTTAGAATTAGTTCTCATGCATGCTACACATATTTTATTTAATCTTCAAGTCTAATTCATCTAGTTTAAAATAATTTATTTAGTTTAACTTACATAATTAATCCACTTAGTTTAAATGCTTTGACTTTAATTTATTTCCCTTTTTTAATCCATACTTTGCTAGTAGCTTTAATATTCTTTGTTTCATTGTTAAAGTAATTTCTTTCCTTTACGTGCTTATTTTTACCACATTAATTTAAAGTTAATATTCGGTGTTGTTTTGCTAAAATGTAAATTGTGAAATGTGTGTTTTTCTTTATTATTAGTTTGTGATAATAATACTTGATTGAAACATAAAGGGCTAAATTTCAGTCTAGGTAAGAGAGGGAATTTTAAATCCTCACTCTTTTACACCCAAATCTCCTGAGCCTTAGAATTTCTCACGTGGACCAATGATAAGGGATTTGACCCTTCAAGGTCAAGTGGTGGCTCTTTACCTGTCTTTCTTGCTTTATGCTCAGATGACAAATGACTCCTTGTCTAATACATTAAAAGTGCACCTATCATGGGAGCCTCTTTACTACTTGTAAAGGGTTTATATTATACTTGGTAGGTTTCACTTGTTTCCATATGCCTACTCATCGAAATCCATACCCTCACTATATCCACTTTCTTCAAGGGGAATGGTTGTGGGTAATAAGCTAAATGCATGAGTCTTAGATGAAAAACAGTGGTACCTAAAATCCATGTGTTTTCTACATATATCAAACACAACTCGAAGATCCACAAGATGGGTATCAAGCCTCTTAGACTTAACCACAATATCATCGACATATTCCTCAATGATGTCGTGCATCATATCATGAAAGATTGCATTTATAGCCTCTCATAGGTTGTACTAGCATTCTTCAACCCAAATAACATGACTTTGTAGTAATAATTTCTCGAGGTGTGAAGAACTCAATGTTCTCTGCATCAGCAGGATCCATGTGAATTTGGATACAGCCATTGAAACCATCCATGAAGGAGAACATTTCGTGACCCATTGATGAATTTGCTATCATGTCAATAATTGGCAAAGTTGTTTTGGCCAAGCCTTGTTTAGATCTTGAAAGTCTATGCAACATCTAATTTTCCCGTTCTTCTTTATTACTAGAACTACATTCACAAGCCAAGTGGGATACTGGATGGACATGATAAAACTTGTCTTCTCAAGTTTCTCTACTTCTTGCATGATTTTCTATGTGATCTCATGCCTGAACAAGCATCTCACTTGATTTATCGGTTTCACCGTAGGTGACACAACCAACTTATAGGTAAAAATGATGGGATCTAATCCGAGCATTTCATGGTAAGTACAACCAAACACATCAATATATTCCTTTAAAAGTTTCTAGAGATTTTTCTAGTGCTCCTCATCAAGATTCATGCTTATGAAAGCTGCCCTAGAGCGCTCTTCAAAGGTTGTGAGATTGACCTCTAGGGTTTCTTTTAGTTGGACTTGTGAGCTATCTTTCTTGGAGGGGAATGTTAGACCTGTTTTATAATAATTGTCCCTATCTAAGGTCGGTTTGAGATTCGACAACTTGGGTTTTGACCCCTCGCATCGTCTTAAGTGGTAGAAAACCTTTTCATTTGGGCACTGAATCCTCACCCATTGTCTAGTATGTTTCTTTATGGGTTTTATCAACTTTCTCTTGGAGGTCGATAGCATTTCATTATCACTTGAAGGAATTTTAGACCACCTGGGTAGAGGAATGGTCTTGTAGGGCATTGATGCAGCTTCTTCGGGTGGTACCAAGTTCTCCTAGAAAGTAACTTTTGAGAAATGTGCCTCATGCACCTTAAAGAGTATTGAGACTTCTTTGATGGTGACTTTTTTCCCCCTTATGGAATACCTTGAAACTTTGATAGTAAGAGGAGGCAATCATGTTGTATTTGTGAATCTAGGGATGCTGAAGTAGCATGCAGTAGCTAACAGTGGAATCTATCACGTGGAACATGATTGTAGGCATCATTAGTGCGATTGTAGGTTCCAGATAAAGATGGCCCAAAGTGACTAGAACATCTACTCCAACCCCCGTAATATTAATCAGTTGGAAATTGATCTTTCCTTCGGGTATCCTGATTATGTGGAGGGTTTCTAAAGTAACAATGTTCACAGAAATCCCATCTTCAAAAAGGGTGCATTGAAATTAGATCCCATTCAGTTCAAATTTGACATACAAAGGCTTGTGGTGGTCAAGTTGGCCAGCAACTATATCTTCTTTGGAGAAGGTGGTGGTATTTTTAACATGCCCAAATTAGTTTCGCATCTCAATTTTTGCCACAAGGAATTTTCCTGCTTGCCTTTGAATAATGCATGAGATGGCCTTGGCAGCCTCTTGGTTTGCCAAAAGTGGGTAACCTAACCAATTGAACAAAGACTTAAACTTTGTAGTGCCTATGGGCTTAGGCACTTTAGGAAGTTCTAATCTCATATTTAAAGAAAGTTCTAAGGCTATGATGGTAACAATCATTGCATTATTATAGACATTCAAATTGGTACCATTAAATAAATGATAATCTGTATTCTTGGAATTCTATGAAAACAATAAAGGCAATGAGTTACCATGTGTGATTGAGGTTCATTCCATGCTGATTTCAGGTGCTTATCATGTCAAAGGTTGATTGATACAAGAGAATAAGAGAATTCCTATGCCATAAAAGATTATTTTTGCCTAAACACCTTATTTTCGTTGTTTTGAGAACTTGTATTTTGAGCTTAATATCTTTCTATCCCTAATACTTTAGAATCTTCCCTTCTCCGTATCAATAGATCTTTTAATTAGCTTTACAATGATATGTTATAAGCCTTGATCATATAAGATAGGAGTTAGAACTTAATTATTTACCTAAATAGTCCCAAAAGTGATCGATTTTACTGTTTGGGATTCATTTAAAATATGTGATGAATTTGCATGTCAAACCACTTGTACATGAAAGACTCTCTGGCATTTCTAGAAAGTCCAATTTCTAGAAAGTCCAAGAATATACTCAAACTCATCCCTATGAGTGATAACAGCCTGTTCCAATTCTGGGCTTAAAATGTACCACTTTTCCTAGTTAGTGCGAAAATTTGATTTGGAAATTCATTAAACACTTTCCTATTCTCACTGGAACATCTAGATCTTAGGGGAGGATGTTCAATCTTTATATCTCTTACAATCCTACACACAAATCCTAGCCACAAAATTTCTATTTTTGGATTTTCACATGCCTCCTCACTAAAACACAAGCCCTATACTCTAAACACTCATCTAAAATAAAATAAAAAATAGCTCCCACTCAACACCTATCCAAGATCCTTTATCAAAAGGGTCTTATTTTCTTATTTTATCAATGGTTGGATGAAAGTGAGCAAATAACACTCAGTTTGTTCACTGATCAAATAAATTGCAAAGACATCTTTTTAAAAGCTTCCAATGCGATAATAACCTAATTTCGAGGAAGAAAAAGAGTTTTTCTAACTTAATTTTTTTTTTCAAGGCTTCTTAAGGATGTTCAAAGAAATAATTGATTAATCTTCATAATAGTTCTACACTTGATAAAGGTATAAGGTTGGTACATGTTGGAAATCACCTTGACAAGATGCCCAGGTGGTGATCTTCCAAACACACAAGTCTAGAATGACTTGTAGAAAGAAATACAACAATCGAAAGCAAAAAAGAAAAGAAGACAAGTGATTTGTTATCGAGGTTCGACAATGGCCTACATCCCCGTGAGTTCCTCTGAACTCTCTACACTAAATCAATGGTTCTTTACAATTACAGCAACCCTCTCTAAGGAACCTCAAGTTTTTGAAGGAACCAAGAAGAGAACAAGAAAGTGATAGACCTATTACAATGCTTTCTATCAATTCTATACTACTCTCTCTTCTTTACAACCAACCTCTCTACAATGAGTCCCTCTTATATGTCTGTGTCTTTGCACTCTCACATAATTCTCTTATTCACACACATATCTCACAAGTTACATCACATTGTTCTTGTTGAGAATGAAGCTAGGTGACCCTTGATATAGTGCACTTACTTCTTGTCCAATCTTGTGTGTCATTCTCCACCTTTAGATCTTGATGACCAATCAACCATGGCCTTCCATCAATCCTAAGTGGTGCTATATGTTTTAACCTTGCATCCATGCACCTAACAAGAGGCTGAAACAAGCTGTCCGTGTGTGCCTCAGTGTGCCTAGCGCTTAGGCGCTGAACAAGGGGTGGTGAGGCGCTACGCAAAGCCCCTTTGCACCACATTCTGGAAGGTGCGGCGCTAGTGGAGGGGCGGTGCAGTGCAGCCCTTCTGCAAGCTACTTCCTTTCTGGGCGGTGAGGCGCTGGTGAAGGGGTGGTGAGGTGCACACTGATGCTGCCCTTCACACAACAGTGCGCACTACTTTGCTTTGTTGATTAAGGGTGTGCACACACACCCTAATGGATGCACACACATGTGCGCACTCCTTTAATATGCTGTATTTTAATCTTCCAACCTTGGTTTAGACTTTAACCATCTTTAAACCATGTTTAGACATATTTAAACCTTAGGCAAATACCAACAGTACACACTTTCATGTATATCTCTATTTATTGTTTTGCTATCTAGTTTAATTCAATTCACTTTTTAATTGTCTTAACGTGTGTCCCAACATGTTTTTATGATTTAAATCAATTCATGTATGTTTGTTTAAACTTTTTTTTTATTTTATAGTTTTGACTTTTCTATCATTGAATCTAAGGTTTGAACCAAAAAATCTAAGCTTAACCCAACCCTAGGGCTAGATCTCCAATAACCAGTTTCATCTTCAGTTTTTTTTCTTTTTTTTTTTTTCTGTTTATATGTTTGTGTGTTTACATGATTTTTAGCACAATTTTGTGAATCATGAAATTTAGAAACTTCATGATAACACAAATTAGGGTTGTCATTGCATTGAGTATGAATTATTGATACTAATTGCTCACATGTTTGATGAAAAGTCTTTGTATGATCTCTTCGAAAAATGTTGATTCTCTAGTGGTTATTCTCATATTTCTACGATTTCTATGATACATTAAATATGTTAAAGTCTCTATCTTTTTATTTCTCTTTCATGTTTGTATGCTTATATTAGGGTTTTAGTAGTTAAATCTTGATATCTATGGCTTGTATGGTGCTTTACATATTCTATACACTCTGCATGATATTGTTTTTGATTGCATGTTTAATTTGACTAGAATAAGTTACTGTTGTAGATCGATAATGCTCAATAAGGTTTCTTGCCTCTCATGATTTCCACATGTTTTGCTCACTTATGCATAGATCTTATTTGATAACATGCTTATACTTACATATAGTTCTTGCATGCGCATTTGAGGGATTAAATTGACTATTTGGGGTGACTTTATATGAGTTATTGTTCATAATAGTTGTTGTGTTCTCTTGATTATTATTTTTGGATGGATTAATGTTGTTATTTATTGTATTTATTTATATTTATTCAATTTTTGGGGATGTGAGCCACGTTTAGGAACCTTTTATTTTTCGTTATTTCCTTGTAATTGCATTTACTTTTCTCGCACTTCTCAACTGCTATGGATGAATTATCTTGTCATATGTATGATCATATCTTGTGTGTGCTCCATATTTCATTGTGAGCTTGCATGATCACTTAAATAAAGATAGGAAATCAAGTTAATAATTAATAATCATAAAAAAAATCCATTTGAAATGTAAGAGAAAGGCTAGTCTCTTCAAGGTCTAGGCGTTGATGGGGTGCTCACTGCATAGTATGGATACCATGGATAGCTCTAGTGGCATATCCACTTGGAGGTCCATTCATTCTGCCTTTTTTCGAGGGTTAATACCGAAAGAGACAATTTCAAATAGACAAACCGAAAGAGATAATTCAAAGGGACATAACGTCTCCTCAAAGGATTATCCAAAGGGTAACATTCTGAAGGGCATGCCAATGACACAAAGCCATCAACAAATAATCCATGAAGAGTTACAACTTGGTTTTAGGGACCAATAAACTGCATAGCCACTGCATGTTTTTAAGATAGATATTTAGGTTCGGAGATTGGGTTCACAATGGGAAGGTCACGGAAGAGCAGTCCAAGTGCGCCCAGACCTCAATGGATCTAGCCTATACTCTTATAAATTAATGGATATCCTTTAATTTAATTAATTAATTGATTGATTCTTATTTATCAATGATCATACAAGCAAACAATTTAAATGAGCAATTTACGTTACACAAAATATCAAGGCATGCAACAAGTTATATATCTAACTCTATTCGCATAGAAACATACTGAAAATTTAAAAAATTTTAAGCCAATAAACATAGCCAAAGAAATTATCTTGGATTCATTAGGATGAGAAACCATTCAATGTCAATGGTTGAGATTTATACCTTTACTCGATAGAGATTTTATTAGAACTTTGGAGACGAGTTCACGAGTCGTTCAAGCGCTTTGCCTCTAAACATATCCACACAAGCAACTAGAACTAGAGATCTCCAATCAAGGGTGACCCAAAGTTAAAGAGTCCTAGCTCTTAGGATTTTTAGTTTGGGCTTGTGGATAGAAAACTTAAGATCTGATCTTAAAACTCCAATGATGATAATTAGGATTCCCATCAAATATTAGCTCTATTTATATAGAATCCTTTCTCTTAAACACTCTGAAATTTCTAAATTTGTAATTAAACCTCTAATTTAATGTAATTCCTAAAAGTTTTTCCATTGGCCCCTTAATTTCTTTTTTCTTACAATTTCCTTATTGTGTGTGACCCCTTAGGTTCAATATTATGCTCGCAGTAGGTCGTAACTATTATGCGTCAATTGGACCCGTTCAATTAATTAGAACTCCTTCTAATTAGTTACAATTACAAATCCTTTTTAGTTCCCCTTTTAATGAGAATTAATTAATTACAATTAATTGTCAAGGCTTCTACAAATCATAAATGGCACCTAGTAGTATATCATGATTACCAAACAATATGAATTTATGTGAACCTTTTTGTTGTCAATTTTTGTGCAATTCAATTCTTCCACCATGCAATGTCCCTGATGAAACCTAAGGTATGGAATTTTTGTCTAACCTTAATTATTTAATCATATATATCTCAATCTTACTCCATAACTTAAATAGTAAAACTAGAAAGTCCTTTTTAATTTCCACCATATTGGCCAAGAAATTTCCAAGCTATGTCTTAATCAGGTCATATAGGGAATCCTCTCTCTTATACTGAGAGTGATTGATCCTCTATTGTAGACTCACATACTTCTATGTATAAGCAGTCATACCCAATTACTACATTTATGTGGCCAATGATTAGAAACAAATTTTAGTAATATCAAAGTTTAATGACTTATACACAAGATATCCAAGGTGCCCCAAGTCTACGGATCACTTTCACAACTATAACATAAGAACTTCTATTGACAGCTAGTAAAATTTTCATTAGGTGATTCTTAAGTTAAGTCAGTTCAGTGTACATGTTCTCCAACAAGTACCTACATAACTTATTTTAATGTCTCATACACTAATGACCATGAGATCAATCACCCTCAACTCCTTTAGGAAACATTGTACGTACTAATCTATTCGGATTCACTAATGCTCTTCTTAGTGATCACATGACTAGGAACATTTAAGACTAAATCTTAAGGAAATACATCTCATAAGCAAGATCTCATCATAGTGCTTTTTTCCATTGCTTCTATTTTACGACCTTTATCATGTAAACACATTTAATGGTTGTATTTAAAACATTATGAATATTGTTATTGTCATAATTAATAATATTATCAATAAATAAATAAGATTTATTACACATAATATTCCTAGACATCAAATGTTATTGGCTTTTAGGGCACACTAGTATCAATCTCCAACTTTCACTAAAGCTAATAGCCTAAGTATCTCATACAAATTGTTTTAGTTAGTGGATCTGTAATATTATTTTTAAATAAAACTATTTCTATCTCTCTATTAACACTTTCTAATGAGCCTTGTAAAGCTAATAACCATTAACACATTTAATGGTTCCTATGCATGCGCAATAGCGCCATTGTTGTCACAATATCAAGATACTGGATTTACAAGGCCAAAACCATTTCAAGCTTAGTGATGAACTTATTTATCCAAACAACTTCTTTCGTAGCCTCAGATGCATCGATGTATTCGATTTTCATGGTCAAATCCGCAATGGTTGCTTGCTTGGAACTCTTTTAGCTCACCACTCCACCATTTAAGATAAATGCATATCCAAATATTCACTTAATGTCATATTTTTCAGATTGAAACTAGAGTTTATGAAGATTTCAAGTTTCATCTGCTCTCCTCCATCTATAAGGAACAAATGTTTAGTTCTTCTAAAGATTTTAAGAATGTTCTTCACAACTATCTAATGACCCT
Source organism: Bretschneidera sinensis (assembly GCA_023935145.1). Classification (NCBI taxonomy): domain Eukaryota; kingdom Viridiplantae; phylum Streptophyta; class Magnoliopsida; order Brassicales; family Akaniaceae; genus Bretschneidera; species Bretschneidera sinensis. The sequence goes on from CM043700.1 coordinate 86,207,295, forward strand.
CACCTAGATTAGACCGATATTTGCTCATAATACTTAGAGTATATGCAATATCAGATCTTGTACATAACATGTCATGCATGATGGATCCAATCTACTTTTGTGTTCTCTCTTTCTGAGTGTCTTCGGAGAAATGTCTTTAGAGAGAGAAATTCCATGACTCATTGCTAAGAGTCCCTTTTTTGGAATTTTCCTTGCTAAACCTCTATAGCACTTTGTATATGTACATGGATTCAAAAAAGCCTGGCATCCTTCTAGATCTATCTCTATAGATATTTATCCCCAACATATAGGATGCTTCACCCAAATCCTTAAGGGAGAAGTTCTTTGATAGCCAAACTTTGACTAACTGCATCATACCTAGACCATTCCAAATGAGTAGTATGTCGTCATCGTACAACACCAAAAATGTCACAATGTTACCGTTGACCTTTTTCTACATACATGGTTCATCTTTTTTTTAATGAAAGTAAATGATTTGATTGTCTCATCAAATGGAAATTCCAAATTCGAGAAGCTTGTTCCAAATTAGAGAAGCTTGTTCTTTAGAGCTTGCATACCTTGTGGTTAGTACCACTAGATGTGAAACCCTTCAGTTATGTCATGCACACATTCTTCTCTATGTTTCCATTAAAGAAAATAGTCTTAAAATTCAAATGACATATCTCATAGTCATGGTATGCAACTATAGCAAATAAAATCCCAATGGATTTAAGCATGGCTACTGAAGAGAACGTTCAAATTTAACATGTTGTCTTTGCTTGAAACCTTTCACCACTAGTCTTTCCTTATAGGTCTATACCTTTCCACTTACTTCAATCTTTCTCTTAAAGATCCATTTGCACTCTATAGGCAATATACCTTCATGTGCATCAACTAAAGTCATACACTTTTGGAGTACATGGAATCCATTTTGGATTTCACAACTTCTAGCCACTTCTTTGAATCGATGTCTGACATTGTTTCTTCATAGTTAGCATCTTCTTTATCATCTATAAGGTGTATCTTTAGGCCACCGTCTATAAGAAATCCATATCTCTTTGGAGCTTTAGATATTCTGCTAGATCTACGAATAGTTTGTGCTATAGGAGGATCTATTGATATGAGCTCCTCAATTTGAATAGTGCTAAGTTGTGGCTCTTATGAAACTTTATCAAGTTCTATCTTGCTCCCACTATTCTTTTAAAATATAAATTCTTTTTTTCTAGAAATGTAGCATATTTAGAAACAAACATCTTTTGTTCCTTTAGGTGATAGAAATAACATCCTAAAATTTCTTTAGGATATCCCACAAACCTATATTTATCAAACCTAGTTCCCAACTTGTCTGCATGTAACCTACTTTACATATGCAAGGCAACTTCAAATCTTAACATGTTTAAGATGGGGCTTTCTCCCTTCAATATCTCATATGGTGTATTAGGTACTGCTTTTGAGGAAACATTATTCAATAAGCATGTGATAGTTAGGATGATATTTCCTTAAAAGGATATATAGGAAGATTAGTGTAACTCATTATAGATTGTACCATATCCAATAGGGTGTGTATCCAAAAAAGATTCCACTAAGATAGAATCTCATTCTCTTTGAGAGAATCGAGAAAATCATCAAGCTAGTATTTAACTCCTTTATCATATCAAAGAATTTTAATACCTTTGCCAGTATGCTTTTGAACTTCACTTATGAATTTTTTAAACCTTTTCATATTATTCAGATTCATACTTCACTAAGTATAGATACCCATACTAAGAATTATCATCGATAAATGTAATAAAGTTGGAGTTGCCTCCTCTAGCATTAACTATTAGAGGTTCACATACGTAAGTGTGTATAAACTCTAACACATCATCGACTCATTCTCCATGTCCGCTAAATGGAGATTTAGTCATTTTCCCCAAGAGACATGCTTCACAAGTTGGATAAGATTCAAAATTTGATAGATGCAAGTATCCATCCTTTACCAACTTGTTTACACTATCCTCATTAATATGACTTGGTCTTAAGTGCCATGTTTAGGAAGGATTTAGATCATTATCTCTTTGCCCTTTTTGTTCAATATGATATATTTTATCTTCTACTTCTAGATAATAAAGCTAAGTAATGAGTCATTACATCTAATGTAGCAATACTTGCTTCATTTCCAAGGCAAACATCGATTTCTCCTTTACTTAGTTTTTTGCTTCTTCTTAGCACCTGAAAACTATTGCAAATGTGAGAACCATACTTGGTAACTAATACCTAAGTAGAAGCATTAATAAAAAATAAGTTAATTTCATCAGAAAAAACTTAGACATGCCTTTTGAAGTCTTGTTGTCTTGTAAGGTGATCCTTCCAGTTTCTCTTCTAGTGTCCATCTTTTCCACAATGGAGCACTATACCTTATCCTTCTTGGATTTCGAGGAACTATCCTTATTGACACCTCCCTTCACTTTTAATGGTTTCTACTTCTTTTTTAAGACATTCTTACCCTTGGGCTTAGAAAAGGAAGCCCTGGCAATAAGTATAATTTGTGTATTAACTTTCTTGATCGTTGCCGCTACAGTATTTAATATATTAACAAGTTGTAGAAGTATAGCTTCAATCTCATTCAAGTTTTAGTTCATAAAATACTGCGAAAATGAGTTTGGAAGGAATTAAAGAATTAAGTCACTACTTAACTCATAATCCATACTAGAATGAGCCAGTCTAAGTGCTCGATATATTTGATCATATTTAATCCATGCTTATAGACTAATGATCGTATATGCATACTAGCCGAAATAGGTCTTTAGAGATTTGGAACCTTGCGTTGCGACTCTACTCACCACACAATTCTTGTAGATACAATATTGCATGAATGTTTTCCACTTTGTCATGGTTCTTCTAAAGCTCATTAGACATAGATGCTACCATGTAGCACCTAAACCACATGTCATTCTCTTTCCACTTCTCAAAAGTAGCAACCTCTTCATCTAGAAAATTAATAGCAACAATTGTTGGAAGTGATTGATAAAGAACATAGGCTATTTTCTTAGAATTGAGAACGATTCTCAAATTCCTTAGCCAATCTAGGAAATTGAACCAGTCAGCCTATTTGCATCAAGTATGTACGATAGTAGGTTTAGTCATTATGATCTATGATATAACAACACATAAAAATAACATATATTCATTTTATTAACTCCCATAAAGATTTGGTCTTTAATTTAAAAGGTACCTCACACTATTCTTTTCGATTCCCACAACCCTCAACGTGGAAAACGAAAAAACCGTTTGGAAGGTTTTGTAGTAGGGATTAGGATCCTATCACTTGCACACTATAGCTTTACGGCAGCGCAACACACTATAATGCACTTGATAAGTGTTAGTAGCATGCCCTACAATCCAATGGCATTTGATGTCTCGAGATATTATATGTAAAAAAAATATTATTCAAATTGTTATCTCAATTAATGGAAAGTTTATTTACCATGAATATTTGTTTAATTACATTGTCATTATGGAGTCCATAGAGTAAGCAATGGGGATAGGATTATGATGAGATCATAATTTTGAAACCTAGTCTTCTCAAAAGCTTTATTTTAAATGTTCCTAGTTGTAGGATTCTAATTAGACGATTAGTAATCCGATTAAGCTAGTACTTACTATGTTTGCTCAATTAGGAAGATGACTTATGTCAATGTCATTTTTGTGCTAGATACTAAAACAAGTATGTGGGTGCTCATTGGAGAATAAGTTCACTGAATATGGCTCAAAATAAGAACACCTAATGATGTTTTACATACCTGTCAATATGTAGTTCTTATGTTACAGTTGTGCATGTGATCCTTAGACCTGAGGACTCATGGTTATCTTATACGCGATTTATTATACTTTTATTCTATTTCATATGGTTCTATTCATGGATCAATAATTTGTAGTAATTGGGTATAATGAGTTTCACATGGAGTTATATGAGTGTACAATAAGGGATCTATCACTCCTAAGTAAAAAGAGAGAATGTTCAGTGTGATCTACTAAGATATAATTTGAGAAGTTCCTTGGCCAAGGCATGGTGAGACTTAGAAAGAAGTTTCTAATTTCACTATAAGAATTATATTCTTGAGATTTTGACACATAGTATTAATGCTAAGGGTTTAATAGTAATTCCAAACCTTAATTAGCTTAATCGAGACATTGCATGATGGAAGGATTGAATTGCATGGTAATTGATAATAGAAAGGTTCAAGGTTTCACAACCAAATATACACTATCTGGGTAGTCATGATATGCTGCTAGGTGTTACTCATTATTATAGAAGCCTTAGAATTAATTTAATGGAAAATTAACTAATTCCTACAAAATGGATAATCAAAAGGAGTTTTGATTCAAAATAAATTAAAAGTTCTAATTAATTGGAAAGGATTCCCATTCTAATTACATAAAAGTTATGACTCACAACTAGATTTGTTTTACCCTAAAAGGTCATGCTGAAAAGAGGCAATATATAATTAGAAAATAACTATAGGGTTTTAGTTTGCAATTAATGGTTAGTTATACCTAATCCTAACACTTTAAATAGTTTATGAATGTGCAGAAATTTACTAGCACATAATGTACGCACAAGTTTCTCCTAGGGTTTAGTTCCTCTTCCTCCACAAAAGAGCGGGAGCTAATTAAGAGAGAAATCGGAATTCAGGATTTTCCTTGTGTGGATTATCTTTAGACATCACATAGTTTTGTGAGTGTTGTGAATTCAAGAATGTGTAGGAATTTATTTGATCATGTTGGAGAATTCGGCTACAACAAATTTAGAGAGTTAATAACACATTGAATCAAACCAATTCTATTTTTAAATGTTTTTGTTCAACATATGTTCTATGTAAATCATAAGGTGATTAGGGTTTATAGGAATCAATGAAAATTTTCAAATTTTCATTTCGTTTTCTAAATTTATTTCCTTTAAGTGGTATCAAAGTCATCCTTATAATTTATGTAGGAAATGGTAGTTTATGGTCATGTCTGTAAAACATTTTATCTTTAAATTCTACAGATTGTGTATTATGTGCAAATTTTAAATGCTCGCAAGTGCACGAATCACAAATAGTATTGCGATGAGTTTACTCTCGAGGTCGATCTCTCAAGGAATTGCAGTGGTTTAAATCTTAAATTACTTTCTTAAAATTTCTAAAACAAACTCTGAAATTAAATCTTAAACACTCTAATTAAAAGATTGGTGAAGAGAAAATTGAAATAAAAACAATTAAGTAAATTAAAGAAAACGAATTATGAAGAGATGAATATAATCAATGAGAACAGTTGGGAGTTGCTATCCAATCATGAATTGGAACATTTGGTGAATATAAAGAATTAATCAACATTCAAGATTATTGGTATTTCCGCTAAGACTAGAGAATTCCATTGATCATGTTTATTCTCCATTTATAACTAATTAATTGAATCCCATGGACCGTGGCATCAATTAATTAGTTAAATTAAGTATAAGGAAAACGCAACCACCTAAATCACAATTTGATTTGAATTCTGATTTAAATTCCTATTCAAGAAAGCTTAATTAGGTCTAGATGATTCGTCCTCAACCTAATCTCGAGTATTAACCTTGACTATTAATAATAGATGGGCAATCCAAAAGCAATAATCAAAAGTAAGAAGGATATTGAATAAGAAATAATCTGGAAAATTTCATAAAACTAAATCCACCAAAATATCCAAAACAATCAAGGCAGCTAAGCCAAACACCCAACAATGCGTTCAGCCACCCATGTTTAAATCCCAATCATAGAATTCAAATACTAGGGTTACAAGCATATTGAAGGAGAAAAGGAGCAAAGATAGAATTTCTTCCTGAATTACAAGATGAATTCTCAAAGTCTGGAAGCGATTGATCGTCATCTTCAATCTCTTAATAAGCCATCTTGATGAAAGAAACTATCTCCTCCTTGAATCTCCCAAAACTCCTCTTGATAATATCTCTCCAAGAACTATCGTCGTCTCCTCCCTTCTCTGAGTCTAAAATTCCTATATATAGCTGTATGGAGAAGGCTTTGTAGACAAAAAAGTCGCCCTAGGGTTTCTATTCAGGCCGAGTGATTCTGCTGCTGTCCAAGTCGCGTGTTTGCTGCTGTCCAGGCCAGGTTTTTGCTGTCCAGAACTGGTCCAGTTGTGCTGCTGTCCAGCTCGTGCAAGTCCCAAAAAATCAGAATTTAATAGCTCCTTCACTTCTGCCACGTTGAAATCACGCACAGCCTGACCTTTGTCTACTAAAATTGCCATAACTCTCTCTAGAAAAATCATATTTATAAGCCATAAAATTCTCCAGAAAATAGACATCCGGATCTTTCTAAGAATATATGGCTCATCTCCTGGTTCTTCCTGAATCAATAATGTTTAATCCACAAAAATCACTTCTGCCATGCTGAAATCACGCATAGCCTGACCTTTGTCTACTAAAACTGCCATAACTTTCTCTAGAAAAATTATATTTATGAGCCATAAAATTCTTCAGAAAATAGACATCCGGATCTTTCCAAAAATATATTTCTCATCTCTTGGTTCTTCATGAATCAATATAGTTTAATCCATAAAAATGACAGATCTGTACGGGTAATTCTGGCAATTTAGTGAAACTCCTTTCCAAGTGCTTGTGAACCTATAAAACAACAAAAAACAACTCAAAGTAACAAATTCCTAAGCTAAATGTATAAATAAATACTTGAAAAACATACAAAATACTAGAACAAATATTCGTTCATCAAATACCCCCAAACCTAGATTTTGCTAGTCTTCAAGCAAAACTAAAACAAAACATAAACAAAACAAACCTTAAAACTGAAATCAACAAAAATCTCATGCCTTAATTCTAATTATGACTCATATCTAGATATCTTATGCACAATTATATTCACAGTCTCAACACTTCATAATTTATTGCTCAAATCAAGTACACATCGCACATCCATATTCCAATGCTCAAAACACCTCACGCCAATTACCCCCAAACCTATTGTCAAGAATCCAAATTTGCTTCGGCTCTAGGCCTCACAGGATTCACTCATTAAGCACATCGAACCTAGGTTTCAAACATTCATCAAGCATATGCGAATAGAAGTTATGTAAATAAGAAATTTCGAATATAAATTCGCATATGAATATGGATATCATCAAAGAACGCTCATATGTTCGCAATATAGATCTCATGAAAGGAATCAAATGTTAGGATTGCAAAGCTATCACATCGCCTATATCATATCCTAGTCAAACACCTTAAGCAAAACATATTGAGTATGAATCTATGCATAGATGGGCGTGGTTGGCCGAACTTGATTTACACCAAAGCTCTTTCTTTTCAACTCTTTATAAGAGCGACTTCAATACCCTTAAAGTATCTCAAGTCCTCTTTCTTATCTAACCAAATCCTTTTTTGATATGTTTCTCATATATATATATATATATATATATATATATATATATATATATATTTGAATAGGAATTTGGATTTTGGATTTTTCTCCAAAGACAGTGGCAACTAAGGCGTATAACGATAGGCACATACTCAAACTTCTTACTTAAGTCATTCAACTAAAATAATGAGAATACACAACATGATACTTCAAGTGAGTTATATAATCCTAGCATTCAATGTAAAACCTATAGAGATCATCTAACAATTAAGGTCATAACGAAGAGTGTTTAAGAGTACCAAGAAACTAACTCTCAGAATAAAACGCTTATAGCTCAAATAACTCACTAGGTAGTCTCCACTATTTGATTCTCAATCATTAGATCTAGGTTCATCTCAGTATCAACATCAAGAGCACGGTCTATGGAATATGAATATGCATCAATCCTCACAAAAACTTGTCAGTGTTAAAGAAACTAAACTCAACGTGCATAAAAGATTTGATTACTAACCATAAAACAAATTGTAGCATGAAAATTTTGTCTCAACAAGTAACAAGTTCTAATTGCACCTCCAAACCTAAACTAAACATTGTCCTCAATGTATGAAATCAAAAATGCGTTAAGAAAAATCTTTAGAAGGGAACAGTGAAAACGAAAGACCAGAAAACATACTCTATCAAATGGGCGGGTTACCTCCCACCAAGCGCTTTCTTTAACGTCTTAGCAAGACGTTGGCTGAACTTATTCAGGATTGTGCACCTCCATGCACTCAACAACCCCCTTCTCATGGACTCCTTCTAAGTAAGGCTTCACACGATGCTCATTGACCTTGAATGTCACTTGAGTCTTCAGGTTCAGCAACTCTACCGCTCCGTGAGAAAAACCGTTGACTACCAAAAACGGTCCGCCCTATCTTGATTTCAATTTTCCTGGAAATAATTTAAAACAAGTGTTAAACAAAATAACTTTCATTCCAGGATAAAGAGACTTACGGATAAGGCCTTGGTCATGGTAACACTTAGTGTGTTCTTTGTAGATCTTTCCATTCTCATAGGCTTCATCACGAATCTCTTCTAACTCATTGAGTTGTAGTAACCACTTCTCTCCTGCCATTGCCATGTCCATGTTCAACTCCTTGATTGCCCAATACGCCCGATGCTCAAGCATAACTGGTAAGTGGCATGCCTTTCTAAAAACCAACTGATACAGCCTCATCCCAATGGGTGTCTTGTATGTCGTGCGGTATGCCCACAATGCATCATTAAGCTTGGTTGCCTAGTCTTTCCGTGATGGTCGCACCGTCTTTTCCAGAATGCCCTTGATTTGTCGATTGCTTACCTCAACTTGACCCGAAGTTTGTGGGTGATATGAAGTCCCCACCTTGTGTGTGATGCTATACTTTTTCAACAACTCGTCACAGAGTTTATTGCAAAAATGGGCTCCTCCATCACTGGTTATGGCCCTCGGTGTCCCAAACCTGCTAAAATATCACATCCTTAAAAAATTTCGCAACACAGTTAGCATCATTGGTTTAGGTTGGTATAGCCTCAACCCATTTGGACACATAATCAATCACAACTAATATATATTCATATCCAAGTGAAGGCAGAAAAAGACCAATGAAATCAATTCCCCATACATCAAATAATTCAATGACAAGATTGTTAGTCAGAGGCATCTCATTTCTCTTTCCAAAACTACCAGTTCTTTTACATTTATCACAACACATGCAAAACTTATGAGTATCTTTAAAGAGAGTTGGCCAATAAAATCTATATTGCAATACCTTGAGAGTTGTTTTCTTACCTCCAAATTGACCCCTACAATGAAGTTTGTGGCAAAAAGAAAGAATGCTCTCATGCTCAGCCTTAGGTACACGTCTCTGAATGATTTGATCTGGACCAAATTTGAACAAATAAGGCTTATCCCAAAAGTAACTCCTGCAAGAAGACAAGAATCTCTTCTTTTCTTGAAAAGAGAGGTTAGGTTGTAAGACACCACAAGCAAGATAATTTACAATATCAGCATACCATGGCTCTTAACTTATAGCAAATAATTGTTCATCAAGAAAAGTGCCAATAATTTTCTTATCTTCTTCTTGCTTATGTGAATCAAAGTCCGAAATTAACCTAGAAAGGTGATCTGCAACAATGTTCTCATTACCCTTCTTATCATTTATTTCTAGGTCAAATTCTTACAAAAGCAAGACCCACCGAATTAGTCTTAGCTTAGAATTTGGCTTAGTTAACAAGTGTCTCAATATCACATAATCCGAATGCACAATGACCTTAGACCCTACTAAGTAAGGCCTAAACTTGTCTGATGTAAACACGACAACCAAAAAATATTTTTCCATGGTGGAATAGTTGAGTTGGGCATCATTAAGTGTTCTACTAGCATAGTAGATCACATGTGAACGCTTATCCACTCGTTACCCAAAAGTAGCCCCTATAGCATAATCAGATGCATCATACATAATCTCAAAAGGAACTAACCAGTTAGGTGCCATGATAATAGGCGCCGATGTCAACTTTTCTTTCAAAGCATTAAAGGCGATAAAGCAATCATCATCAAAAGTAAAAGGAACATCTTTAGACAATAAATTACATAATAGGCGACTTATCTTAGAAAATTCTTTGATAAATCTCCTATAGAAACCTGCGTGTCCTAAGAAACTCCTAATCCCCTTAACCGAAGTCGAGGGTGGCAATTTAGCAATCAAGTCAATTTTAGCCTTATCTACTTCAATACCTTTACTAGAAATCACATGCCCTAATACAATGCCTTGTTGTACCATAAAATGACTCTTCTCCTAACTGAGTGTTAAATTACACTCAATGCACCTTTCAAGTACCAAAGTCAAATTATGCAAACAGTTATCAAATGAGGTTCCAAAAACTGAAAAATCATCCATAAATACCTCAATAAATTTCTCCACTGTTGGAAATCACCTTGACAAGATGCCCAGGTGGTGATCTTCCAAACACCCAAGTCTTGAATGACTTGTAGAAAGAATTTCAGCAATCGAACTCAAGAACAGAAAATCAAAGAAAGAAAGAAGACAAGTAATTTGTTGTCGAGGTTCGGCAATGTGCCTACGTCCCCGTGAGTTCCTCCGAACTCTCTGCACTATCTCAATGGTTCTTACAAAGTTACAGCAATCCCCTTCAAGAATCCAAGTTCTTGAAGAAACAAGAAGAGAAGGAAGAAGATGAGAACTCAACAATGTTCTCTAATCTAATCTAGACTCTCTCTATCTAATTACAACCAGCCTCACTACAAGAGTCCCTCTTGTGTTTATGTCTCTCTAGACAATTCTCTCTTAGTGTTTACAATGATCTCACAATGTCACAAAACTCTCTTGTATGTGTGTTTTTGTATCTTGTATTATCTTGTGAAATGAGGCCTTGAGAACCCCTTTTATAGCCTCTTAATTCTTGGACATTCTTGTGAGTCATTATCCTCCCTTTGATCATGTTCTTCCTTTAATCTCAGCCCTACATCACTCTCCAAGTGATGCTGTGTGTTTTGGTGTGGTGCTGTGTGCTGCGGCGTGACCTGATGCTGCAGCCACCTGATGCTGTGCGCACACCTCCTGCCTGTGGGCAGAAACTTCCATAGCAGTGTGCCTGACCTTCCTATGCTCAAAATTGAAGCACACACATGTGTGCAACCTTATAACTTGCTGGAATTTGATATCCCATAATTTATTTGGACATTAATCAAACTTAGACCATGTTTGGATATGTTTGAAACTTAGACAAATAACAATAATCTCTACCTTTGTCTAAGTGTTCAAAAAACCTGAACCATTGTGCAGAAAGCTTCGGGATCCAAACTCATATTGAGTTACCAATTAACCAACTCCAATCCTAAGTAATTCAAGGCAATGATTGAACTTACTTAGAGGTAGAACTTTAGTACCTAAATCTGCAGGACTTTCCTCCATGGTCTTCTTGTCAACATGAATGCTTCCTTCTGTACCATTTTCCAGAATGTAATGATACCGAACATCAATATGCTCCATCCCCTCATGGAACACCGGATACCTCCACAAGTGCCCCGCACTTTGGCTATCCAAAGATACCACCACCTGCTCTTTTAGGACCTCCCACTCGTCCAACAACCCCTTGCACCCCATAGCCTCCTTTATGGCTTCCGTAGCCGCTACGCATTCTGCCCTGGTTGTTATGAGTGCTACAACTGGCTGACACTGAGCCTCCATGTACCTCAGCAACCACTTCATCCCAAGACAATGCTCTTTTCTGAGATTACTCACATGTTTGCTGAAAACATCCATTGCCCAAGAAACACTTGACCTGTTTCTCTTCCTTTCCCGGATGATTCTCCTCATCCCAAAGATCTTTTGTGCAAGGCTGAGATCCTTCCTCTCGAACTCCTCACTGAGTTGAGATATAAACCTTTCCATCCTCTTCCTGCTGTTCCAAACTAACAGCCCATCAATGACGTAGGTGAGGATACTCACCATCTTCTCCACCTTGTGTCCAGGTGAGAAAGTTTCTGTGAAACCTATGTCTTCTCTTCTTGTGAACCCATTCGCCACCAGCTTAGCCTTGTTCCGGACTTCATCTCTTAGAGGGCACCCTTCTTTAATCTTGTAAGTGCACTTACATTCCACAACTTTTTGATTTCCTAGAATTTTCACCAATTCCCAGAAGTTGTTCTTTCTCAAAGAATCCATTTCTTCCTCCATAGCTAGCTGCCACTTTGACGAATCCTTACACTCCATGGCATCCGTGTAAGTTTCTTGTTCACTCATCTCTCTTTCTGTCCAAGGAGCTGCTGCATCCGCAGCATCCGTAAACCCATATCTTGAAGGTGGTCCAACCAGCCTTTTTTCCTGGTCTCTTATGAGCTGAAAGTCCTTCTGACTTGCTGCAACATCCTTTTCTTGTTCAGCCTCTTCTTAAGTTTCTTGAGCTTGGCAATCATCCAAGGGCTCTACCTGGTCCGAACCCTCTTGCCTCCAGTGCTCTACCTGAACAGAATCTCCCTTGATGCTATGCTCAACAATTTCTGAATTGGTTTCCTCACTAGCCCCTGCAGGGTTAGTTTTCTCCAAGTAGGGAAATAATAATTCATTAAAGACAACATCCCTACTTATTATGAGTTTAAATCCTTCTTTTTCTAAGGACCACAACCTGTACCCCTTGGCCCCTTCCCCATATCCTAGAAACACATATTTTCTAGATCCTGGGCTAAGCTTATCCTCCTTTTGGAGTGCATACGCAGCACACCCAAAAGTCCTAAGGTTATCCAAATCAGGGGGTTTTCCACTCCAAATCTCCATGGGAGTCTTTTGGAACACAATCCTAGAGGGTGATCTATTAATCAAATATGCAGCTGTAGCTACAGCTTCTCCCCAAAAATATTTTGGTAACCCGGATCCATCTAACATGCACCTAACCTTTTCCATAAGGGTCTTATTCATCAACTCAGCAACTCCATTTTGCTGAGGAGTTTCCACAACCGTCCTATGTCTTAGAATGCCATTTAACCTACAGAATTGATCAAGTTCTTGGTTAAAAATTTCTAAGCCATTATCGGTTCTTATCCCCTTAACTACTCTACCCATTTGAGTCTCAACCAGCCCTTTCCACACCACTAATTTATTCAAGGCATCTAATTTATTCTTAACCAAATAAACTCATACTTTTCTTGAATAATCATCAATTAAAGACAGAAAGTAAATGTTACCTCCCTGTGTTGGTGTCCTTGCTGGTCCCCAAAGGTCCGCATGAATGTAGTCAAGAATGCCCTTAGACTTGTGCACTCTGGTGTTGAAGCTGACCTGATTTTGCTGCCCAAAAACATAGCTCTTACAAAAATCCAGTTCTTCTACTTTGTCACCACCAAGTAGACCTGCCTTGCTAAGCACTTGCAGGCCCTTTTCGCTCATGTGTCCCAAGCGAGTGTGCCAAAGGGCTGCCTTGTCCAGCTCAGCCATCAAGCTTGCTGCTTGATCATTGGTTTATGTTTCTCCGATCATCTCATAGAGTCCATCGTTTCTTGCTGCCTTGATCACCACCAAAGATCCCTTGGCCACCTTGATCTTTCCTCCCTCTATCTTGCATGTATAGCCTATGGAATCTAGCTGCCCCAATGAGATCAAGTTCCTCTTCAAATCTGCAACATACCTCACATTTTCCAGCTGCCTTGTGACTCCATTAAACATCCTCAATTGGATATCTCCAATCCCTCTCACTTGGCAAGAATTATCATTCCCCAAGAAGACCATTCCATCATTGATCTTCTTGAAATTCTTGAACCATTCTTTGTGAGGGCTCATATGATGAGTGCACCCGGTATCCAAGATCCATTTCCCGCTGCCTTCTTGCCCCTTGCTCACACTTGAGCACACAACAAGAACATCATCATCTTGCTGTTCTGTTTTGGCAACCGAAGCCTCTCCATTCTTGGTATGGCTTCCTCCTCTATCCCTTGTCATCTTCTTGCAATCTTTCTTGACATGACCCTTCTTATGGCAGTAGTAGAAGCTCTTCCCTCCAAATCTTAGTTTCGAATGCATTCTCCCATGGCTTTTTCCTCTACCTCTGTCCCGGTAATAGCCATGCATGCTACTGTGCACTCTCCCATGGCTCTCTCCTCTACCTCTGTCCCGGTAGTAGCCATGCATGCTGCTGTGCACTCTCCCATGGCTCTCTCCTCTACCTCTTTCCCGATAGTAGCTATGGTTGCTGCCATACCAAGTTGCTGGCCTTCTTTTAAAGAACAGCCCTTTACCACTTGATGCACTCCTTTTCTTGGCATCAAGATCGTCTTGCAACTCTTTCTTAGGATCAAATTTAAAAGCAAAGATTCGTTTATGAAGATACCTCTTATTAGGGAGAGTCTTGGCAAGAAACAACTCATCTAGTTTCTTCCATATTGCAACTGGATCTTCCGAGTCTCCGCACTCCCTTGTGACATTATCCGACATGTGCAAGAAAATGGTGCTGTAGGCCATCTTCTTCATCTCGGTCCGCTGGTCCTCCGTGGCACTAGCTGGAAAAGCATCATCTTCTCCAATAGCCAAGTCAACTTTCTGCTGCATGAGAACCGCCTTGATCTTTCACTTCCATAGGGCAAAGTCCCCCTTTCCATCAAACTTCTCCACACAGAAATTTGAAGCCATCTTTTGCGGACAAGATCCCAGATTTGTGCACTAACCACAACTACTTTCTTTAACCTCAAGAACACAGATCGAAGATGGATCTTTAACACCGTTCTTGAATCAACCTTCAAGAACACGACCGGATCTTGATCTTTAACCGTTCTTGATTCACCCAAGAAGTTTGATCTTTGATTCTTGGAGTCTTGGCTCCGTACCTTCTACTTCTTGTTCCGATAACCAGCTGCTGTGCTCTGATACCACTGTCCAAAGCTCTGATACCACTGTTGGAAATCACCTTGACAAGATGCCCAGGTGGTGATCTTCCAAACACCCAAGTCTTGAATGACTTGTAGAAAGAATTTCAGCAATCGAACTCAAGAACAGAAAATCAAAGAAAGAAAGAAGACAAGTAATTTGTTGTCGAGGTTCGGCAATGTGCCTACGTCCCCGTGAGTTCCTCCGAACTCTCTGCATTATCTCAATGGTTCTTACAAAGTTACAGCAATCCCCTTCAAGAATCCAAGTTCTTGAAGAAACAAGAAGAGAAGGAAGAAGATGAGAACTCAACAATGTTCTCTAATCTAATCTAGACTCTCTCTATCTAATTACAACCAGCCTCACTACAAGAGTCCCTCTTGTGTTTATGTCTCTCTACATAATTCTCTCTTAGTGTTTACAATGATCTCACAATGTCACAAAACTCTCTTGTATGTGTGTTTTTGTATCTTGTATTATCTTGTGAAATGAGGCCTTGAGAACCCCTTTTATAGCCTCTTAATTCTTGGACATTCTTGTGAGTCATTATCCTCCCTTTGATCATGTTCTTCCTTTAATCTCAGCCCTACATCACTCTCCAAGTGATGCTGTGTGTTTTGGTGTGGTGCTGTGTGCTGCGGCGTGACCTGATGCTGCAGCCACCTGATGCTGTGTGCACACCTCCTGCCTGTGGGCAGAAACTTCCACAGCAGTGTGCCTGACCTTCCTATGCTCAAAATTGAAGCACACATATGTGTACAACCTTATAACTTGCTGAAATTTGATATCCCACAATTGATTTGGACATTAATCAAACTTAGACCTTGTTTGGATATGTTTGAAACTTAGACAAATAACAACATCCACCATATCTGAGAAGATTGACATCATGCATCTTTGGAATGTGGCCAGAGCATTGCATAGGCCAAACGGCATCCTCCTAAAGGCAAATATCCCAAATGGGCAGGTGAATGTTGTCTTCTCTTGATCCTCCAGCATAATCGACACTTGATAATAACTTGAAAGACCATCAAGAAAACAATAAAAATCATGCCCTACTAGTCTTTCCAACATCTGATCAATAAAAGGAAGTGGAAAATGATCCTTTATAGTAGCTGAGTTCAGTTTCCTGTAATCAATGCACATTCTCCATCTGTAATCATCCTACTGGGCACTAGCTCATTTTTTTTGTTTCTCACCACTATAATCCCAGACTTCTTAGGCATAACATGAACTGGACTAACCCATCTACTATCTGAAATAGGGTAGATAACTCCTACATCTAGGAGTTTTAAAATTTCTTTCTTCACTACCTCTTGTAGGTTAGGGTTTAGTCTCCTGTGAGCTTCTCTCATAGGTTTGGCATCGTCCTCTAAAATGATCTTATGCATACATGTAGTAGGACTAATACCCCTGATGTTACTTATACTCCATCCGATAGCTCTCCTAAGTCTGCTAAGTTCCTTCAAAACTCTCTCCTCCTGGGTTTGGGTCAAAGTAAATGAAATAATCACAGGATATGTGTCTCCCTCTCCCAGAAATATGTACTTAAGGTTCTTAGGTAACTCTTTAAGTTCAAGCTTAGGTGGAGTAGTATCTTCCCTAGGTAGGGAACTTGGCAATTCTAAAGGTTTACTAGACTTTTCTTAGGGTGACACTGGTATTGCACTATCTAACATCTCATGATACCCTTTAGTCTCCTCTTCTAGTGTTTCCTCTACTCTCTCAGTTGTAAAAGCAACTTCAAGCTTGTCCTTTATTTATGTCTATAAATAAGTGTCAAAAACAAGTGAGTCCACACAATCAATAAAAGAACACTCATCGTTAGTAGAAATAGAAGGAGTGGTTAGAGAATCAAACACTTTAAATTGTACAATCTCACCCAAGACAATCATCGTTAACCTCCAATTATGGACATCAATAATAGTCTTGGTTGTGGCTATAAATGGTCTGCAAGAAGAATTGTGTGCTCCTTGTCCTTAGATAGGGTTCCTTCCATCTCCAATAGCACGAAATCCATAGGCATAATCACTATGTCTACCTGCACCAATATATCCTCAACTATTCCCTTAGGATATTTAACTGACCTGTCAGTAAGTTGAAGGGACATAGTTGTTGAGTTAAGCTCCCCCAAACCTAGTTGCAAGTATATCGAATATGGCATGAGATTTATACTTGCTCCTAAGTCTAGCATTGCTTTAGTGACATTCTTGTTTTCCATTGTGATGTTGATGATGAAACTTCCAGAATCTTTTAGCTTAGGTGGTAAGCTTTGTTGGAGCACCGTACTAGCAACTTCTGACACTATCACTTTCTCATTCTTCTCATATTTCCTCTTTTTGGTGTGAAGTTCCTTAAAGAATTTTGCATATGATGGCACATTCCTGATAACATCCAGAAGAGGCAAATTAATATTCATTTTAGAAAGCATGTCAAAAATATCAAAAAATTGCTTTTCCTGTTTAACATCCTTCAAACGGCTTGGATAAGGAATAGAAGGCCTGTAAGGCTCGGTCACCTTGTGCAGTGTTGTGAAGGAGATGGATCCTTCTCCTTGCTCTCCTCAGATGTTTGAGAATATTATGGATCTTCAGTTGCATTTCCTTTAGGAGTGTCATGCTCCTTTTGCTTCTCAATTGATTTTCCTGCATCACATGGCAAGTCATAAGAGATTTTATCATCAGAATTGTTGTTATGAATTTTACCACTTTGCAGCACTGTGATAGCCTTTGCTTGCTCAGGTTGGCAAGACAACTTCCCTTTTTGATGTACTTGCAATTGTTCCACAAGTTGCCCAATTTATAATTTCACCCTCTTTATTGATGCCTCTAAGGAATCCAACCTTTGGCTGTGTCTCTCATAGTTCTCTTTTCTAACTTAAATAAAAGCACTCAAGTTCACCTCCAAAGTGGGATTTCTAGGCTGATTGGGTGGTGCCACTCAGTTTTGATATTAAACCGGTCTTGAACTTTGAGCATATGTCGAAGGGTTGTTAGTCTTCTAGGAAAAATTGGGATGATTTCTCCACCCAAGGTTATAGGTGTTAGAATATGGATCATTCCTTGGCCTAGGATGGTAAGACTCCCTTGAATTAACTTATTCTTGTTCATTTCCTGCATAAGATTCATAAGACAAAGAACAAGTGTTAGCACCGTGACCAAAAAGCCACAAACTCCACATACCAATTGTTGGGCGTGTTTGTGGTAGTGAGAAGTTTGACTTGTTTGGTCAACTCTGCAAGTTGCATTGCCATATTGTACTTGGTAGGATCAATTCATTAACCCCAACTCTCCTTCCTCTTACACTCTTTTGTTGGGAATTAGCACACAACATCTCATATAGCTCGTATGTTTCCTCAGCAATCTTTACTCCTATGGCTCCACTGGTAGCGTTATCAACAGTATATTGACATTGTTGTGTCAATCCATCATAGAAGAATTGATTTTGCAGCTACAATGGGTACTGATGGTGGGGACACTGGATTAGAAGCATCTTAAACCTGTCCCATGCTTCATGGAAGGGTTCTCCCTCCATTTGTGAGAACATGGCAATATTAATTCTCAACTCAATGGTCTTCTGATGGGAGTAGAATTTGTTCATGAACCGATTGTAGACCACTTCCCATGTAGTCCAAGAACCGGGTGGAAGAGTCATCAACCACACTTTTGCTCTATCTTTTAATGTGTAGGGGAAGCATCTCATCCTGAGTTTATCCTCATTCAGCCCCTGTAAAGGAAAAGTCTGCACTGTTGCATAGAAATCCCTTATGAAGGTTAATGGGTCTTCATTTGGAATTCCATAGAATGAAGGGAGCATGCTAAAGTGGATATTTTTTATCTCATAATTTCGTGCAACTTCCCCCAGTTTGATGCAAGATGTGGAAGTGCCGATGATCGGCCTTGCGTACTCCTTTATCATAATTTGTCTTTCAGCTCCTTCCATTCTTTCAGGCTCCTCTTTTCTATTCCCTCAACGTTTTCTTTTTCTTCCGTAGTCTGTAACGTATCCCTTAGCCTATGGATGTTGTCTATTGCTTGCACTAGATTTCTCCCTTGGGATCTTCTATCGTATATGTACCTAAAGAAAATAAAAGAAAAATTTAGTTACCACGAATCAAGAGAGCGAACATCAAGAAACAAATTATACCAATTTAAATCAAGAAAATCAAGAAGCAAATAATGAAAGTTTGACGAAATATAAGAAATAAAAATTACACCTAAAAGAAAGAAAAGAAATAAAAATAAAAATAAAAACAAAGAAAATAAATAAAGAATTAAACCCCAATTCCCCTATAACAGCACCAAAAACTTAATGTGCAAATTTTAAATGCTTGCAAGTGCACGACTCACAAATAGTATTGCGATGAGTTTACTCTCGAGGTCAATCTCTCAAGGAATTGCAATGGTTTAGATCCTAAATTACTTTCTTAAAATTACTAAAACAAACTCTGAAATTAAATCCAAAACACTCTAATTAAAAGATTAGTGAAGAGAAAATTGAAATAAAAACAATTAAGTAAATTAAAGAAAACGAATTATGGAGAGATGAGTATAATCAATGTGAACAATTAGGAGTTTAGATTGCTATCCAATCATGAATTGGAACATTTGGTGAATATAAATAATTAATCAACATCCAAGATTATTTGTATTTCCGCTAAGACTAGAGAATTCCATTGATCTTGTTTATTCTCCATTTATAACTAATTAATTGAATCCCATGGACCGTGTTCATCAATTAATAAGTTAAATTAAGTATAAGGAAAATGCAACCACCTAAATCACAATTTGATTTGAATCCTGATTTAAATTCCTATTCAAGAAGGCTTAATTAGGTCTAGATGATTTGTCCTCAACCTAATCTCGAATATTAACCTTGACAATCAATAATAGATGGTTAATCCACAAGCAATAATCAAAGGTATGAAGGATATTGAATAAGAAATAATCTGAAAAATTTCATAAAACTAAATCCACCAAAATATCCAAAATAATCAAGGCAGCTAAGCCAAACGCCCAACAATGGGTTCAGCCGCTCATGTTTAAATCCCTATCATAGAATTCAAATACTAGGGTTACAATCATATTGAAGGACAAAAGGAGTAAAGATAGAATTTCTTCCCGAATTACAAGATGAATCCTCAAAGTCTTGAAGCGATTGATCGTCGTCTTCAATCTCTTGATAAGCCATCTTGATGAAAGAAACCGTCTCCTCCTTTAATCTCCTAAAACTCCTCTTGATAATATCATTCCAAGAACTGCCATTGTCTCCTCCCTTCTTTAAGCCTAAAATTCCTATATATAGTTGTATGGAGATGGCTTTGTAGACAGAAAAGTAATCCTAGGGTTTCTGTTTAGGCTGTGTGCTTCTGCTGCTGTCTAGGCCGTGTGTTTGCTATTGTCTAGGCCAGGTTTTTGCTATCCAGAACTAGTCCGATTGTGCTACTTTCCAGCCCATGCAAATCCCAAAAAATCAAAATTTAATAGCTCCTTCACTTCTGCCACGCTGAAATCACGCACAGTCTGACCTTTGTCTACTTAAACTGTCATAACTTTCTCTAGAAAAATCATATTTACAAGTTATAAAATTCTACAGAAAATAGACATCTATTTCCAAGAATGTGTGGGTCATCTCTTGATTCTTCCTGAATCAATACAGTTTAATAAGAAGAAATCACTTCTGTCACGCTGAAATCACACACAGCCTTACCTTTGTCTACTAAAACTGTCATAACTTTATCTAGAAAAATCATATTTATGAGTCGTAATATTCCCCATAAAATAGACATCCAGATCTTTCCAAAAATATATGGCTCATCTCCTGGTTTTTCCTGAATCAATATGGTTTAATTCGCAAAAATGACTGATCTCTACGAGCAATTCTGGTAATTTAGTGAAACTCCTTTCCAAGTGCTTGTGAACCTATAAAAAAACGAAAAACAAATCAAAGTAACAAATTTCTAAGCTAAACAAAAAATTAAATACTTGAAAAACATGCAAAATACTATGACAAATATTCGTTCATCATGTATTCATAAATCTAAAAGCTAGATTAGGTTTTATGAAACCCTACGTTAGTAAATTCAAGAAAGTGTTCTTGAATTATATATTATCATATGATGATAAAAAAATTTGTTGTGGATTTTTTTTCAAGTTAATTAAATAAATAAATATTAATTATAAATAATTTCGTTGATCAAAATATGATTTTGAATAAAAAGAAATTTGTTTTGGGTAGAAAACTCAGGTGAACATCTTGAAAATTTGTAGAAATTAAAGGGATAGTGCCTTCATCGAGGGGATAGTTGACTATACCCTTAAAGGCCTGATTGAAATTAGGTAGAAATTTTTTACAATTGACTACCTCCAGGGGACAGTCGACTATGCCATCAAGATCTGATGAATTTTTGTATGTAGACTTTATACAATCGACTGTCCATGGGCACAGTTAACTATCGAGATGTGAAAATTTGAATTTTTTTCAAAAGATTTTTAAATTGCTTCAGTTTTCTTCAAAATTAAAATCTGATTTTAATTTAAATAAATTGTATGATTTTTATTATTAAAATTTTAAATTAAATAGGTTTGATTAATTGAGAATTGCTCTTAATTTTAAAATCAAAGGTTTTAATAAATTGGACTTTGATTTGGAATTGAAACTCTAATAAATCTAATTCCTATTTGGAATAGGATTAAGAAAAGTTTTTAGAAACCTAATTTGATTAGGGTTAATAATTTTATAATTAAAGTAATAACTATAATAAATTACATTTAAATTTATATATGCAATATGATTGTATGTGTGTTCAAGGATGGGTGATTATGGGCTTAAGAAAAAATAATTGAGCTATGTTATTGGTCTTTATTCAATGTGATTGAATTTATTGTTGTAATTTTATTGCTTTTAATATCTAATTCTCTATTTTTGGGATATTTAATTTTAAATGAGGTTTGCGTATCTTACCTCTCTTTTATTTTTGGTTTTAAACTCTAACTCCTTATTGTAACTCTCTTCGATTTTGAATCAAGGTTTTTTTTTATTGATTATGTAATTTAATTAGTTAAAATTGTTTGATAGGAGTAGATAGGAATTTTTTATGCAAAGCTAGAGGATGATCGAATGCGCAAGGAAGCAAGTGAGGTCCATTTCAAGATTGTAAAGCCCGTTATGTGGGAATTGGTGAAATATATTATAGAACCTTAAATTAAGACCAGTGATTCACTTAGTGGCTTAAGTGTATCATGCAAAAAATCACCCAAAGTCATATTTATTTGATATTATATGATGTATGATATGTATGTGATGCATGTTCAATTAATGATGAGACTAATGACCAATTAAAATCCCTTATGAAACTAATTGCTATTAAGTTGTAACAAAGAGATATTATGAATGTCTTATGGTGGCTTTCCACCATTTTCGAGATATACAAGATCTAAAATTCTAAGTAAGTTTTGTTGTAGATACGCGAGACTTATATTATGAGAGATTCATGATGCCCTATTAAATATATGATATAACGAGGTAGGAAACTAATAAATCCAAGAAACTATTATGTAACGGATCATTGGTTCAATCACCTACACTTATGAAAATAATGGGTTTGACTTAACTAGAATATATTGTCTAAGAAACTATCATTTGAGGATAGTATATTTTTATAGGCCGAAGGAATGATTGGGAATTATATAAGATGTAATTGACAAGTGTTATCTACGTGCTAAAGGTTTATTATAACCAAAAAAAATTTATGCAAAAATATTTTAAACGAGTAATGGGATCCAAATCCCTAAGAGGAGACCATCCAATGAGGTTACCCGAATTTCATACCGAGGAATTATGGAATTCGAAAGAATAGTGAGAGTAACCAATATAATTAAAAATCGAATCTATTAGTCGATAATAAAATTGAATATATGCTAATTTTCTGTTTTTGTTGACTTTAGATCACAATGACCCATCTCAATCCACTATCCAGAATTCTTGATACAAGCAGACTGACTAGGCCAAATTTCCTAGACTAGCTAAGGAACTTCATAATTGTTCTCAATTTTGAGAAATTTGGCTATGTTATTGATCAAATACTTCCAACAAGTGTTGTTGAGAATTCATGCAAGAAGAGATTGCTACATTCAAGAAGTGGTAGGAAGATGACATGAAGGCTAGGTGCTACATGCTAGCTTCAATGTCTAATAAACTTTAGAAGAACCATGAGAAGATAGAAAGCGCTTAAGCCATGTTACTTCATATCACATTGGGAGGTTTTAGATCTTATAGGGCCTCTTTAGGGTAAAGATGCTTGAAAGATCATCAATCCAAGTGATAGTAGTGTACCCTACAAGCCAATAGCATTTGATATTTGATCGGTGCAAAACTACAAGTGCACAGTATCATAGTTTTAAAGTTAAGTGATAAGAAGAGTATCGTCCTCAGGAATTGGTAACTTGCTTCTGACAAATATTGAAATTATACTAATCTCGATTTTATTTAGAAAAATCTTTTTTCTTGTTGTTTGTAATTACAATACGAAATAAAATCAATTTAAAGTAAATAATCAAAGGAAAAGAAAGCTTTTTTTTTTCGAATATCAAATTAATAAAAGAAAGAACTTCTAGGAAACCGATTTCATTTAATTCCTCACTATGGTTAACTCATCTAACTAATTAAAATTGATCATTTCTGTTTGTTAGAGAAATCTCCAATTTATCCAAAAGCCTCTTTCGATAGTCAATTGGAAATATTCTTGTTCATTATCCTACACCAGAGTATGCAAATTAATAAAATAAAAAAGCATTAAGACCAGCGATTTTTTTAGACTACACAAGTTCATATAAGTCTTTCGATTTCTATATTTACCTAGACTGAAATATCCAAGTTTTATCTTGTAATTCCTTCTTTCGACAGTAAATCACAAGATCAGGATCATCTAATTAATGGCCAGTCAATTAGAAGCATTAAATTCAAAATAAATCAACCAAACATAGAAGAGAATTACTGCAAATCAACATAGAAAAGCAAACATAGTTTGAAATTAAATTACATCATTTTCCTAGAATAAAGAAAGTTTAGTTTATGCTGAAAATTAAATTTTACAGCAACGAATTCATCATAATTTCGTGAACTAGAGTGCGTTCAGCTACTGCTGGTGTTGTGGAGAGTTGCTGTATGATCAGTGCTGGATACCGAGCAGGGGGCAAGGTAGGTGTTGGCTGTGAGGAAGCAGCTGCTGGTGCCGGATTAAGACAACTTCTGGTGCCAGATGAAGAGGACTGGTGGTTCCAAGCTGCTACTGCCGAATAAAGAGGAGAGGGCTGCCTCTTAAGCTGCAGTCTGTCTCTTCTAATTAGGGTTCCTTCCTTTCCTTTATATGGGCTCCAAAGTCTTTGACGCCGGGTAGAATAGCGATTATTCTGCAGGCTAGTCGTAACAGATATCTCACAGGGAGAAACACAAGAAAAACCCTAAAAACACAGAGAAACAGCTCTGATGCTTTATTTAAAATTATGCAAATACCAATAATAATGATGATCTCTCTTTTCCATATGTGGCCTCCTTATTTATAAGGTCAAAACAAAAAAAAGAAAAAATCCCCGAAAACATAATCCTGGGGAAAACTAAGGAAATTACTAAAATTAAGCGATTGTATTAAGGCAGAATCAACGGCAGTCAATTCTGGCTTGAATACAAAAAGAAATTGCAAATGGAAAGTTTCCTAAAACTGGAAACTGTAAAATTGAAGGCCTAAAACAGAATCAATGGCAGTCAACCATTTTTGCGCTGATCTGCCAACTCAAGGTATCTCAGTGCCAACAACGTGTTATCTGACAACTCAGCATCATCTGACTCGGATCCTCCTGCATTAGTCGCCTCGAGTTGGAAAGAACTCATCCTCGAGTTCACAATAGCTTCATCGGAATCCACAAAACAAGGACTCAGGTGTTTCACATTAAAGACATCAGGCAGCAACCTAGGAGGAAGATCCTCTGACATCAGATTAGAAAACTCTGCTAGCAGCTGCTGCACCTCTACTAGTAAATCTGGATTCATGTTTGCTGCACTATTCCTACAAGGCAGCAGAGTATAGGCCACGTCTCCACGCTCAATCTCAGCTTAAAACCTGGACATAGAAAGCAGATTAATATTATTGGCTATCGGGGTAGAAGTGGTTCTTTCCCGATGAGGTGCCAACACAATCTTCTTCCCTTTGATGCTAAAGGAATATGTATTTTTCCTCCCATCATGAATAACACTGCGATCATGCTGCCAAGGTCTACAATACATGACAAGCATCCATAGACACAACATCACACCAAGCATTATCAAGATATTTCCTACCAATCGAAAAAGACACTAGGCATCGCCTATCTCCTGTTACCTCACTGCCATTATTTAGCCACGATAATTTATACGGCTTGGGATAACGATCTGTCTTCAACTACAATTTTTGGACAGTCTCTTCAGACACTACGTTCTCACAACTACCACTGTCAATGATCATCTTGCAGACTTTCTCTGTAACTGTGCAGGTCGTGTGAAAAATATTGGTTCTCAACCAATCGTCCCCTGTATCGCTCTTAGGGGTCAGTAGACTCTTACGAATAACCAGAGTCTTATGGCCATCGCCATACAACACATCTCCATCTTCATCATCGTCATACACAGACTCTCCAATCTTCTCAGTTTCATCTACCCCGTCGTCCTCAATTAGGAGATTTTTGCCCTTATGACTAGCAGGCTTCCTACACTCAGTCGATTTATGCCCATGTTCACCACATCTGAAACATTTAATATTTGGGTTAGAGTTACCTTGGGGTGGCTGCTGGGCAGGACGGGATTCTTGAGGGTGAACTAGCTGACTGCTTTGATCGCTTCTGATCACTGGCCTCCTGTTCTGCTGTTTTTCCATCGCAAGTGCACGCTGGTATGCTTTAGAAACAGTCGACATTGAGTGAAGGCTAGGACATCCTGCAGAGGCTGTCGTAATCCCCCCAAATACCGTGCCACCATCTGCTCTTCTTTCTCGGATAAATTATTATGGGCTATCAATCGATAGAACTCCTCCGTGTAATCATCCACCGATCTTGTGCCTTGCCTCAACTAATGAAGTCGCTGAAACAAGGTTTGAGTGTAGCCGAAAGGAAGGAAGTGACCCGTCATCTTCTTCTTCATCCTCTCCCAATCTATGATCTTGACCTTGCCCTGCCGATCGCGTACGCAGATACTCTGCCTTTGAGTTTGATAGTGACCAGTTTCACTTTGACACGATCTGGGACTTCCTTATACTCAAAAATACACTCTACTTCATTCAACCAATTAACAAATCCTTCAGCCTATAACGGACCAAAAAACTCGGGAAGATCTACTCTGAAACCAAGGTCTCCATAACGATTCTCCCGACCACAGTGCTCCCAAAATCGAGCAGGATTGTGATACGGGTTTTCGAAACTAGAATCGGAATAGTGATATTCCATCTCACGATCACTGAAATTCTGCACCGCTAGATGCTGGGTTAACTCTGCAACTTGCCTCTGTAAATCCTCAATCATCGCATCTTGAACGTTACGATCACAGTTTGGGGCTTCCTCATTCGGAACCTGCCGTCGACGACCATGACCACGACCACCAGCCATGGAACTAATGAAATCTCACCCCAAAAAGATGCTGAAGCTCTGATACCAACTGACACCAGGCAGAATAGCGATTATTCTGCAGGCTAGTCCTAACAGATATCTCACAAGGAGAAACACAAGAAAAATCCTAAAAACACAAAGAAACAACTCTGATACTTTATTTAAAATTATGCAAATACCAATAATAATGATGATCTCTCTTTTCTGTATGTGGCCTCCTTATTTATAAGGTCAAAGCAAAAAAATGAAAAAATCCCCGAAAACATAATCCTAGGGAAAACTAAGGAAATTACTAAAATTAAGTGATTGTATTAAGGCATAATCAACGACAGTCAATTCTGACTTGAATACAAAAGGAAATTGCAAATGGAAAGTTTCCTAAAACTGGAAACTGCAAAATTGAAGGCCTAAAACAGAATCAATGGCAGTCAACCGTTCTAGGTAGTCCACCTGCCATTTTTGCACTGATCTGTCAACTCAAGGTATCTTAGTGCCAACAACGTATTATATGACAACTCAGCATCATTTGACTCGGATCCTCCTGCATCAGTCTTCAATTAAAATTTCCTTTTTTAAACAAGAGAAATAGTCCCTTAACGATAGGACATTAAAATTTGGATCTTTCCCTTCTTCTAAACCTAAAATATATTAAATGACAACAATGTAGCCTAAAACCAACAAAAATTAATAAAATTAGATTAAATTTAAAAGTTAAGACGTGATAAAAATAGGAAATTATGCACGGCATCAAACACCCCCAAACATAACACTTTATTTTTCCTCAAATAAAAATAAAACGAACCCATAGAAAAATTTCATCACTCACCAAGCCATGATCTGAATTTAGATTTCATTACTAGCATCTTACTCTTTTAATATCAATGATAAAGGAAAATCAATCAAAAATTTTGCAATTTGTCAATTAAGAGTTAAGAGACTACTTCAACCTAAAGCTAAGTCCTTGTGTGTGTGTGTGATATAGTCATTTTAACTCCAAACCACCCACAAACTCAGATAAAAGTAGAACAACTAAAACTAGAGGACTTCTCTTAAAATCTAACTCCATAAGTCCAATTTTTATAAACCCTCTCCACTAATGTAGTCAACACCAAAATCAGAGATCAAATGGTCTTTAATGAGGTTGTAATGACAAGCCACGAGGTGAGGGCTAATAATTTTTACCCCTCATTGATACTTTGATCCCCTTCACCGATATTTAATAATCCTCTCGCTGATATATATCCAAAATATTTGGTTTTAGGAAATTCTAAAAATAATATATATTAATATCAGCGAGATTATTCTTGTCGCTAATACTTACAAATCCCGTCGCTGATGTATATTCTAAAAAAGAAGCCCAAAATGACGTAGTTTCTATTCACGATTTCAACCCAAATTCCTCCCTCTCACAGCTCGTCCGTTCTCTCTCTCTCTCTATCCACGATTTCTTCCTCTCCTCTCACATCTGTCCGCTCGCACCTTCCTCCACCAACGACCACTCCAGTGACCCCTCGCCACTCCTCCATCTTCCCTCTATTTTCTCTTCTCTCTTCACCATACTCTCTCTTTTTCCCCACGTATTCTTCATCTTCTCTCTCCTCCATGCTACTGTACTAGGTCGCATCGGTCACTACCAACTTCACGATTTTTATTTTTTGATCTATCTTCTCTCTTCACCTTCACGATTTTCATTTTTTGATCTATTTTCTCTCTTTACAAAAAAGAAAAATCCGACCACTTGTAGATGTTTTTTGATGGCCCACACGACGATTTAGGAAAGGTAAGTCTCCATCTTCCTCCTATTTCTCAACTTTCTCTCATTAAGTTGTATTTAAACAATTAGGTACAATTTTTATATTATTGGGGTTTGAATTAATTTTGGTTATTAAAAAATGTTTATATCTTATTTTCTTGCAAAGTTTCATCATTCTCAATTTTACCCTCAACTGCCTCTTGAATATCAGCTTGCATCCTCCACTAGTTAGGTACGTTTGTAACACTTGATTTTACTAAATGTACTAGCTATGTTATAAGCTATTGAAATGCTAATCTAAGTTTTACTATACTAATTATCCGATATATATTATATGCTTTTATGACGAGATTGACTTATACATATTTTAAATGCTTAACTTATTAGTGTGTGTGTGTGTATGGGGGTAGATGTGTAAGGTAGTTAGTTTGTATGTTAATATGTTATTTAGTAATTATGTCAATCTGTTAGTATGTTAGTATGTCAGTTAGTTTGTTTGTATATTAGTTTGAAGGTTAGTGTATTTGTATGTTAGTTTTTCTGCTAGTTTATAGGTTAGTGTTTTAGTAAGTTAGATACCATCCAAAAGAGAACGATACACCCAGTATATTACTATATTAGTATGTAGGATTGGATTGGTTGAATTACCAAAGATTTCTTTAGCACTTGAAATCTTATAATTTAAGTCTTACCCTTAGATTGCTCATCTAGAGATTATTGAGTGTTACAAATGTTCTTGTTTCTTACCAATTAATATGTTTACAATAAGAGTGTTTGTGTTCAAATAATCTTTGGATTGTTCAGTGTGGATAGTTTAGGAATACCTGATCCATATTTCAACTAGTTTTTCCATGCTTGTTTTGTTTAGAGTAAATTTCAGTAGCATCTCTTCCCTATTTCCCAGGTACATACTGAATTCTAGGTTATCTCATTCATATAGCTCCGAATTTAAGCCGTGCACTTGGAGAATTAAGGGGAGATGCTTGTGAAAAATACTTGAAACAAACAAGTCTAGAAAACTAACTGCTATATAGATCATGCATTCTTGAATGGGTTAGGAACCTCCACCTATTAGTGAATGGAAAGAACACATTTATTAAGCAGAAACATGTAGTAGTTGGAGATTATGGGAATGACTTTAAATTTTTTATCGTTTTAGCCGGTGGAATGATATCAGTTAACCAAAGTTGGATGGATTGTTGGGTTGTGGATAATGCTCTATCATAGGAATTTGAGTGCGGAGTTCAAGAATTTCTTGACTTCGCCTATAGGAATGTAAGTTTTGTGCACGAAGGAACTATACGGTGTCCTTGTAAAGTTTGTAAGAACAACAAGTTCCTAACTCGAGATGAGGTTACCCTACACCTATACAGAAAGGGTTTTGTAAATTATTACAAGAATTGGTCTCTCTATGGGTAAGCTAATTGGGTTAGGTTACCGTCTACAAAATCATTTGACTATGTGGAAGAAGGTTTTAGAGAAATGAATCGGATTTGGGACATGGTAATGGATGCTGTCGGGCCAAATTTTAATTGGGATGCAGAAGATGGGCCGAATCCCGATGTTGCAAAGTTCTATAACATATTGAGAGATGCTGATGAGCCTTTGTGGGAGGGTTGCAAAAAACATACTAAGTTATCGACAGTCTTGTATCTATTGAATTGTAAATCTAATTTCAAAATGTCTGAGAACTGTTACAATCGGTTAATGTCAACAATCAAGAGTATGTTACCGGAAAGCAAGAAGTTTCCTGAAAACTTTTACTAGTCGAATAAGATGGTGAAGGGGTTAGGACTTGGTTATGAGAAGATACATGTATGCCCAAATGATTGTATGTTATACTACAAGGAAGATAAAGAGAAAAAATATTGTGACATGTGTGGCCATGGTCGATTTAAACCTAAACAAGTGGGTAATAAGAAGCAAAAAGACATTCCATACAACTTTTTGAGTTACCTCTAGTCACACCAAGGCTTCAAAGGTTTATATATCCATAAACACTGCCCAACACATAAGATGGCACAAAGAGGGAAAACGTAGTAAGCTAGAAATGGTCATCCACTCGGCTGATGGTGAGGCGTGAAAACACTTTGATGATAAACACCCGTTGTTTGTCGTCGAACAATGAAATATTAGGTTAGGACTCTCAACTGATAGGTTCACACCGTTCAGTCATTCGGCTGCTCCTTACTTTTGTTGGTCGATATTTTTCACCCCATACAACTTACCACCTAGGATATGCATGAGGGAGCAGTTTCTTTCCTTATCCTTGGTCATTCCAGGTCCAAACCACCCTAGTAAAAATCTGGATATCTATCTGAGGCCGATAGTAGATGAGTTGAAAGCATTGTGGACAGATGGAGTTATTACGTACAATGCATCTAAAAAACAAAATTTCAATATGAAGGCCTCATTTTAATGGACGGTTAGTGTCTTTCCCGCGTATGATATGCTTTTTAGTTGGAGTACTCATGGGATATTGGCTTGTCCTTACTTGAGGAGCGTACCAAGTCATTCCGACTGCCCTATGGTCATAAAAGATGTTGGTTTGATTCCCATCGTCAATTCTTACTGATTGATCATGTTTTTCAAAAGCAAAAATACAGTTTCAAAAAGAACATAGTGGAGTACTCTTTCCCACTGCATCGGTTTTCTAGCGAAGAATTGAAAAGATAGTTTTATTTTTCAAACAAATCACCTTTGGACGTGGGTCAATATAGGTGATTCCTGGATTTGGGAAGGAGCACAATTGAGTGAAAAGAAGTATCTTTTGGGAATTTCCTTACTGGTCAACAAATCTAGTTCACCATAATTTGGACGTCATGCATATTTAGAAAAATGTTTTCGATAATGTCTTCAACACTGTTATGGATACCAAGGCCATAAAAAACAATGCAAATGCTCATGAAGTTATGAAGGAGTTATATAAGCATCCACAATTAGAGTTGGTTGAAGTGAATGGAAAAATGAAGAGACTCAAAGCGACCTACACATTGTACAAGTCTCAAATAAAGGTTGTGTGCGAATGGGTTTCAAAGTTGAAGTCATCGGATGGATATGCCTCGAACATAGCTCAATATGTTAAAGTAAACAAGTGCAAGTTCCATGGCATGAAGAGTCACGATTGCCATGTTTTCACGGAGAGATTAATGCTATTGGCATTTCATGACTTTTTACTAGACTCAATATGGGATACTTTGACAGAACTCAATCACTTTTTTAGAGACATATGTGCAATCGAACTACGAGTTGCCATATAGAGATTCTTGAGAAGAACATAGTGGTGACCTTATGCAAACTAGAGAATATATGTCCCTTAGGATTTTTTGATTCTATGGAGCATTTATCGATCCATTTACCGTACGAAGCCAAAGTTTGTGGCCTTGTTCAGTACCGGTGGATGTATCCCTTTGTGAGGTAACAATCTTTTTCGATGTTTATCCATTTTATAAAGTGTTTTCTATCTTCCTATTAATAATTTTTTTGTAATTTCCATTTATGAAAAATAGGTGTATGAACATTTGAAAGAAAAAGGCTCGTAATAAAGCACGCTTGGAAGGTTCCATTGTTGAATCCTACATTATAGATGAAGTTTCCAACATTTGCTCCAAATATTTTGAACCCAGTGTTCAAACAAAGTTGAATCAAGCTCATCGTAATGACAATGGGCGGGAGGAAGGGGGAGGGGTGTTATGGGGCTAAAGGATTGTCTTTCAATTTTCTGTTATCTTGGTCGTGCCTTTGGTGGTCCGAAAAGTATAGTATTAGATGAGAATGAGATCAAAGCCGCAAAGACACATTTTTTATTGAATTGTACGGAGATTGGACCATATATGGAGTAAGTATTTAACTCAATAATTATTTCTAATGTTTTCTTTCCATAATTACATATGTTAATTCAACACAAAATAATGTAGACAATATGATGACATGCTGAGGCATACCCAACCCCTTCTTAGTGACGCTAAAATAGAGAAGCTTTGCGTAAAGAATTTTGCATCATGGCTTCATGACCTTGTAAGGATTTTTTTATAATATATTATAATTCTGAGCATGTACATCTAATTAATATTCTTAACAGTTTTTATATTATTGCACAATTTTTTTTATTGTAATAGGCTTTAAACGACCAAACCATAAATGAAAGGATTCGAGAAATAGAACTTGGACCCTTTAAACATATGAGGTGTTATAGCGGTTATACTGTAAATTGATTTAAGTTTCACACCCAAAAGGTATGGAAAATTTAAGAAGACAATGAATATTGGTGTATGTGTCAAAGGTAGTTGTTACGATGCATATTAACGTGATTTCTCTAGTATGTTGACAGAAATTATAGAGGTACAATATGCAAGGGTTGGTAATACCATTGTATTGTTTAGATTTCACTTGTATGATTCTGAGAATGGACTTAAATTGCACCGACTACATTGTCTAGTAGATATTAACCATAAATTAAGGCTTAACTCAAACGAGCCATTTGTCTTGGTAGACCAAGCAACCCAAGTTTACTATTGACCTTATCCATTAAAAAAAAAGGATAGAAGTGACTGGTGGGCAGTTTGTAAAACCAAAGCGAGGGGCTTGGTTGATGTTCCTTCCAATGAAGATCAAACTAACGATCTAGTGCTTATTGTTACGGAATACTTCCAAGATGATGAAGCACCGTTTCCAAATCGAATTCTTCTGGATGATGAACTAGATATATCAGGTATTCTTCATGATCGTGATAGTATAATGGAAGATATAAATTCGTCAGTTATACGTGCTCCTAGAAACTTAGAAGTAGATGAAGTGTTGTATAAAGAAGAAAAAGAAAATGACGATGAAGACAATGATGATGAAGACAATGAAGGCGACGATGATGATGAAGATGATGAAGACAATGAAGGTGACGATGATGATGATGATGAAGAAGATGAAGATGACAATGATGACGATGATGATGATGATGATGATGATGACGATGACGATGATGACAACGATGACGACGACGATGATGATGATGATGATGATGATGATGATGACAACGATGATGACGACGACGACGACGACGATGATGACGATGATAATGATGATGATGATGACGATAATGACGATGATGATGATGATGACGATGATGACGATGATGATGACGATGACGACGACGACGATGATGATGATGATGATGATGATGATGATGATGATGATGATGATGATGATGATGATGATGATGATGATGATGATGACGATGATGATGATGATGATGACGACGACGACGATGATGATGATGATGATGATGACGATGAATTTCTCTTGCTATTTGTGTATACCAACTCTGGTACTTACATGGATATCGATTAATGAATGGTAATGATATATATTGTACTAGTTATTTAAATTGAATGAATTTCTCTTGCTATTTGTGTAACTTGTAAATCATTTTTATAATTTTTAAATTGTTTCTGCCAATTTTATTCATTCAATTTTTTATAAAATAAGATGATGATTAGAGGTAGAGGGAGAAGTAGAGGTCGTGTGGCCGGTCACAGGAGCGGTATTGGACAACCCATGGCTGACCCAGGACCTGCTACAGGTAAAGTATATATATAATTTTTGTTCATTTTTTATACTGCTCTTTTAAATCTATATTGAATTTTATATTGACATATCAATATATATTAAAACTATAGGTAGAGGGGAGCCTGTTATGGGACCGGATTTGGAGGGTGTTCAAGAGGTGGCAAGGATTGGGAAAGGATAAACACAAACTTCAGAACCCCCAGCGAACCCTCCAGAGCGGACCCTGCTGACTATCCTGTCCTGGAGGTGCTTTTATATTTAATTTGTAGTGGGGTAAAATGTTTGTTACCTTTATTGTTTTTGATATGTAGTTGACAATACACCTTCGATGTTTATAGGGCTTTCTCAGGGTATAACAAGGTGGTGGGTGTCATTTCCCACATTGCTCTATGCCATATGCCAGCTCTTTATCCTTCATGGAACCATTACTATTGGAAATCACCTTGATAAGATGCCCAGGTGGTGATCTTCCAAACATCCAAGTCTAAAATGAGTTGTAAAGATTTGGAATCGAAAACAGGAACAGAAAATCAAAGAAAGAAAGAAGACAAGCAATTTGTTATCGAGGTTCGGCAATGTGCTTACATCCCCGTGAGTTCCTCCGAACTCTCTGCACTAAATCAATGGTTCTTTACAACTACACAAACCTTCTCCAAGAAATCTTAAGTTCCTGAAGAAACCAAGAAGAGAAGAAAGGAAGAAGATAAGAACTAACATTGCTCTTGATCTAATCTAGACTCCTCTCTCTTTACAACCAGCCTCACTACAATGAGTCCCTCTTGTGTTTGTATCTTTGCACTCTCACACAATTCTCTCTTGTATATCACTCTTTACAATTGATCCCAAATAATGTCACAATGTAATTCATGATGAGAATGAAGCTAGGTGACCCTTTATATAGTGCACCAACTTCTTGTCCATTCTTGAGAGTCAATCCTCACCCTTAGATCTTGATGACCACTTAACCATGGCCCTCCATCAATCCTAAGTGGTGCTGTGTGTTTTAACCTTGCATCCATGCACCTAAGAGGAGGTTCAAGCAACCTGTCCAAGTGTGCTTCAGTTTACCTAGCGCCTAGGCGCTGAATAGGGGGAGGTGCGGCGCTGGGCAAAGTCCCTTTGCACACTTTTTGGGGGGTGCGGCACTGGTGGAGGAGCGGTGCGGCACTGGCCTTCTTCCAGCTCTTCTCTTGTTAGGCAGCTTAACACTGGTGAGGAAGGGATGTGGCACACACTGATGCTGCCCTTCACACAGCAGTGCACACACCTTTTCCAGATTGTGAGCTGAAGCGCACACACTAGTGTGTCTACCTTTACCTTGCTCCAAAGTGATGCACACACTTGTGTGCAGTCCTTTAACTTGCTGTATTTTAATATTCCAACCTTGGTTTAGACTTTAAGCATCTTTGAACCATGTTTAAACATGTTTAAACCTTAGATAAATACCAACAATCTCTACCTTTGTCTAAGTGTTTAAACCCAAACCATTGTGCAGAGAGCTTCGGGATCCAAACTCATCTTGAGTCATCAATTAACTAACTCCAATCCTAAGTAGTCCAAGACAATGATTGAACTTACTTA
The DNA here is from genome assembly GCA_023935145.1 of Bretschneidera sinensis. Classification (NCBI taxonomy): domain Eukaryota; kingdom Viridiplantae; phylum Streptophyta; class Magnoliopsida; order Brassicales; family Akaniaceae; genus Bretschneidera; species Bretschneidera sinensis. The sequence continues at coordinate 86,242,588 of CM043700.1, forward strand.
GAGGTAGAACTTTAGTACCCAAATCCATAGGATTTTCTTTCGTGGCTACCTTGTCCACATGGATGCATCCTTTCGTAACATTTTCCCGAATGAAATGATACCGAACATCCACATCTTTGTCCTCTCATGGAACACCGGATTCTTACACAAGTGCAATGCACTTTGACTATCCGAAAACACAACAACCTGCTCCTCTAGTACCTTCAACTCTTCCAGCAACCCTTTGCACCACATAGCTTCCTTAATGGCCTCCGTAGCTGCTATGTACTCAGCATCAGTTGTTGAGAGTGCTACCACCGGCTACAACTGAGCCTTTCAACTTACACAACATCCATTTAAGTTGAAGAAATAGGAGGTAATCGGTCTCCTTTTATCCCGATCTGTTCCATAGTCCGAATCCGTAAAACCCTCAAGGCAGATGGTCTTACCCCTCTTTTGATAAACCAGCCCTACTTCTGGGCTTCCTTTCAAGTACCTCAGCAACCACTTCATCCCAAGCCAATGCTCTTTTTCTGGGATTACTCATAAACTTGCTAAGAACACTCATTGCATAAGCAATGTCAGGTCTAGTGCTAACCATGGTGAACATAACAGAACCAACCGCACAAGAGTAGGGGACTTTTTCCATTTCCTTCTTCTCCACTTCTGACTTTGATCGCTGGAGAACTTGAAATGACCAGCAAGGGGAACCTTCACTAGTTTGCTATCTTCCATAGAGAATTTAAATATTATATTCTCTATATAGGAAGTTTGAGGGATCTTCAATCTATTTCTCTCCCTTTCCTGGATAATACACATCCCAAGGATCTTTTGTGTAAGGCCAAGATCCTTCATCTCAAACTCCTCACTAAGTTGAGCCTTCAATTTCTTTATCCTCTCCATGTTGCTCCCAACCAGCAATATATCATCAACATAGATGAGGATGATCACCACTTCTTCAACCTTCTGCCCCTTATAGTACAAGCACGAATCATAGTAGCTTCTCATGAAACCCAAGCTAATTACAAAGGAATCAAACCTCTTATTCCATTGCCGAGGTGATTGCTTCAAGCCACAGAAAGATTTTCTCAATTTGCACATGATAACTCTAAATAAATCATGTTATTATACTGCTTTTAGGCACATTTTTGGTATTGTTCTTAAGCATTAGAATTATGTTGCATGTGTTTTAGAAATTTGAGTATTTTATTTTACTAATAAGTTGCTTTAAGTGATTTATCAATGCTAAGTCATGGAAATTTATTGTGCAGACACTTACTAGAGCGTTGGAGAGCACTGGAAGACCAAAATGCACAGAGTGGACAGAAACTCAAGGCTGCAGCGCTAGGATGTTGGCACTGCAGCGCTGGTAGCTGACACAAAGAAGGAATTGGACAGAAAGTTGGCGCTGCAGTGCTGGGATCTTGGCGCTGCAGCGCCAGCCCACGAATTTTGAATCTATAAATTAAAACTCTAGCTGAACAAGAAGAGGAGGGCAGAAAAGAGAAGAAAGAAAACAGAATTTGGAGGAGAGGAGACGCGAAAAGAGGCTTGGAGACACTCTGGGAGGCTACACATCAAGCTTTTAATCATTCTTCTCCGGTTTTGTATTTTTCTATTCTATCTATGTTGATGTTTTATAATATGAACATGGGTTGTTTGAACATGATTATGGAGTAGATATTTTTGTGTTAAGGAGAGATGGATCCTAGACCTTTATCTTGAGTTGTTGTTTGGACAAGTAGAATATAATTTGTTTTTCAAAGAGTGTGTTTTATTGTTCTTAATGCTTTTTATTATTTTGATCCCTTCTTAGGGCATGGTGATGTGTCAAATAGAGAAGCCATGTTTTTATGAATGATTGAACTAATAAATATGATATTGGATTGTTATCTATGCAAAGGCCAGGGTAAAACATGCCATGAATGAAATAGGAGTAACCAAATAGGGATCCTAGGAAGTTCATGTGGTCCGCTTAAATCGTAACCGAATAGGGAGATTTAACTGAAAGGAATCCAAAAACACTTAATGTTTCTTAATTTGAATTAATCTAGAATAGACCTGGAATACAGATATTCGAAGTTAATGATTCTTAAGATTGTGGTTAGACCTGGAATATGGATAACCAATTTATTGGGGATTCTACCATCTTGAAAAACGCATTAAACGAAACTTGTCCATTCGAAGCTCTTGTCAATTATGGTTTAGGTGAAGTCGAGTCCTTAGCACATTAGTTCATAAGAGTCTTCATTCTAAAGATTGCAAATTTTATGTTATTTACTATTGCGTTCTGTTTTGCCCTTTTAGTTAATTGTTAGTAACTTTTTCTCCGACAATTATTCGTTTGCTCAAATAACAGTAAGAGTCGAATCATAATTTCTGTAGTTTTTGCTCAGTCCTCATTGGGAACTATATTTACTCATCATTTTATTACTTGAACGATTAGTGCACTTGCTATTGTCAATTTCATCACATCAAGTTTTTGGCACCGTTGCCGGGGACTGAAATAAAATATTACATTCATTGTGATTCAACTAGTTAATTTGAGAGTTTACTAATTATTACATTCATTGTGATTCAACTAGTTAATTTGAGAGTTTACTAATTTGGTTTTTAAGTCTATTTTGCAGGGTTTTCGTTTCTAGTGCATGGCACGTACTAGTGGGAGAATACTTGCAGAACTTAATCCAGAGATTGAGCGCACTTTTCACGCTTTGAGAAGAGCAGCACCAATAACAGTTGACATAATGGCAGAAGGAAACAATGCAGAGGTGCAACGTGCACTGTGGGATTATGCGATGCCAAAGATGGATGGTGTTGAATCTAGCATTCGACGACCACCTATACAAGCGAACAATTTTGAAATTAAGCCCGCCATCATTCAGATGATTCAGCATTCAGTACAATTTGGGGGCCTATTGCAAGAAGATCCGAATGTTCACTTGGCGAATTTCCTGGAAATTTGCGACACATTTAAGCATAACGGAGTATCGAAGGATGCAATTCTCTTAAGGCTTTTCCCATTTTCATTGAGGGATAAAGCAAAAAGCTGGTTGACTTTTTTGCCTGCCGGATCCATAACAACATGGGCAGAATTGGCACATAAGTTTTTAGGGAAGTACTTCCCTCTTGCAAAAACTGCAAAGTTACGTAATGAAATTACTATGTTTTTGCAGGTTGATCGAGAGTCACTCTATGAGGCATGGGAGCGCTTTAAAGACCTGTTGAGAAGATGTCCTCATCACGTGTTGCCCACTTGGATGCAGGTATAAACTTTTTATAACGGTTTAACTAATACAACCCGAAACATGATTGATACAGCTGCAGGTGGCACTATCATGAGAAAAACTCCAGAAGAAGCCATTGAATTACTAGAAGAAATGGCTACCAACTCTTATCAATGGCCAATTGAAAGGTTACCTATCAACAGAGCCCCAGGATTGCACAATGTAGATGCTGTTACAACTCTAGCAGCACAACTGGAGACTCTCAACAAGAAGATTGATGGATTTAATCCCCACTCACATTCAATATGTGAATTGTGTGGTGGTATTGGCCATCACAGCAGTAGCTGTCAAGGTAATCAGTTTGCATGTAATTCATCTGCTGAACAAGCTAATTTTGTTTCAAATTTTCACAGGCAGAAAAATCCATACAGCAACACATATAATCTGGGATGGAGGAATCATCCAAACTTCTCGTGGAATCAAAGCAATGCAAAGCAACCTCATCCTAAATATACCCCTAAAGAAAATAAGTCCAACTTGGAGGATATGATGGCCAAATTTTTAAGTACAGCAGAAACAAGATTCCAAAATCAAGAAGCATCCATAAAAAATCTGGAAGTTCAAGTCGGTCAACTAGCAACTATAATTTCTGGACGTGCACAAGGCTCCCTCCCGAGCAACACAGAAAAGAATCCTAAGGAGGATGTCAAGGCCATAACACTAAGGAGCGACACACAATTGGAAGAGCCACAACCTAAGGAAATCACTCAGCAAGTTGGCGAGAAAGAAGAAATTGAGCAAGAGGAAAAACGAGTTCCAGCAAAGAAGTCTACTGGTAAAGGTTTGATTGACTCTAACTCTGAAACTAAATATATGCCACCTCTCCCCTATCCTCAGAAATTCCAAAAAGAGAAATTAGACAAACAATTCTCAAAATTTTTAGAGTTTTTCAAGATGTTGCACATTAACATACCATTTGCAGAGGCATTAGCACAGATGCCTAGCTACACTAAATTTTTAAAGGAAATTTTGTCTAATAAACGGAAGCTCGAGGAACATGAAACGGTAATGTTAACTGAAGAGTGAAGCGCTATACTGTAAAATAAGCTACCTCTAAAATTAAAAGCTCCAGGGAGTTTTACTATACCTTGCACTTTAGGAAATTCATTTTTTGATAAAGCTTTATATGACCTTGGTGCAAGTATCAATCTTATGCCTCTTTCCATTTTCAGGAAACTTGGATTAGAAGAAATCAAAACAACAACAGTGTCATTGCAATTAGCTTATCGATCTATTAAGAAACCACAGGGAATTATAGAAGATGTACTGGTAAAGGTTGATAAATTTATATTCCCTGTAGACTTCATTGTTCTCGATATGTAAGAGGATCATGAGGTACCTCTTATACTTGGACGTCCATTCCTTGCTATAGGGAGAGCCCTAATTGATGTACAACAAGGGAAATTGACTTTAAGAGTCAATTATGAGCAAGTAGTTTTTGATATGTATAAAATTATGAAATACCCTTATGGCTTTTCTACTTCTTCTTGTTTTCAAGTGGATATTGTTGATAACCTCATTGAGGAGTTTCAGGAGAAAACATTAAATGAAGATACTTTGGAGGGATGCATCATGGAATCAGGAACTAATACCACTGAAAAACTCATCATCGAAGAAGAAGCAAGGAACTTGGAGTCTGAAATGGGAAAATAAGTGCCAGAAGAACAAATAATAATAACTGAATTGAAAACTTTACTTGCTCATTTAAAATATGCTTATTTAGAGAAAAATATTTTCCCTGTGATAATATCTTCTTCGTTGTCAGGTAAAATGGAAGAACGGTTGCTGGAAATCCTAAGAAGGCACATATTTCCGGGAAAGCTAAAATCTCGGTGGACTGGACCGTATACCGTGATAAGTGTCTCACCTTTTGGTGCCGTTGAGGTTCGACACGAGAAAAACAAGGAGACATTCAAGGTTAACGAGCCCAGATTGAAGCACTACATTACGGGGACTTTTGACCCTAAATTGTCCACCACCATTCTCCAAGAGCCATAAAATAGAAAGTCAAGCTAAAGACTATAAATTAGAACTACCATTTTGGTTCTTACTTTTTAATTTTTTCTTGCCTTTAGAAATTATTTGGTGTGTGTCAAATTTGTTTGTTTTGCTTAATTTATTTGTATTTCAATTTTTATGGCCTTACAGTGTGCATTTTTTTGTTTATTTTCAGCCCTACTTGAAGTCAGGACAGTAATCCAGCGCTGCAGCCTTACATTTCTGGCGCTGCAGCACCAAGTCTTTCATGTATATGCTGTCCAGGTCAGAGATTCAGCACTGCAGCCTCACAATATTGGCACTGCAGCACCAGGACCTGTGCACATAAGCTGTTTCTGCACTCACACACGTTAAATCTGCCTAGAAATCCAGCGCTGCAGCGCTGGAAAGTGGAAGCTGCAGCGCCAGGCCGCAAGCTGACATTTAAATGCACAGCCCTTCCACAGTTAGGGCACTCTAAAATTTAATTTCCAGCTGCTTTCCCTCTCCACTACCACCATATCCCGATCATAGCAGTGATCCGGAGGTTGAGGACATTGACAAAGACGATTGATTCGGCCTCCGACTAATCAAGGGAGTTCCCTTCTCTTACTTTATAATTCAAATTCTATACATTGCGGACAATGTATCATTTAAGTTTGGGGGTGGGACCTTTATCTGAGTGTTGTGCACTGCTCATGTTTCTAGTTTTTTTTCTATTTGTTTTATCTGAGTGCTTTCTGTTGTTTGTGTTTGATTTTGATTTTGCTGATGATGAGAAATAGATTGACTTGATTATAGCCATTGAAAATTTGAAAAATTTTGCGTTTGTCTGTGCACTTGAATTTGTTGTTGGATTTATTTGACATCGAACTCTTTGAACTCAATAAGCACTTACACCTAAGCACTTTGTTGTCTTGCTGTTTCGGAGAGTGTTTATGTGAGTAGTGTAGTCTTGTGATCTCTTAGACTCTAGAACTTGTTTGAAGACCACTCGAAGCGAAATCCTAGGTAGTACAGTACCAAAGAAAGGATCCAGGCCATGTTTGGAAAGTTTGAGCCATTTTAGCCAACCCTTGATATGTGATTATCCTTAGTGTTCCCCTTTTGAGCTTGGATACATATTGTTTTGTCACCCAATCATATAACCTATTTCCCTTTCAAATATTAAAAAAAAAAAAAATTTATCTCCACCTTTCACCTATAAGCACATTGATTAATAAAGGGACTATTCTCTTAAGTGGTGACAGAGGATTGAGCAAGAGAAAACGGTTTTCACTTGGCTATGATATGTATTACATATTTCCCATCGAGAGAGACCAAGGGAAAGATCGAAGTCAAAAAGGTTTACCACATGAACTATTTGATCAAGTTGTATTCTGCCTATCACAGGCAGCTGGCAAAGCTGTGTTTGATCGTCATGTACATGTTATGCTATAGTTTCAGTAATGCACACGGAAATAAAGACTAGTGCTACTATAGTACAAGAATATGAAAAAAAAAGAATAAGAAGAAGAAGATGTGACAAGAGCAAAAGTATTGGAAGTATTCCATGATAACTGAGGGAAAGTTCGAAATAAAATTTTTATTGGTTGATATGCTTAAGGTGATGTGAACTTCAAATCAATCTTTTACCATACCTTAACCTTAGCCAAAGTTATAAGCTGAATAAAGTCCTGGTGATCTCGGGTATTGTCATGGCCTACATTAGTGGAGAGTGGTGTAAAAAGCAAGCTTATAGACTTTGAAAGATTAGCATTATCCTACTTGCTTGCATAAACCGATCAGAGTGGCGAGATGATTAAGTTTATAAAGGTGTTGCACACACACACGTTTGAAGAATTTGATGTAAGATAAGGCTAGCAATAAATTTGAAATTCTAGACATTGGAAGCATTTGGAAAGTTTTTCGTGCGTTATAATTTTTATGCAATCTTTGAGGCATGTTATATCAAATCTAATCAAACCATCTCGCACTCTTAAGATGTGTGTGCATAGAATTTTGTTCTAGGTTGCTCGAGGACTAGCAAAAATGTAAGTCTGGGGGTGTGATAACTCTGAATAAATCATGTTATTATACTGCTTTTAGGCACGTTTTTGGTATTGTTCTTAAGCATTAGAATTATGTTGCATGTGTTTTTAGCAATTTGAGTTTTGTGCATCTTATTTTACTAATAAGTTGTTTTAAGTGATTTATCAATGCTAAGTCATTGAAATTTATTGTGCAGACACTTGCTAGAGCGTTGGAGAGCACTGGAAGACCAAAATGCACAGAGAGGACAGACACTCAAGGCTGCAGTGCCAGGATGTTGGTGCTGCAGCGCTGGTAGCTGACACAAAGAAGGAATTGGACAGAAAGTTGGTGCTGCAGCGCCAGCCCATGAATTTTGAATCTATAAATTAAAACCCTAGCTAAACTAGAAGACGGGGGCAGAAAAGAGAAGAAAGAAAACAGAATTTGGAGGAGAGGAGACGCGAAAGGAGGCTTGGAGACACTCCGGGAGGCTACACATCAAGCTTTTAATCATTCTTTTCCGGTTTTGTATTTTCTATTCTATCTATATTGATGTTTTATAATATGAACATAGGTTGTTTGAACACGATTATGGAGTAGATAATTTTGTGTTAAGGATAGATGGATCCTAGACCTTTATCTTGAGTTGTTGTTTGGACAAGTAGAATATAATTTGTTTTTCAAAGAGTGTGTTTTATTATTCTTAATGCTTTTTATTATTTTGATCCCTTCTTGGGGCATGGTGATGTGTCGAATAGAGAAGCCATGTTTTTATGAATGATTGAACTAATAAATATGATATTGGATTGTTATCTATGCAAAGGCCAGGGTAAAACATGCCATGAATGAAATAGGAGTAACCGAATAGGGATCCTAGGAAGTTCATGCGGTCCACTTAAATCGTAACCGAATAGAGAGATTTAACTAAAAGGAATCCAAAAACACTTAATGCTTCTTAATTTGAATTAATCTAGAATAGACCTGAAATATGGATATTCAAAGTTAATGATTCTTAAGATTGTGGTTAGACCTGGAATATGGATAACCAATTTATTGGGGATTCTGCCATCTTGAAAAATGTATTAAACGAAACTTGTCCATTCGAAGCTCTTGTCAATTATGGTTTAGGTGAAGTCGAGTCCTTAGCACATTAGTTCATAAGAGTCTTCATTCCAAAGATTGCAAATTTTTCGTTATTTACTATTACGTTATGTTTTTCCCTTTTAGTTAATTGTTAGTAACTTTTTCTCCGACAATTATTCGTTTGCTCAAATAACAGTAAGAGTCGAATCATAATTTTTGTAGTATTTGCTCAGTCCTCGTTGGGAAAGATATTTACTCATCATTTTATTACTTGAACGATTAGTGCACTTGCTAGTGTCAATTTCATCGCATCAGCACACCAACTCTCCCTGCCTTCCTTCCCTATAACCTTCGGGTTGCCTCATGAAAATGGTCTCATTGAGCTCTCCATATAAGAATGCTATCTTCAGATTCATTTGCTCGACTTCCCAATCAAATTGGACCACCAATGCTAACACTATCCAGATTGCCTTGTACTTCACAATCGGTGAGAAGATTTCGATGAAACCTATGCCTTCTTTTTATGTGAACCCCTTCGCCACCAGCCTAGCCTTGTTTCGGATTTTATCCCCTAGAGTATTCCCTTCTTTGATCTTGTAGATCCATCTACAATCCACAACTCTTTGTTTTTCAGGTTTCGGCACCAACTCTCAAGAGTTGTCTTTCATCAAAGAGTCAATTTCTTCCTCTATAGCCAGCTACCACTTTGACGAATCCTTACACTCCATGGCATCCATGTAAGTTTCTGGTTCAACCTCTCATTCTATCCAATGAGCTGCTACATTAGCATCTACAAACCCATATCTTAAAGGTGGTCTAACCACACTCCTTCCCCAGTCTCTTGTGAGCTGGTAGTCATTATGACTTGCTGCATTAACCTCTTCATGTTCAGTCTCTTCTTGAGTTTCTTTAGCTTGGCCTGCACCTAAGGGCTCTACCTGGTTCGAACCCTCTTGCCTCCTTTACTCTACCTGAACCGATTTCTCTTTGATGCGATGCTCTACAACTTCTGGACTGGTTTGCTCACTAGCCCCTGCAGGGTTAGTTTTCTCCAAGTAGGGAAATAATAATTCATTAAAAATAACATCCCTACTTATAATCAGTTTCATGCCTTTTTTTTCTAAGGACCACAACCTATATCCCTTAACCCCATCACCATATCCTAGAAATACACATTTTCTAGATCTTAGGCTAAGTTTATCCTCCTTTTGATGTGCATATGCAACACACCCAAAAGTCCTAAGGTTGCTTAATTCAGGGGGTTTTCCACCCCACATCTCCATGGGAGTCTTGAGCTCTAAAGCTCTAGAGGGTGATCTATTTACCAAGTATGCAGCTGTAGCCGCAGCTTCTCCCCAAAAATATTTTGGTAAACCGAATCCTATTAGCATGCACCTAACCTTTTCCATAAGGGTTCTATTCATTCTTTCAGCAATTCCATTTTGCTGAGGTGTTTTTACAACCATTCTATGCTTTAGAATGCCATTTAATTCATGGAATTTATCAAAATCATTATTGCAAAATTCTAAGCCATTATCAGTTCGTAAAGATCCCTTGGCCACCTTGATCTTTCCTACCTCTACTTTGCATGTATACCCCATGGAATCCAGCTACCCTAATGAGATCAAATTCCTCTTCAAATCTGGAAAATACCTCACATTTCGCAGCAGCCGTGTGACTCCATCAAACATCCTCAATTGGATGTCTCTAATCCCTCTCACTTGGCAAGAATTGTCATTCCCCAAGAAGACCCTTCCATCATTGATCTCCTTGAAATTTTTGAACCATTCCTTGTGATAGTACATGTGATAAGTGCACCAAGAATCCAGAATCCACTTCTCGCTGCCTTGCCTCCTGCTCACATTTGAGCACACAACAGGAACATCATCTTATTGTTCTCCTTTGGCAACCGAAGCCTCTCCATTATTGGTGTGGCTTCTCCTCTTATCTCAAATCCTCTTCTTGCAATCTTTCTTGAAATGGTCCTCCTTGTTGTAGTAGAAGCATCTCCTTCCTCCTCCAAGTTTTGTCTTGGAATGAGATCTCCCATGGTTCTACCCTCTACCTCTTGATTTCTCCCGGTAGTTGCCATGGTTCCTACTGCCATTCTGAGTTGCTGGCCTTCCTCTTATGAACAGCCCATCTCCACTTGATGTCTCCTTCATCTTGGCTTTGAAATCATGTGCTCTTATGGCATTGATCACAATCTCCTTTGCCAAATTATCCCTTCCATACTCAATGGCATTAATCAAGTTATCAAAGCAATCAGGAAGAGAATTTAATAAAATAATAGCCAATTGTTCATTTGGAAAAGTAATGCTACAGCTATTCAAATCTTGAACTAGCTTATTAAAGACATCAAGATTATCTTGTAACTCTTTACGAGGATCCATTTTTAAAGCAAAGATTCTTTTAAGAAAACAAATCTTGTTAGGGAGAGTTTTGGTAAGAAACAACTCATCTAGTTTCTTCCATATGACAGCCGGATCTTCCGAGTCTCCGCAGTCCCTTGTGACGCTATCCAATATGTGCAAGAAAATGGTACTGTAAGCCATCTTCTTCATCTTGGTCCGCTGGTCCTCCGTGACACTTGTTGGAAAAGCATCATCTTCTCCAATAGCCAAGTCCACTTTCTGTTGCATTAGAACAGCCTTGATCTTTCGCTTCCAAAGGGCAAAGTCTCTCTTTCTATCAATCTTCTCAACATAGAAATTTGAAGCCATCTTTGCGGACAAGATCCCTGATTTATGCACTACCCATAAATGCTTTCTTCTAAACCTCAAGAACACAGATGGAAGAGGGATCTTAACATCTTTCTTGAATCACCCTCAAGAACATGATCAGATCTTGATCTTTACACCATTCTTGAATCACCCAAGAAGTTGATCTTTGATTCTTGGAGTCTTGGCTCCGTCACCTTCTTGTTCTTGCTCCGATACCTAGCTGTGCAAGCTTTGATACCACTGTTGGAAATCACCTTAACAAGATGCCCAGGTGGTGATCTTCCAAACACCCAAGTCTAAAATGACTTGTAAAGATTTGGAATCAAAAACAAGAACAGAAAATCAAAGAAAGAAAGAAGATAAGCAATTTGTTATTGACGTTCGGCAATGTGCCTACGTCCCCATGAGTTCCTTCGAACTCTCTGCACTAAATCAATAGTTCTTTACAATTATAACAACATTCTCCAAGAAACCTCAAGTTCTTGAAGAAACCAAGAAGAGAAGAAAAGATAAAGATAAGAACTAACAATGCTCTCGATCTAATCTAGACTCCTCTCTCTTTACAACCAGCCTCACTATAATGAGTCCTTTTTATATTTGCGTCTTTGCACTCTCACACAATTCTCTATTGTATGTCACTCTTTACAATTGATCTCAAACAATTTCATAATGTAATTCATGATGAGAATGAAGCTAGGTGACCCTTTATATAGTGCACAAACTTCTTGTCCATTCTTGAGAGTCAATCCTCACCCTTAGATCTTGATGACCACTTAACCATAGCCCTCCATCAATCCTAAGTGGTGCTATACATTTTAACCTTCCATCCACACACCTAAGAGGAGGTTCAAGCAAGCTGTCCAAGTGTGCTTCAGTTTGCCTAGCGCCTAGACGCTGAACAGCGGGAGGTGCGGCGCTGGGTAGAGTCCCTTTGCACACTTTTTGGGCAGTGCGGCGCTGGCCATCTTCTAGCACCTCTCTTACTAGGTGGTGCAGCATTGGTGAGGGAGGGGCACAGTGCACACTGATGCTTCCCTTCACACAGTAGTGCGCACACCTTTTCCAAATTGTGAGCTGAAGTGCACACACTAGTGTGCCTACCTTTACCTTACTCCAAAGTGATGCACACACTTGTGTGCAGTCCTTTAACTTGATGTATTTTAATTTTCCAACCTTTTTTTAGACTTTAACCATCTTTGAACAATTTTTAGACATGTTTAAACCTTAGATAAATACCAACAATTACTCGGAATCTATGAGGGATGTTGTTTGGAGAAACTTTCTAGTATAGAACACCTTATTTTCTGTTAAGTAGTAAATGCCTTTACTTACACATGTATGTGCATAGGTAAAAAAGTAAATTTTAACTAATTTTTTCTTGGTTGTTCTCAAGAACGCTATAGGTTTCAGACTAAAGAGATTCAAGCTATGGCCAGATGAGTCTTTGATCACATCACTACCTATTGCATCTCTGATAATTTATTAAAGCTTTTAAAAAGGATGAAAATAGTTATGAATACTGAAGATGTGAGTGTGTGGAATGGGTGGCATGACCATAAGCTGAGACAACCATTTTGGGAGGGGTCGTGTGATATCTGGTCTCAACTATCCTAGCAAGAGTGTTCCAAGAAAGCATCTTCAAATAGGCATGCGGGAGGTGAGATTGCCCACTATCTGATGAGGTCCATCAGTATACCGCAACATAAGGAGAGATTGTCAATGATATTTCATTGGAAAAATTCATTACTATGTGCAGAAGAAAAAAATGGGTCAAGATCCTTCTAATTTTAAGGCGTTCTTAGAGACACATAAGAGAAAGGGATATGGTGAGTTTGTGGACACCAAGTCGAGATTTGTCGTAGTAAGTACTACTTTTTTGTTTCATAAGTAGTAAGTAGTGTAAGTGTAATTAGTATGTTCTTTCATTAATGTTTTAATTATGCATATTGATAAAATATGTTCATTTGTCATTGTAGGAAAGATATAATGAGGTGTTGCACGAGAAATATAAAGTTGATCCCTCATCACAGCCCAATTTGTCATTATAGGAGACATGATTAACAGTGTCTGGTGGATCTAGCAAGGGGAGGAATTATGGATATGATAATTGGATGGACCTTTATACTAAGCAAGGGTCCACATCTGGATGTTCTTCGTGCCCCACTCCCACCTCAACATTCGATGCATCAGAACCAGAGTTTATTAAGTCCCAGCAATGCTAAGTGAACCACAAGATTCAAGAAAACCTGAATAAGGCAATGAAAAGGACTATGAATCACATGTGCATGAAGTTAGGCATCAATCCTTCAGATATCGGACCTCCACCATCACCCGGATCAAACGTAAGTATAGAGACACTCACATGTTAACTTTGTTATTTTCAATAACAGAATAGTTAAAGTGTTTTTTACAAGTAACTTAGAAGTTGAAGTTAAGTGGTTTTAGGATAAAAAAGTAGATTACTTAGTGGTTTTAAGCTCAAAATAGTAAAATAATTGTCTAATGGATGAAGAAGGGTTAATATCACGTCCGTTTGGCAAAATGTGAGTAGTGGGAACAAACATAATCCATTTCTTATCACGAGTTACAAACCCGAGGGGTTTCGGTATTAAAAAGTAGATAACTTAGCGGTTTTAAGGTCAAAATAGTAGAATACTTGTTTAACGGACGAGGCGTGGTTAGTATCACATCCATTTGGTAGGATGTTAGTAGTGGGAACAAATAGAATCCCTTTTGGATCATAGGTTACAAATCCGAGGGGTTTCGATCTAAAAAAGTAGATAACTTTACGGTTTTAAGGTCAAAAGAGTAAACTACTTATCTAACGGATGAGGCGGGATTATTGTCACATCTGTTTGGTAGAATGTGAGTAGTGGGAACAAACAAAATCCATTTCGAATCACGAGTTACAAACCCAAGGGCTTTCGATCTTAAAAAGTAGAAAACTTAGCAGTTTTAAGGTCAAAAGAGTATAATACTTTTCTAATGGATAAGGTGGGGTTACCATCATGTCTGTTTGGTAGAATGTGAGTAGTGGGAACAAACGGAATCCATTTTGGAGCCGAGGGGTTTCAATCTTAAAAAGTAGATAACTTAGTGGTTTTAAGGTAAAAAAAGTGGAATACCTGTCTATCGGACGAGGCAGGGTTACTGTCATGTCCGTTTAGTATAATGTGACTAGTTAGAACAAATGGAATCCATTTCGGATCACGGGTTACAAACCCAGGGGGTTTTGGTCATAAAAAGTAGATAACTTAGTAGTTTTAAGGTCAAAATAGTAGAATACTTACTTAACAAATGAGGCGAGATTACCGTTACGTCCGGTTAGTAGAAGGTGAGTAGTTGGAACAAATGGAATCCATTTCGTTTCAGGGGTTACAAACCCGAGGGTTTCGGTCTTAAAAAGTAGATAACTTAGTGTTTTTAAGGTCAAAAGAGTAGAATACTTATCTAACGGATGAGGTGGCATTACCATCATGTCTGTTTGGTATAATATGAGTAGTGGGAATGAACAGAATCCATTTCGGATCACGGGTTACAAACCCGGGGTGTTTCGATCTTAAAAAGTAGGTAACTTAGCGGTTTTAAGGTCAAAAGAGTAGAATACTTGTCTAATGGATGATACGGGGTTACTGCCACATCCGTTTGGTAGAATTTAAGTAGTGGAACAAACGGAATCCATTTCGGATCACGGGTTACAAACCTAGGGGGTTTAGGTCTTAAAAAGTAGATAACTTAGCGGTTTAAGGTCAAAAGAATTTAATACTTGTCTAACGGATGAGGTGGGCTTACTGTCACGTCTGTTTTGTAGAATGTGACTAGTGGGAACAAACAGAATCCATTTCGGATCACGGGTTATAAACCTGAGGGGTTTCGGTCTTAAAAAGTAGATAACTTAGCGATTGTAAGGTAAAAAGAGTAGAATACTTGTATAACGGATGAGGTGTGGTTACCTTCATGTCCGTTTGGTATAATGTGACTAGTAGGAACAAACAGAATCCATTTTGGATCACGGGTTACAAACCTAGAGGGCTTCGGTCTTCAAAAGTAGATAACTTAGCGATTTTAAGGTAAAAAAAGTAGAATACTTTTCTAACGGGCGAGGCAGGGTTATTGGCCACATCCGTTTGGTAGAATGGGAGTAGTGGGAACAAACTTAATCTATTTCAGATCATGGGTTACAAACTCGAGGGCTGTCGATCTAAAAAAAGTAGATATCTTAGCGGTTTTAAGGTCAAAAGAGTAGAATACTTGTCTAACGGACCTTGCGGGGTTACCGTCACGTCCATTTGGTAGAATGTGACTAGTGGAACAAATAGAATCCATTCCGGATTACGAGTTATAAACCTGGGGGGTTTCAGTATTAAAAAGTAGATAACTTAGCGATTTTACGGTCAAAAGAGTAGATACTTGTCTAATGGAAGAGGCAGGGTTACTGTCATATCCGTTTGGTAGAATGTGACTAGTAGGAATAAACAAAATTCATTTTAGATCACGAGTTACAAACCCGGAACATTTCGGTATAAAAACTTAGATAACTTGACGGTTTTCTACCAAAATGCTTTCAAATTAACTTATTTAGTTTTTCATTCAATAATACTAATAATGCTGACTTTTTTGTTTTAGCTTTCTGTTGACAACGCGGCCAGTGAGGATCCTGTGCATGGCGACGATCTTGGAGACCCTTAAGATATTTTATTTAAATATTATAACATTCTATGTTTAGTAGTATTATTATTATATTTGGATATTGTACATCGTTTTTGTAATTTTGACTATAATTAGAATTTGTTCACTTCGTATTGATGTAGTTACCTACAATTTTGAATGTAAATTCTATACATTGTTACCAGGAAATTTTCTATTTTTGAAAACATTTCAAGAAATATTACAAAAACTCAAACAATCATCAGCATGGGAATTCCGTCGCTGATAATAGAACATAAAAACTTATTTGCAATGGCCTCAATGACGGGCCTCCCCTCGCTGATAGTTAAAAATATATAGCGACGAGACTCTCGTCACTGATGCTGATGTTCTCTGCGATGGAATCAGCGAGGGGATTTCCCTCACTGATAGCTTAAAAACATATGCGAGAGGAATCCCATCGCCACGCCCATCACTACAAATTATTAGAATATTAATTGTTTTTGTCATCTTTTATTTGGTGAAAAAATCAGCGAGGAGAAGTCCCATCTCGGATAAGACTATTCCCGTTGTAGATTGCTTAATTAGCGATGGGATTTCTTCCCATCGCTGATTATTCCTATCTGTGACGAGGTGAATTGCGATGGGGTCATCTGCGATGAAAATCGATCACAGATTAATTTCAAAGAGGGGAATTGAGTTTTTAATGAGAGGAATCTCGTCACAGATGCCTCTTCTTCTTGTAGTGCAAGGTTAGACTTTTTTCCTCAGGAGAATGCCTCATTTTATCAAATCAACAAGTGAAAAATAATTCTCAATTATGTATTATCATTGTTCGACTTCATCTATGATAGTTCTATCAGAAAGTCAAAAGTGGTGTACTAAAATAACTTTTATGAAAAGTGAATGTTCTTTTATAAAAATGATCATGTTTATTCAAACAAACCCAAGAAAAAAATAATTAATTAAGTTAAATTACATAAAAAAAATTTTGTTGTCTGATTCAGTTTCATAACAAATCCTAAAATTTATTTTGGTTTATAATAAATCCTGTGATTAACACCATTAACATTAGGGTTAAATGGTGTTAAAGAAAAAAACATTATAAATTTAGCTTTTTAATCCATTATGCAGAAAAAAAAAAACTGAATTTAGACCATTTCAAGCATAAATCTCCGACAATCTTAATTGGCAACACAAATTAATGGAAAAGCAAGATTTAATCCAAACAATGAACTATAATTTTTTTTTTTTTTGCCTTTTCCATTAGTTGTTTTTTTTTTTTTTATATTTATCGTCTGAATTTTGTATCAACTAACAGATCAGCAAAAATCTAAGAAAGCTTAGCCCGTACATATCAAATTAACCAAATTCGAGAACTACAGCCAAAGTTCCAATTCATAAAAACTTTCGTTTCCAAGAATAATGTCATGCTGTAGGTACCTGGAATTTTCATACCCAAAACAATCTAAGCTAGCCCTAAGGTAAAAAGCATTAGACCAGATAATTTCATCAGAAAGTAGAGATTAAACACGTTCAATGAGAAATTGTTGCTTGCCGGAGATATTTTTCTGTAGCTATTGCTAGCCGGAATCTGCTGTCGGGATGGGTGCTCAATGCACAGTGGGTAGCGGCGTACAATGGCTTAATCGAAATCGAAAATAAAACCAAAGAGGAACGCTGTTCTTTCTTTTTTTTTCTTCTTCAGTTGCTTGATTTCAAAGAGAAAACCAAGAGTAAAGAAATTTATAATGTTTTTTCTTTAACACCATTAATCCTGTGCTAACAGTGTCAACCACAGGGTATAGTATAGACCAAAATAAATTGCATGGTTTGTTTTGTTATGAAACTGAATCAAACTACATAATTTTCTATGTAATTTATCAAATTAATTATGATGTATTCTACTAGCAACGAGACATTACATCATTGGCCGTCTGTTCCGTTCCTTAAGCTCTTGAATCCTGATCGAGTATGGTTCTCTTGAATCATCCTAGCCAGAGCTCTCTTGATTAATGTCTGTTGATGACATTGTCGAAGCATTCATGCATAAGGCAATCGTGTCTTTGCTAGTGAAAATAGGATGAACATATAAACTCATTCTCCGGTTCAAATTTTGTTAACGTATAGTTCACACTGTCATAAAATAATCAAGTATACTGTTGTTGTCATCAAATCATATGAGCCTATGAACTCATCATAATCTCTTTCACCTTGATATATCAATTATTAACAAATTTCACATTTTGCAATGACATAAAACAAACATAATAAATAAATTAATCAAACATATATTGGGTAGAAATAAAAGATTTGTGACAAGTAATAAAGAAATACACAGTAACTCATTCATTCTATTTCGATGCCTTGTTAGGGTGAAATTTATTATGATACTTGGGGTGAATTCTCTTATGATACCTGAGTTGAATCTTTACTTGCCTTGAAGTTAAACCTCGACTCTTTAGCTTTCTTTAAGTTAAAAAAATTCCAAACTCAATCTCTAAAAAGGAACAATTAAAAACAAAATATCATTGTATGTGGAGAGACGAACGTAGTTGTTGATACAGAAATCTGCACGAGCGACTCCACGTAGATCTACAACCACGCAAATAAGCCTATAAGGAAAAACCCTAATAGAATTGTTGGAGTTTGTTGAACTCCCAGGAAGCTCTTGATGCCCAAGTCAATGGCTTATTTGAGAATAGTAAAAGGATAGAAAATTAGGGTAGTTTCCAGTGATTAGAGAGATACATGTATCTTATCTCTAACCTCCTTTATATAGTTTAGGATACCAATCCTTGTAGAAGTAGGAGAATCAACGCTAGTGACTTTAATTCCATTTTCAATCTGATGCGGTTTGATTTCCTATTTAGATTAGGATATGAGTTTAAGATTTTTGCATAATGGTTTCAGAGACGAAATTAACTTTATGCTTTCGGCGAATGTTGACTATTTAACCAGGTAAATGTTATTTGACTTACTCCACTATGGGCTAAGGAAGTTTTTTTTCATCAAGGGTGCATACCCAGCCAAAGTAAGTTCTAGAGTGGACATAGTAGCTTGGCTCAATCGAAGTGAGTGGTTTTTTGGTCGAGGATTCAGGTCTGGATGAGGTGAACATCAGCACAAGCTTGGAAGTTCGACTCAGCTAAAGTAATTTTTTTTTCACTTAGGGAGGTCAGTCGTGCCCAGGTGAAAGTTCACAAGTGAGGTTCATCTCATACTTGAGTTGCTTGCACTTGTCTATCTCATGCCCAAGGTCACGGTAGAACCTATACTGCCTCGTTATGAATAAGCTTCAACCATAGCATAGTGGTCTCAAAGTTCCACTATCGAGGATCAATTGGGTCAGTAGACATGTCCATAAAATTAGAAGCTAGGCATATATTCTTAATGAAAACAAATTAATTCACAATGATACTCAAAATGTATTGTGAGAAAGTTTAGTTTAAACCTGTTAGTTTGGAGCTTAAGTCCTTTTGAGATCCTTGACTTTGGGAGCTCTTTAATTCATGTGCCTTCAACTTCTCTGGCCATTGGATGTAGTCCTTGCCTTGGACCTCCATAAGGGTTAAGGCCTGGAGATTCTTCCTTCAAGTCTTGATTTCTTAGGGGTCTCTCCCTCCTCCACCTTTGGGTGGTCACGCGCTCTGTATTTGTTGTTATCTCTCTCTTTTCATCATACTCTCTTCATCTGTGTGACTTCCTAAGTGATAGGAAGGCACATCATTTTTGCAGGTTACTTGGAACACATTAGACTATCTTCCACTAGTGTTATGTCCCACTAACAGGTGTTAATGCACTCGTGCTCATCCTCTTTCTCATCCATCAAGTCTTCTCCCTTCGGTGCTATGTTCAACTGGGAGGTTCTTAACGTTGATGCCTCTCAATGTTTCATCCCACTAAGGGCCTTTGGAGCTTGTTGGTGTCATCTCTATCCTCAAGGACTCATGGGTGGTCTTCTTCCATTACTCCACAGTTAAGGCTGTTACGAGCCGAGTGGGAGTGGGAGCCTTCACCTATAGTATGGAGGCCTTATGACCTCATGCTGCCTAGAGAGGCCTCCAAGCACTCGTTACACCTAGAGTTGGTCAGCTGGATGCTGAAAGTTGCAAGTTTAGCAACAGTATGGAGGTTGGATAAGTCACCTCAGTGGCTTCCTTTAGGATCTCGATTGAAGGTATCGTTCTTTGTAACAATCTTCCTTAGAGGCATCGTTTGACAAGTACTTGTATGGTCTGGGTTATCTATTTCTCACAAACGAAGTCAATTTGTTGATGCCCAAAAAATAATGGATTGTTAGGTTGTGGAGTGCACACAAGATGCAGGACCCTTAAGGATGGATATAAGGTATGTAAAGAGCTAGACATCTGGCTGCTAGCCTGCTACCTACCAGCTAAAAATCTGGAATACACTAAGTGAGGATCCAAATTTCTATCTTAGGGGGGTCACTCCAACATCCAAGTCAATCTCGATAATAATTAATAAAGTAACTGAAATATGACTAAACTCTCTAGAGAGAGAAGTTCTAGAAAAGGTTTTGAACTTGAAAAAGGTGTTTTGACCCCCTTTTTATAGTGAATAATGGAGGATTCTTGAAATAGTAGGTTTGGTTTTGATTGATTTGGATCATCAGATGAAAAAATGATAGATGGTTGAGATCGTACATGGGATTTAGTATGAAAATAATTATTTTAACCTTGAGTGAGCATGTGGATTTTTACCCACAAGAGATGTCAACTTTTTTTATTGATAACAATATGCAAATAGATGAGTGTATATTAATTATAGTGTATAAAGAGAAGGTACAAGAGACCTTATTTATAGGGAAAACCTATACATGAGAAAAATGCTAAATACTCTTATATCTATATACATTGTATACTTTAACATCCCCCCTAAAACTCAAGATTGTGTAGAACAAGCCAAATTGAGTTTGGAAACTAATGCATGAAAATGTCTAGGCTAATGAGTATTGATAAACACATCAGCTGGTTGATCGAGAGAAGGGATGAATGGTACCACGAACAATGTGTTAACACACAAAGTGACAATCGTTCTAAATATGCTTGGTACTCTCATGAAACACATCATTATGTGCAATTTGAATGGAACTAAGATTATCACAATGAAGAGGAGAAATTAACCCCCATATCCTATAGTATCTAGTGTAACTAAAGAAGTTCAAAGGTAGAGTCAGCAATTGCACGATACTCAACATTAGTACTAGATTGCCAAATAAATGATTATTTCTTACTGTTCCAAGAGATAAGAGACTCTCCAAGGAATAAACAATACCAAGTAGTGAATGTCTATCAATAGGGTCTTTTGCCCAATCAATATCAGAATAAACTAGCAACACAAGAGATAAACGAGTAGAGAAGCGAGGACCATGGAATAATTTGCCCTTAACTGTAATGACCCATCCCGGGTTAGCCACCCCCGAGATGGTGTCGTCACATTTGAAATCCCAGCACGACACATATATGCAACAATATAAAAACATCAACTGAAATTATATATATCTATATATCAATCCTCAACCCTCAACAGGGGAGTTACATTATTAAAATTTCAACTGAAATAATATATACAACATATGATGCATGAATATTTACAAATATTATTTTTCTTTCCATTAGTTTGAGGATGTGGACCACGTGGCTTACAAATAATCACTCAGTCTGAATCACAACTCAACAATCTATCTATCTTGCCCACTACCTGAAATTATTTAACAATGAGGAGTGAGCTTCACAAGCTCATTGAATTAAATTTACTAGAAGTATTCAATTTGTATAATTCCAGTCACATCTTATAATTCAATTGTTCAAATAGTCTTCCAATATTCATCATCTATATCTCATATAATTCGATAATAGCATTCTATTATCACTACTCATATCATAATCCTCATCATTTATCAATCTCTTCTTAAGTTAATCATCAAATATATCAATCTTTCTTCACATATATTTAATCATCTTGAGACTATCAATCCAACCTCATTATTTATCTCGTTATGAGGTTCACATCATATAATTAATCAATCAGATAATTCTTATCATATCATACTTTCATGTTTCTTTCTCATCGTATCCGTCTCTCTGTGAGACTCGTTCATTTATCAATAAATTCACAATCAAAAGAGCTCTCAGTAAAAAAAAAACCCGGGCAAGCTAGAGAGAGAAGCTCTCAACTGCTACAGTGTTTGTCCATGGTTTCCCGCCCCTCTCTCCTCCCACTTCCATGTTCTCTGTGTTAAATCTTCTGCTATCTTTAGCATAGGAAAGAAGAAACCTAGTAGGAAGCCTCCCATTTCAGTCCAAGAGCAGAATGATCTGGAATATGTTAAGAATCATTTTAAAAACAAAACTGCTACAGTAGAAATGTCACGAGAAGAAGCTCCAGCAAGCCCCAGCCAGAAAGGGGCTAGAGGCTCAAGCAAAGAGTTAGAAAGTTCTTCCTGCTCCTTGGGAGAGGAGGAGCCTAAGTCCATGAGGCCTGAGTTGGAAGGCTCAACCTCGGGCAATAAAGGAAGCTTGCACGGAGCTTCAATAGTGAACAGTAACCAAAATCAAGATAAGGCAAAGGAGGCAACACAAGCAATGCAGGTTGAGTCTCAGGCCTTAGAGGATGAGAACTCAAGCTCTTCTGAAGAGAGTGAAGAGGACTCAGTTCAAGCAGAATCCTATTCTTCTAGTGAAGAAGATGATCCCAGCTGCCAAGCTACTGTTCATGGAGGACCAGTTGTAGCTTGGCAAGGAAATGAAGGGGCTAGAAAAGGGTCCAGACCTCACTCTCCCTTGAAGAATGGGCCCCCCCATTATTTCCTCCTTCAATGAGGCACTCCTAAGGTAGGAAGCTCCAGCTAGTGCCCAAGAGAAATCAAAGGCCAAAGGCCAAGATGACAATGGCAGTAAGTCACAGGAGGAAGGCAAGAAAACTCCTTGGGTAAGCTTGTTTGCAAACAATAGGAAGCAAAGCAAGGGCTTACAACTCTCCACTATTGAAAATGAGGGAGAAACAATCTGTGTCACAGAGGAAGACATTGAGGAGGTGTTTGAAGACAATCCTTTCTGCTTGGTTGGCTACTTTGTTGGAAGATTCCCAGGGAGGGCTGCCTTAAGGATGCTCACTGATTCTTGGAAGGTAAAAGTCCTAACTCAATTCCTTGATAGTGGCTGGATTATTTTCAAGTTTGAGAATGCTGAGGCTAGCATGAATGTACTATAAGAAGGACCCTACCAAGTATATGGTAGACCTTTACTATTGAAATCCATGCCTAAATTTTTTTAATTTGGTAATGAAGAAATAAGTACTATCCCAATATGGATTCAGCTGAAGGGATTGCTCCTTGAGTTGTGGACTGCAAACTACCTAAAGCAAGATAGGCACCCAACTTGGAAAGCCCCTATATGCTGACCAATTTACAAACAACAAAGAAAGAATCTTATATACTAGGCTGCTTGTGGAGATTGATGTAGCAAAGAAAATCAAATTCTTTGTGCCTGTTAACTTTCCTAATGGTAACACCTTTGAACAAAGAATATCTTATGAAAACCTCCCTAAATACTGCCCTAAGTGTAAAGTCCTAGGCCATGACCTCCACTCTTGCAGCCTGAATGTAAAATTAGATAAAGAGAGCAAGTAGAATGGAAAGAGGACAGAATTAGAAAGGTAGGAAGGGTCTAAAGTTCTAAATGATATTGCCAATGGTACGAACAACCAACAGGCTGAGACAGTAGGGGATAGCCCATGCATAGATCCTCCAGTCAGGGGAAAAACTACCCAAGAGCTTAGAGATGCAGACCTAGTAGAGAATGTCCCAGAAAGAGAAGCTCCCAGCCCTAGAGAAACTAGGTTGGAGGGGGACCAGGGGCATGCACTAGCTCCAGTCCAATTGGTTGCTGGTTTAAAGTCCTCCCACCCCCCCCGATCCTCTTGACATATGTGAGCTGCCTATTGAGCCAGAAGAGTAGGGGAGAATGCTTCCTACCTCTAAGAAGAAAAAAGGGAAAGCAGGCTTGAAAGAACCACATATAGTTGGGAAGGGAGGGAAATCCTCCCAGAACCCCAAATGATTGTAGCCTGCTGGAACATCAGGGGTTTTTGACAAACCTCTGAAGCACAATGGGGTGCTGCACCTCATGAAAAGTAATAGAGTTGATGTGATGGGAATTTTGGAATCAAAGCTTGATGAAGTAATGCTGCTCAAAATAATGGGCAACAAATTCGGTTTTTAGAGACAGACCAACAACTTTTCTACTCACCCTGTTGGCAGGATTGTAGTGATGTAGAACCCTTCTAAGGTCAGCTTATCTTTAATTGAAGCAAGTCCCAAAGTTATTCATTGCAATGTTTCTTGTTTAATTTCCTCTTGTAAATTTGTAATTAGCTTTATATATGGCTTTAACACTATTGTTGCTAAAAGACCTATGTGGGATAACCTATGTAATTTCAATCATGAAAACCCTGCTCCATGGCTTGTCTTGGGGGATTTTAACAATGTTTTTACTGCTGATGAGAAAGTAAATGGGCTGCCTGTTATAGACTATGAGTTAAGGGACCCCTCCTTTTGTTGTAGTGAAACTGGCCTCACTGATGTAAATGCTACTGGTTGCCTGTACACATGGTCTAACAACAACATATAGTGTAAACTGGACAGAGTGATGGTGAATAATACTTGGCTCCACAAGGGGCTCATAGCCCAGGCCACATTCCCTACTACTGGCTACCTCTCAGATCATTCACCTTGCCTTGTTACCCTGTTGGATGAAGTTAGGGGGGTAGAAGATCCTTCAAGTTCTTCAACATGTGGGCTGACCATGATAAGTTCCTTGACATTGTTAAATCTCACTGGGGCAGCACCTTGGGTGGGACTAAGCTGTTCAAACTGAGTAGGAACCTGAAAGCTCTCAAAACTCACCTCAAAGTGCTCAATGAGAAACATTTTAGTCACATTTCAGAGAGAGCTCTTGAGGCTTCACAAAAGCTGTCCAGCCTCCAGGGAGAGCTCCATGACAATCCCTTTGATCTTGAGCTCCAATCAATGGTGGCTAACCAGAAGTTGAAAGCCTTTAAACTAGCTGAAGCTGGGAGAAGCTTCCTATCCCAGCAGGCCAAATGCAAATACCTTTTGAACAGTGATAGGGTATCAAAATTCTTCTATGGCTTGGTTAAAAGGAAGACTAGTAAAAACCACATAACTGCAGTGGCGTCCTCCAATGGGTCTCAAACTTCCTCTGAAGCTAAAGTGGTGGAGGAGTTTCTTAAGTTCTACAAGGACCTCCTGGGCTCTTCCACTAGTAGCAAGCCTATTGATCAAGAAACCATTAGAGATGGCCCTACAATCCAAGAGAGACAAGCTGAACTGCTGATTAAGAAGGTCACTATGGAAGAGATCAAGGAAGCCCTTTGGAGTATTGGGGATGACAAGTCCCCTGGTCCTGATGGCTACTCATCAAGGTTCTTCAAGAAAGCTTGGGATGTGATACACAAAGATGTCATTGAGGTTGTGCTAGAGTTTTTTCAGAATGGGAGACTTCTAAAACAACTTAACCATACATCCCTTGCCTTGATACCTAAGGGTAAGCAAGCATCTAAAGTGGAGGATTTCAGACCTATAGCCTGTTGTAATGTGATTTACAAGATCATCTCCAAGATCCTTGCCTCAAGATTAGCCCTTATATTAAGCCTTATTGTCAAGCCTGCCCAGGCTGCTTTCATCAAAGCTAGAAGCATGGCTGAAAACATATACCTAGTCCAGGAACTACTCAGAAAGTATTGTAGGAAAGAATCTCCCCAAGATGTATGATCAAGATAGACCTTAAAAAAGCCTATGACGCTGTGGAATAGGATTTTCTGAACAGTTTGATTGAGGGCCTTGGGTTTCCTGATAAGTTTAGAAAATGGATCATGGAATGTGTTACTACAACAGCCTTCTCTCTATCCATCAATGGGAGCTTGCATGGTTTTTTTGTTGGCAAAAGGGGCCCAGATAAGGAGACCCCCTCTCCCTATACTTGTTTGTCTTGATAGTGGAGTATTTGTCCAGGCTCCTTAGGAGATTGAAAGAAGAGGATGGATTCAGATACCACCCAAAGTGTGATAAACTCAAGATCACTCACCTGGCTTTTGCTGATGACCTTATTCTCTTTGCCATAGGGGATGGTAGATCTGTTGGGCAGATTATGAAGTGTGTCAACCAATTCAGTGAGTACTCAGGGCTGCAAGCAAGCCTGGCCAAATCAAACATCTTCCATGCTGGTGTCTAGGCTGCAGAGTTATTGGAAATCAGAAGGATCACTGGAATGGAGGATGGTTCCTTCCCTTTCAAATATTTGGGGGTTCCTCTGGCTGCAGCAAGATTAAATGCTACTCACTACTTCCCCCTCATTGAAAAAATCTCTGGGTACATAAATGTTTGGGCTGGCTCTTCCCTATCATATGTTGGCAGAACAGAATTAATCAAATTAGTGCTCCAAGGTGTGGAATGTTTTTGGTTTGCCATCTTCCCAATCCCTAGCAATATCCTGGAGAAAATAGTAAGGATGTGTAGAACTTTTCTTTGGAATGGTAAGAGTAATGGTATGAGGAAGGCTCTTGTTGCCTGGGCAGACTTATGCAAGCCAAAATCTGAAAAAGGTCTAGGCTTGGTTGACTTAAAAGCTTGGAACAAGGCTCTCCTTACCAGGGTCCTTTGGAATATTCACATGAAAAAAGATTCACTATGGATTCAGTGGGTTCAGCACTACTATCTGATTAACAGATCAATCTGGGAGATAATGGCTAGAAAGGATAGCTCCCCTATTTGGAAGAGAATCCTGGAAATCAGAGATGAACTAATTGCCCACTCATCCTCCACCCTGCAGGCTAGGGACAGACTAATGGAATGGAGGGTTCAGGATGATCTATGCATTAAGAAGGTCTATAACTCTTTTAGGCTGAAAGGCGATATGGTCTGTTGGGCCTTATTGGTACGGTATGGCCACTGCCCCCCCCAAGCACTCCTTTATCCTCTGGCTTACCATTCAGAACAGGCTTCTCACTAAGGATAGACTCCAGCTGGAAGGAGATGACAAACTATGCCCCCTTTGTAAAGAGCAGGTGGAATCAAGAGAGCACCTCTTCTTCTCATGTAGGATCAGTAAGGAAACCTGGGATGCCATCAAAAGGTGGCTTGGCTGCAGAAGGCAGATGAACACAATAGAAAGTGCAATCAAGTGGTCCCAAAAAGTTAGAGGAACTGGCCCCCCAGCCATAGCTAAAAGGATTGCCCTAGCATGCGCAGTGTACAACATATGGTTGGTTAGAATGCAAAATTATTTGATCACTCCACTGTCCATGCTATCAGCCTTGTCAAGAAGATCCAAATTGTAATTTACAGAATTGTGTATGCTCTTTGCCCACAGATTAGGCTTTTCTTGTAAGCTTTTGTATAGGCTTCTTTTGTAAGCTTATTTTTGTTTTCTGTATATCTCCTGGGTATGCCCAGTGATGCCTTTTGTATAGGCTTCCTTTGTAAGCTTATTTTTGTTTCTGTACTTGCTCTTTGTATATCTCCTGGGTATGCCCAGTGATTCTTTTGTAATCTTTGATTAATACAAGCTTTATTTACTGATAAAAAAAATAAATAAATTCACAATCAAGAATGACACTTTAGCATCTCAAAAAATAATAATAAATATCTAAAACAAATGCAATGCATGAATTTAAATTATTAGATCATTTCATATCACCTCCCACACGTGAACATATTTTAGTTTAGACCGGTTAGCTTCCCGATTCTTTTATTTTCAACTATACTGGCTGCCACGGTTCTTTTATTTTCATTTAGACCGGTTGTCTTCCCGGTTCTTTTTATTTCATGCATATGAACAATAATATGAAATATGCATATGAGCAATAGCATAAAAACAAACATATATTCAATCATTAAATTTACCTATCCAGCTCCTTCTCAAAATTATTATTTTTATCATATTCATTAAATTATCTCATATATCATATCAAATTATCAATTATAGCTTGTCAAGAATTTCATTTATCCTTTCATTATATATTTAATCAACTCATTATTTTAATAATATTACTTCTCATATATTAAATTTTTAACATATCAATTATTCCTATAATATCAATCAACCAACTTTCATATATCATCGAATTATAGTTCAATAATTAATTCAAATATCATCACTTAATATTTCATATTTATCTCAATTACTAAAAGTAAATCTTACTCACCATGTAGTACTTATAGCTACCTGCGGATCGCCTCCTTGCCTTTTTTACTATTTTCAGCAATTTAACATGATTGCTGATCGTCAACACCTTTTGTTTTTCTTAAAGCTTTCCTAAAATCTCTTTTAAAATTCTCTCGTAAACTTCTTCAACATTTCAATCTTTCAACCTTTCTTTGAGTCTCTAGGTGTTTAAATAAAGAGAGTAATTTGAATTGAAGAAATAAGGAAACCAGACGAGATTTGGTAGGAAAATAATAAAACAAACAAAAAAAACCGTTTTTATTTTCAAAAGCATTTTACTACCAATGTTCTTCTTTGCCACCATTTAACTTTGTTGTCTAACATGCATACTTTGCATGTTAGACAACCAACACTTTGATGTCTAGATGTTGTTGTTTTTTTTTTTTCTCCCTTTTGTGACAATGTCCATAACTTTTTTTTTTCTTCTTCTTATGTAACAACATTTTGAACTTTTTTTTTTTCAAAAGACTTATTTCATTCAATAAAAAATCTTTCGTGTATCTATTATTTTAATTCTATGTAATATCTATCAAATTACTTCTTTATCCTTACTTTAAGAAGATGAGTATTACAATTCTACCCACCGTATAAAAAAAAATTCCTCAAAATTTCCTTACTTAACTCAAGAAACAACTGTGTATAATATTTCTTCATAGGTGCCTCACGCTCTCACGTAATCTCTTCAGCATCTTTATTCTGCCACAGAACTTGAACTAATATAATTACTTTATTACATAAGACTTGTTCTTTTCTGTCTAAAATTCTCACTAGTACTTGTATAAAAGTCAAATCTTCCTGAATTTCTACAGCTTGGCTTGAAATATTATGAGATTCATCATGTAAGCACTTTTGCAAAAGTGAAACGTGAAATATGTTATGTAACTGCTTCAACTCTTGAGGCAAATCCAGGTTATTCACAACTAGCCCAACTTTCTCAATAATCTCATAGGGTCCCACATACCTCAAACTCAACTTTCCTTTCTTTTTGACCCTCAACATACCTTTCCATGGAGATATTTTTAAATATCACTTATTTGAAACTCAAGAGGTCTTATTCTATTATCAGCATAGCTATTCGGTCTACTATGTGTTGCTTTAAGGTTCTCTCTAACTAGTTTGATCCTCTCAGTTGTTAACTCAATAATTTATGGAAAAAATATATTTCTCTCTGTCACTTCTTCCCAACATATAGGAGTTCTACACCTGCTACTATACAATGCCTCAAATGGTGCCATTCCAATATTAGATTGATGTTGATTATTATAAGCAAATTCAATCAATGGCAAGTAAGCATCCAAACTTACTGAAAAACTCATCATATTTGCCCTCAGCATATCTTTTAGTACTCTAATAATCATTTCTGTCTGCCCATCTGTTTGAGGATGAAAAGTTGTACTAAATTGTAACTGTGTACCTATAGCTTCCTGAAAACCACTCCAAAATCTAGAAGTAAATCTAGAATCTCTATATGATACAATGCTCAAAGGCACTCTATGGAATCTCACTCAGCTACATACAGTTCAATCAACTTTTCAGGACTCCAAGTAGTTAAATAAGACGAAAATGAGATGGTTTAGATAATCTATCTACAATCATCCACACTACATCAAAACCTCTATGGGTATGGGGAAATCCAAAATCCATACTCATATTTTTCTATGGTCATTCAAGCACAAGAAGAGGTTGTAGTAAGCTTCTCTGATTTTTATTCTCTGACTTCACTTGCTGACAAACCAAACATCTACAAATATATTCAGCTGCATTCCTCTTCAATCCTAAGCACTAGTAATTCTATCTCAATCCTCTATACATCTTATTGTTACTCGGCTACATCGAATATACATCATCATGTGCCTCTCTCAATATCTCTTTTCTCAACTCCGCATCATTAAGAACACAAATCCTATATTCCAATATCTAAAATACCATCATTTCAAATTTTGAACTCATGTTGCTTTCCACTAAGCACTTCCTGCTTAATTTTCTCTATCTCCTCATCTCTACCTTCTATTTCTAATAAGCGTTCAATAATGGATGATTGTGCAACCATGTTTTCCAATAATACTCATCTATCACTAATATTCAAGTTCATTATCATTTATCTCAACTCTATTATCATATTCACATCATAGCTCTCTATAGCAGCTAATCTTCATGTAAATTTTCTTCTCAATGCATCAGCTACCACATTCGCCTTCCTTGGATGATAGTGAATTATACAATCATAGTCACTAATCAACTCCCTCCACCATCTTTTCATCAAATTAACTCTCTCTGGATAGATAAGTATGTCAAACTCTTGTGATCATTAAATATATCACAAGTGGTTCTATATAGATGATGTCTATAAATCTTCAAAGCAAATACTATGGCAGCTAACTCTAAGTCATGGGTAGGGTAATTTCTCTCATGATTCCTCAATTTCCTAGAAGCATATGCCATTACCTTCCCATGTTGCATTAACACACATCCTAACTCTTGATGGGATGCATCACTATACACCACAAATCCTTCATCACTAAAAAAAAGCACAATACTGAAGCTGTAATCAATTTCTCCTTTAGTAATTGGAAACTTTTCTCACACTCCCTAAACTATACAAATCTCACTTTTTTCCTGGTCAATCTAGTCAACAGTACTGCAATAATAGAAAAATTCTAAATGAATCTTCTATAATAACCAGCTAACCCCAAGAAGATTCTAATCTCAGTCACATTAGTTGGTCTCTCCCAACTCAACATTGCCTCTACCTTATGTGGATCAATTTTTTACAATCTCCAGGTACTACATGCCCCAAAAAAGTTACTTCATTAAGCTAAGACTTACATTTAGAAAATTTTGCACATAATCTCTCACTCCTCAGAATCTCCAACACCATTTCTAAATTCCTCATATGTTGTTCTTCATTCTTAGAATATACTAGAATGTCATCAATAAATACAACCATAAACTTGTTAAGATATAGTTTAAACATTCTATTCATCAAGTCCATGAATGCAGCTGGAGCATAAGTCAACTTAAATGGTATCAAAAGAAACTCATGGTGACCATAACATGCCTTAAAAGCAGTCTTAGGCACGCCTCTTTCTTTTATTCTTAATTGGTGATAACTTGATCTTAGGTCTATCTTAGAAAATACTCTTACTCCCTACAACTTCTCACATAAATCACCTATCCTGGGTAAAGAATATTTCTTCTTAATGGTTATCTTATTCAACTATCTATGGTCTATACATAATTTCATCATTCCATCTTTCTTCTTTATAACAACACAGAGGCTCCCCAAGGTGACATACTAGACCAAATAAATTGTTTATCTAACAACTCATGAAGCTGAACTTTCAATTCTCTCAGCTCAGTTGGTGCCATTCGATAAGGTGCTATAGATGTGGATGTTGATCTCGAAATCACCTCAATAGAAAACTAAATCTCTTTACTGGGGGGTAATCTAGACAACTCTTTACGAAACACATCAGGCAAATCTTTCACTATTAAGATTTCTTCTAACTTTTGATTTTTCTTTCTAGAATCCACCACATATGCCAAATACCCCTCACAACCCTTCTCCAACCATTTACTAGCAGTCAGGGCAGAAATAAGAAAATTGGCAAGTATCTTACGTTCTCCTTTAAACGAAATTTCTCTTGTCCATATCATGAACACTACATTCTTTCTGGAACAATCAACCCAGGCGTAATACGTCGACAACCATTTCATTCCCAAAATCAAATGAAAATACATTATGTTCAAAGGTAATAAATCAACTTCAAATTCTTTATCTCTGATTCAAATAACACAACCTTTGTAAACATTTATGATTATCACTCTATCTCTAGTGGAAACTTTAATAGTAATATTATGCATCAAATGACTAATACATGTGTTAATAGACTTCATCAATACATTGGATACAAAATAATGGGTTGCACTAGGATCAATTAATAATCTATCATGTATATCAAGACTAGATATTATTCCTATAACAATATCAGGAGTAGCTTAGGCATCCTATTGGGTCAATGCCTAAATTCGGCTCTCTCTAGACTACATCTGACTACCTCACCCTCTTTCAGTAACTACTCATCTGCCTCTTCCCCACATACTTCCTGATCCACCACCTCTCTCCACCTATCTTCTCCCAACACCTCTAGCACTTATCTCAATAGATTTCCCCACTAGACAATCTACACTAATATTTCCTCCCTCGCCATATACAAAACACATCAAAGTAGGACAATTCTAAAACAGATGCCCTGTTCGATTACATCTGTAACAAATTCTTGTCTTTCGATCATACATCAGATCACCACTTCTCTTTGGTGGTATACTTACTTCTCTACCATAACTTCTAGTTCCCATAGCCTGTCTCCCAAATCTAGGGGTCCCCCCAACATTACTTTGAGTTATAGAAGCTATGATCTAGCTTGCCTCAAACTCTGCATTATAGGTGTCACACGGACCACTCCTATGGGATGGTCTCCCACCCTGCACACTCATAACGCTACCATCTCTGGGAACCTCAAATCTAGACCTCTTCAGTCAATCTCTCCTACCTCTAAATTCCATCACATCCTTCTTAATCTGAACTATTATATCCACCAACCTAACATAATTCTTATGCCTCATGTAAGATAATTTTGATCTAATCTCAAAATATAATCCATCTAGGAACCTCTTACACTTTTTCTCCTTTATGTTTACCATTACTGGATTTATAATAATCTCAGGCACTACTCTAGCTTGTTCATCAAGTATATGCTATAGACTATCAACTTGTCATCTGTTACATTCATTTTCTTAAGAGCATGAAGAAGAGTTTCTCTTAGCTCATCTCTTTTAACTCCAGATTCTCTCACACCCATATTAATATCAATTATGCTATCAACACTTTCCCTTTTAGGAAACTCACTCAAACTCAGTGTAATACTTGTGTTCTTAAAGTAAGGGTAAAGAAGTAATTTGATAGATATTGCATGAAAATAAAATAATATATATATGAAATATTTATTATTCAATAAAAATAATTATGTAAAAAAAACATATGTGTGGTGTCAAAAGAAAAGGAAAAATAAAAAAAAAACAAGAAAAAAAATTGTGGACAACATCTAAAGTCCAAGAATTGTTAAAGTGATATACAATTTGTTGCATGTAAAACAACACTGCATGAGAGAAATGATGGTGGGGTGGTTTTTTAAATATATATATATATATATATATATATATATAATTTTATAATTTTTGTTTTATTTTGATTTTCTTACAAAATCTTGCTTGGTTTCTTCTTTCTTCAATTCAAATTACTCTCTTTCTTTAAAAACTTGGGGACTGAAAGAAAGGTTGAAAGAGTAAAATTTTGAAGATGTTTATAGTAGAATTTTAAAGAGAGTCGAAGAAAGCTTTAAGAATAACAAAAGGTAATAATATGAATTTTATTTTTAAAATTATGCATACATGAAATTACCAGAATTGATGTGAAAACTTAAGGGGTATGAATTATGAAAGAATTGAAGAAAAAATTAGAAATTTTAATATAAATATTATGTCAGGTGTTGACAATCAGCAATCGTGTGAAATTGCTGAAGAGAGCAAAAAAGGCAAGAAGGTGATCCACGGGTAGCTTTAAGTGCTACGTGGTGAGTTAGATTTACTCTTAGTAATCGAGATAAATACGAAATATAAAGTGATGATGTATAAAAGTTGGTTGATTGATATTATAGGAATAATTGATATGTTAAAAATTTACTATATGAGAAGTAATATTATTGAAATAATGAGTTGATTAAATATATAATGAAAAGATAAATGAAATTCTTGGCAAACTATAATTGATAATTTGATATGATATATGAGGAGATAATTTAATGAATATGATAAAAATAATAATTTGAAGAAAGTGCTGGATAGCTAAATTGAAAGTTTGAATGTATGCTTGTTTTTATATTATTATATATGCATATTTCATATTATTGTTAATATGCATATGCATGAAATAAAATAACCAGGAAGGCAGCCGGTCTAAATGAAATAAAATAACCTTGACAGCATGTTTATACTGGAAATAAAATAACCGGGAAGGCAGTCGGTCTAAATGAAACCGTGACAGCTGGTATATGCTAGAAATAAAAGAACCGGGAAGGCAATCGGTCTAACTGAAACTGTGACAGTTGGTATATGTTAGAAATAAAAGAACCAGGTAGACAACTGGTTTAAGATAAAACATGTTGACACGTCGAAAGATGTTCCCATATAATAATATCATTTAAATTCATGCATTGCATTTGTTTTAAATATTGATTTTTATTGCTTGAGATGTTAAAATGTTATTCTTGATTGTGAATTTATTGATAGATGAATGAGTCTCATAGAGAGACAACTATGATGAGAAAGAAATATGAAAGTATTATATGATAAGAATTATCTGAGTGATTGATTATATGTTGTGAACCTCATAATGAGATAATTGTGAGGTAGAATTGATAGTCTCAAGATAATTAAATATATAAGAAGAAGAAATTGATAAACGATGAGGATTATGATATAAGTAATGATAATAGAATGCTATTATCGAGTTAAATGAGATATATATGAATGAATATTTGAAGACTATTTGAACAATTGAATACTTCTAGTAAATTTAATTCACTGAGCTTGTGAAGCTCACTGCTCATTGTTAAATGATTCCAGGTAGCAGGCAAGACAAATAGATTGGTGAGCTGAGATTTAGACTGAGTCATTATATGTAAGCCACGTGGTCTACATCCTCAAACTAACAGAAAGAAAAAAAAATTTAATTGTAAACATTTATTCATATATGTTGTATATAATGTTTCAGTTGGGATCTTAATAATGTACCTCTCCTTTTGAGGGTTGAAGATTTATGTATGTAGATAATTTCAGTTGGTATTTTTATATTGTTCCATATATGTGTCATGCTGGGATTTCAAAAAGTGACGACACGTCTCGAGGGTGACCAACCCGGGATGGGTCGTTACAATTTTGGTATCAGAGTATTAGGTTTTATGATTCTACAGACTGCATTAAAAGAAAGAAAGTGGAAGATTAAAATAAATTATAATTTAATGAATAGTTTGAGGATGACATGTGGACATGCTAGAGCTAAAGTTGGAGTTGTTGACTTGAGAGGGTGTGGTAGGCCCCCAATATTTAGACTAGTCGAGGTTGAGAGGGAGGTTGAGTTTGAGTCTGTGGTTCCTAGAAGGGAATGTGTTGATTGTATGATTGATATTAGTTAGAGTGTTAGAGAATATAGAGTTGAAAAAGATGAGCTAAGAGAAACTATTGCTCTTACTCTTGAGAAAATGAATGTAACAGATGGTAGAATTGACAGTTTATAGCATAGACTTAATGAACAAGCTAGAGCGGTGCTTGAGGTTTTTGTAAATCCAGTAATAGTAGACGTTCAGAAGGGGAAAGGTGAGTTTATGTATGAGATGCTAGGAGATTGTTTTGTTAGATATATTAATTTGAATACTTTGTTGTTTAAAGGATTTATAAATCCTTTTGGAGCCTATGCTATGCGTGAAATATATAGAGATATTATTTGGCATTTTACCAATGATTGGCAAGCAGAAGGTCGCCTTTGCTTCGTTTAAGTTAGAAGGAGAAGCTTTAGAATGGTAGGAGGATACCCTTCCCAGGGTGAGTACATATGTTGATAGACTCTTAATGTGGAATAGGTTTAAGGAGGCTTGTTCTTTTATAAATATTGTTCATATACTTTCAGAGCCCAACATCAGAGAGATTTAATTTATTTGAGGTAAAATATGTTGACTGTGGCTCAATATGATAACAGATTTGGGACCTTGTCAAATGTTGTATCAAAAATGGTAAACATAAAGGAGAAGAAGTGTAAGAAGTTTCTAGATGGATTGTATTTTGAGATTAGATTGAAACTATCTTAAATGAGATATTTGAATTATGTTGCTTTGTTGGTTATGTTGCTTCAAATTGAGATAGATAAAGTGGAGTTTAGATGACGTAGGGAGTGGTTGAAGAGGACTAGACTTGAGGGTTCTAGAAGTGAAAGTATGAGTATTTAGGATGGGTGACTAGCCTAGAAAGGGTGGTCCTTATCACAGGGAACTATAATAAAAAGTTAGGGGTAAGCTAGATCCATAGCTTCTATAATTCAAAGTAATGTTGGTGGGACCCCTAGATTTAGGAGACAGTCTGTGGGAATTGGAAGTTATGTTAGAGGTGGAAGTGTACTACCTAAGGGATGTGGTAAGGTGATAGAAATACTAGAACGTGTTACAGATGTAATCAGATAAGATATTTATCCTAGAATTGTCCTAATTTGAGGTGCTTTATATGTAGAAAAGGTGGACATATCAATGTTGGTTGATCCTGGTGCAACTAATTCTTTTACATCCAGTGTGTTTATAAAGTCTATTGAGGTTTATATTAGTCATTTGATACATAATATCATTATTGAAGTTCCCACCGAAGATAGAGTGATAATCATAAATATTTACATGGGTTGTGCGATTCGTATAAGTGATAGAGAATTTGAAGTTGATTTATTACCTTTGAATATGATAGATTTTTATTTGATTTTTGGAATGAATTGGTTGTCAACGTATCATGTCTAGGTTGATTGTTGTAAGAAAAAATGTGGTGCTCAAGATACCAGGACAAGAGGAATTTAGTTTCAAGAAGAACATAAGATACTCTCGAACTATTTTATTTTGCTGTAACTACTAGTAAATGGTCAAGGAAAGGATGTGAGAGGTATTTGGCATATGTGGTGGATTTTAGAAATGATAGTTGAGAGTTGGAAGAAATCTTAGTAATGAAATATTTTTTTGATATATTTCTAGATGAGTTATCTAGTTTGCAAAGATTTTTCTAATGTATTTCTAGATGAGTTGTCTAGTTTGCCTCCTAGTAGGTAGATTAAATTCTCTATTGATGTGATAATAGGTTCATCACATATATCTATAGCACCCTACAGAATGGCACCTGTTGAGTTGAGAGGATTGAAAGTTCAGCTTCGAGTGTTGTTAGATAAACAATTTTTTTGACCAAGTGTGTCACCATGGGGAGCCCCGGTATTGTTTGCAAAGAAGAAAGATAGAACGATGAGGTTGTGTATAGATTACAAATAGCCGAATAAGATCATCATTAAGAACAAATATCTTTTTCCTAGGATAAATGATTTGTTTGAGCAGTTGCAGGGAAAGAGAATGTTTCCTAAGATAAACTTGAGATTAGGTTATCACCAGTTAGGAATAAAGGAGGGGGATATGCCTACGACTACTTTTAGGACACGTTATGGTCACTATGAGTTTCTTGTGATGCCATTTAGGTTGACTAAGTCTTTAGCATAAACTTGATGAATAGTGTGCCTAAACCATTTCTTGATATGTTTATGGTGGTATTCATTGATGATATCCTAATGTATTCTAAAAATAAGGATTAGCATATAAAACATTTTGAAATTGTGTTGGAGATTTTGAGGAAATATAGATTGTATGCTATAATGTGAATTTTGGCTGAATGAAATAACTTTCTTGGGGCATGTAATATCTGGAGATGACATAATAGTTGATCCACAAAAGGTAGAGGCAATGTTGAGTTGGGAGAGACCAACTAATGTGATTGAGATTAAAATCTTATTGGGGTTAGCTGGTTATTATAGAAGATTCATTTAAAATCTTTCTATTATTGTAGTACAATTGACTAAATTGAACGTGAAAGATGTGAAATTTTTATAGTCTGGGGAGTGTGAGAAAAGTTTCTAATTACTAAAGGAGAAATTGACTACAGCTCCAGTATTGATGCTTCTTTATGGTAATGAAGGATTTGTGGTGTATAGTTATGCATCCCATCAAGAGTTGGGATGTGTGTTGATGCAATATGGGAAGGTAATGGCATATGCTTCTAGGCAATAGAATAATTATGAAAGAAATTACCCGACCTATGACTTAGAGTTGGCTATCATAGTGTTTGGTTTGAATATTTGGAAATATTATCTGTATGAAGCCACTTATGAGATATTTATTGACCATAAGAGTTTGATATACTTAAATATCCAGAGAGGATTGAATTTGAGACACAGGAGGTAGATGGAATTGATTAGTTACTGTGACTGTACAATTCACTATCACCTAGGGAAGCCTAATGTAGTAGTTGATGCATTGAGTATAAAGTCTACAAGGATATTAGCTGCTATAGAGAGAAATGATAATGAACTTGAATATGAGTGATAGATGAGTATTATTGGAAAACATGGTTGTACAGTCATCCATTGTAGAACACTTATTAGAAATGCAAAGTAGAGATGAGGAAATAGAAAAGATTAAGCAGGAATTGCTTAGTAGAAAGAAATATGAGTTTAAAAATTTGAAATGAGGGTATCTTGGTATTGGAACATGGGATCTGTGTTCCCAATGATGCTGAGTTGAGAAAGAAGATATTGAGAAAGGCACATGATGATGTATATTCGATGCACTCGAGTAACAATAAGATGTATAGAGGATTGAGACCGAATTACTGGTGGTCAGGATTGAAGAGGGATGTAGCTAAATATATTTCTAGATGTTTGGTTTGTCTGTAAGTGAGGAATGAGAATAGACTTTCAGCAGGCTTACTACAGCCTCTTACAATGCCTAAATGACCCTAGGAGAATGTGAGTAAGGATTTTGTTTCTATATTTCCCCATACCTAGAGAGGTTTTGATGTTGTGTGGGTAATTTTAGATAGATTATCTAAACCATCTCATTTTCATCTTATTAAACTACTTGCAGTTCTGAAAAGTTTGTTGAACTGTATCTAGCTGAGATGGTGAGATTGCATATAGTTCCTTTGAGCATTGGATCATATAGAAATTCTAGACTTACTTCTTTCTTTAAACACTTGGAGACTGAAAGAAACGTTGAAAGAGTAAAATTTTGAAGAGGTTTATGGGAGAATTTTAAAGAGAATCGAGAAAAGCTTTAAGAAAAACAAAAGGTAATAATGTGAATTTTATTTTTAAAATTATGCATACATGAAATTACCCGGAATTTGATCTGGAAACTTAATGGGTATGAATTATGGAAGAATTGAAGAACAAATTAGAAATTTTAATATAAATATTATGTCAGGTGTTGTAATCAGCAATCGGGTGAAATTGTTGAAGAGAACAGAAAATGCAAGGAGGTGATCCACAGGTAGCTTTAAGTGTTACGTGGTAAGTTAGATTTACTCTTAGTAATCGAGATAAATATGAATATAAAGTGATGATATATGAAAGTTGGTTGATTGATATTATAGGAATAATTGATATGTTAAAAATTTATTATATGAGAAGAAATATTATTGAAATAATGGGTTGATTAAATATATAATGAAAAGATAAATGAAATTCTTGACAAGCTATGATTAATAATTTGTGATAAATGAGGAGATAATTTAATGAATATGATAAAAAAATAATTTTTAGAAAGAGCTAGATTGCTAAATTGAATGTTTGAATGTTTGTTTGTTTTTATATTATTTTTCATATGCATATTTCATATTATTGTTCATATGTATATGCATGAAATAAAATAACTGGTAAGACTGCTAGTCTAAGATAAAACATGTTGACATATGGGAAGACGTTTCCAAACAATAATATCATTTAAATTTATGCATTGCATTTGTTTTAAATATTGATTATTATTTGCGTGAGATGTTAAAATGTTATTCTTGATTGTAAATTTATTGATAGATGAATGAGTCTCATAGAGAGATAGATATAATGAGAAAGAAATATGAAAGTATGATAAGATAAGAATTATCTGAGTGATTGATTATATGCTGTGAACCTCATAACGAGGTAATTATGAGGTAGAAATGATAGTCTCAAGATAATTAAATATATGAGAAGAAGAGATTGATAAATGACAAGGATTATGATATGAGCAGTGATAATAGAATGTTATTATCAAGTTATATGAGATATAGATGAATGAATATTGGAAGACTATTTGAATAATTGAATACTTCTAGTAAATTTAATTCATTGAGCTTGTGAAGCTCACTCCTCATTATTAAATGATTTCAGGTAGCAGGCAACACAAATAGATTGGTGATTTGAGATTTAGATTGAGTCATTATCTATAGGCCACGTGGTCCACATCCTTAGACTAACGGAAAGAAAAAAAATTAATTATAAACATTCATGCATAATATGCTGTATATAATGTTTCAGTTGGGATCTTAATAATGTAACTCCCCTATTGAGGGTTGAGGATTTATGTATATAGATAATTTCAATTGGTATTTTCATATTGTTACATATATGTGTCGTGCTAGGATTTTAAAAAGTAACGATACATCTCAGGGGTGGCCAACTCGGGATGGATCGTTACACTCAACCTCCATCTTAACCTCAGCTCGTCTAAAAATTAGGGCCTACCACGCCCTCTCTGGTCAGCAACTCTAACTCTAGATCTTCCTTGTCCACGTGACATCCTCAGACTATACACTACAAAATCATAAAACCTAATGCTCTGACTCCAAAATTGTAACGACCCATCCCAGGTTAGCCACCCCTGAGACGGTGTCGTCAAGTTTTGAAATCCCAAGATGACACATATATGCAACAATATAAAAACATCAACCAAAATTATATATATTTATACATCAATCCTTAACACTCAATAGGGGAGTTACATTATTAAAATTTCAACTGAAATAATATATACAACATATGATGCATGAATATTTTCAAATATTTTTTTTTTGTTTCTTTCCATTAGTCTGAGGATGTAGACCACGAGGCTAATAGATAATCACTCAGTCTGAATCACAGCATGACAATCTATCTATCCTGCTTGCTACCTAAAATTATTTAACAATGAGGAGTGAGCTTCACAAGCTCAGTGAATTAAATTTACTAGAAGTATTCAATTTGTAATAATTTTAGTCACATCTTATAATTCAATTGCTCAAATAGTCTTCCAAAATTCATTCATCTATATCTTATATAATTCGATAATAGCATTCTATTATCACTACTCATATCATAATCCTCACATTTATCAATCTCTTCTTAAGTTAATAATCAAATATATCAATCTTTCTTTTCATATATTTAATCATCTTGAGACTATCAATTCAACCTCATTATTTACCTCGTTATGAGGTTCATAGCATATAATCAATTACTCAGATAATTCTTATCATATCATACTTTCATTTTTCTTTCTCATCATATTTGTCTCTCTGTGAGACTCATTTATCTATTAATAAATTCACAATCAAGAATCACACTTTAGCATCTCAAGCAATAATAATCAATATTTAAAACAAATGCAATGCATGAATTTAAATTATAAGATCATTTCATATTATCATTTGGGAACGTCTTCCCACATGTCAACATGTTTTCCCTTAGACCAGTTGCCTTCCTGGTTCTTTTAATTTCAATTAGATAGGCTGCCTTCCCGATTCTTTTATTTTCAGGTATACCAGCTGCCATGATTTTTTTATTTTTATTTAGACCAGCTGCCTTGTCGGTTCTTTT
Source organism: Bretschneidera sinensis (assembly GCA_023935145.1). NCBI lineage: Eukaryota > Viridiplantae > Streptophyta > Magnoliopsida > Brassicales > Akaniaceae > Bretschneidera > Bretschneidera sinensis. Next base: position 86,284,082 of record CM043700.1, read on the forward strand.
TATTTCATGCATATGAACAATAATATGACATATGCATATGAGCAATAACATAAAAAGAAACATACATTCAAGCATTAAATTTAGCTATCCAGCTCTTTCTCAAAATTATTATTTTTATCATATTCTTTAAATTATTTTCTCATATATCATATCAAATTATCAATCATAACTTGTCAATAATTTCATTTATCTTTTCATTATGTATTTAATGAACTCATTATTTCAATAATATTACTTCTCATATAATAAATTTTTAACATATAAATTATTCCAATAATATCAATCAACCAACTTTGATATATCATCCAATCATAGTTCAATAATTAATTCAAATATCATCACTTTATATTTCATATTTATCTCGATTACTAATAGTAAATCTAACTCACCACGTAGCATCTAAAACTACTCGTGGATCACCACCTCGGCTTTTCTGCTCTTTTAAGTAATTTCACCCGATTGCTGATCGTCAACATCTTTTGGTTTTCTTAAAGCTTTCCTAGAATCTCTTTTAAAATTCTTCTGTAAACTTCTTCAAAATTTCAATCTTTCAACCTTGCTTTGAGTCCCTAGGCATTTAAAGATAGAGAGTAATTTGAATTGAAGAAAGAAGGAAACCGACGGGAATTGATAGGAAAATAATAAAACAAACAAAAAAAAACCGTTTTTATTTTCAAAACCGTTTTATTGCCAAAGTTCTTCTTTGCCATCATTTAACTTTGTTGTCTAACATGCATACTTTGCATGTTAGACAGCCAACTCCTAGATGTCTATGTATTGGTTTTTTTTCTTCTTCTTCCGTAACAATGTCAAGAACATTTTTTTCAAAAGACTTTTTTCACTCAATAAAAAATCTTTCATGTATGTATTATTTTAATTCTATGTAATATCTATCAAATTACTTCTTTATCCTTATTTTAAGAAGACGGGTATTACATTAACATGCTAAAGAATGTGTAGAATTGCAGCTATGTGTGTCATACGAGGAACTGACATAAATTGACCAATAATATGCACAACTTAGGCAATTTCAGGGTGAGTGACTATAATATACACAAGTCTCCCAACAAGCTGTCGATGGAAAATAGGATCGTTAAGTGGCATACCATTCATAGCAACAAATTTTAAATGAGCCCTGTTCGGGGTTGAGGTGACTTTTGATAGTAATATGCCCTATAAGTCAATAGCATTTGATGTTATAGGAATGTTACTTGTAAATTGATCTTATTCATTTATTGACAATAAATAATTATTAATGGCAATCATCTTATTTATCAAGTTCATTACAAATCATTATATGTGGATTACATGATGAAGCCTATATAAAAAGAGCAATAGAAATAAACACCATGATGAGATCATGCTAGTGAGATGTATTTCCTTAAGCTTTATTCTTAAATGTTCCTAATCACAGGATCACTAAGAAGGGCATTAGTAAATCCGGATATATTAGTACATACCATGTTTCCTCAAGGAGTTGAGGGTGATTTCTCTCATGGTCATTAGTTTATAAGACACTAAAACAAGTTATGTAGGTGCATGTTAGAAAACATGTACACTGAACTGACTCGACTAAGAAATTATTAATGGAAATTTTACTTGTTGTCAATAGGAGTTCTTACATTGCAGTTGTACAAGTAATCCTTGGACTTGAGGCACCATGGATATCTTGTGTATAGGTCATCATGCTTTGATGCTATTTAAATGTGGCTCTAATCATGGGTCATTTAAAGGTAGTAATTAGGTATGATCACTTATGCATGGAAGTATGTGAGTGTACAATAGATGATCCAACACTCTTAGTAAAAGAGAGAGAATGTCTTATGTGATATGATTAAGTCATAGCTTGGAAATTTCTTGGTCAAGGTGGGGTGGAAATTAGAAAGTAGTTTCTAATTTCACCATTTAAGTTATAGACTTGAGATCTAGATACATAAGATTAAATAATTAAGGCTTGATGGTAAATCCATGCCTTAGGTTTAATCAGGGACATTGCATGATGGAATGATTCAATTGTATAGTAACTGTCAACGGAAAGGTTCACATTAATTCATATTGTGTAGTTAGTCATGACATATTTCTAGGTGTCTTTCATGACTAGTAGAAGCCCTTAAAAATTAATTGTAATTAATTATTAATTAAAGAGAAAAATTAAAATGGGTTTTAATTCGAATTAAAATTAAAAGAAGTTTTAATTAATTGAATGTGATTCAATTGTTATGTAATTTTTACGACCAAATGCCAATACAATATTGACCTAAGGGATCACACACAATTGGAAAATTGCAAGAATAAGGAAAAATAATGGGCTAAGAGATTTCTAAGAATTAATTAAACTAGGGGTTTAATTATAATTTTAGAAATCTTAATGCTCTTAAGAGTAAGGGCACTATATAAAGGCTATATTTAATAGAAACCTTAACATAATATAAAACTATTGTTGTGGAGATTAAAAATCATATTTTTTCTCTCTCTAAAAAAAAGCTGAAAAATCTAGATTTAGCACTCAATAGAGAATTCAACCAGCTCTTTGTTTTTCATCAAGCAGTGTTCGACATCCCGGAGAAGAATATCCCTATTCTTGATTTCTCGTGTAGATACGTTTAGAGGTCAGAAGATCAACACAAAGGTAAAAATCTCTAACCTTATATGAAAATACTATTTGGATCATTATTCTAATATATTAATTTTGATTTATTTGAGTTTTAAGTCTATTGTCATAATTTTTAATTTTCCACTGTATATTCTATACCTGTAGACTTACATACCTTATTATCAATGAGATTAACTCAAGAGACAAGTTTAGAAGAATATTTTGTCCGAGTCAAAATATATCTAGCGGGATCAAAAGAAACTTCAAGCTTAGAAAGTAGCTAAGAGAGCCAAAATCCTTCATTTCAAACTGCTGATTGAGAAATTGTTTCAGTTCTGAAATACCCATATAATCATCCCCAATGGTAACCATGTCATTAATATAAAGGAGAAGAAGAATCTATCATCGGTTAGCATGTTGAAAGAAAAAGTAGTATTATAGGGGCTAGAAGTAAAACCAAGCTTACTAACAATCGAACTAAAATTGGAAAACCAGCCCGAAGAGTTTTTTTAAAACCATACAATGCATACCATAGACAACAAACTTTGTTTGGTGGATGAACATAGGCAAGTGGAGGTTACATGCATACTTCCTCTAAAAGATCACCATTAAGAAATGAGTTTTTGACATTCATATGAAATAACTTCCATTTTCGGACAGTAGCAACAGTCAACAAACTCTTAACAAAAGTAATACGGGCAATTGGAGCAAGAGTTTTTGCATAATCAATGCTATACTTCTGAGTGAAACCTGTTGCCAAAGGTTGAGTTGTATAAAAATTGACTGAACCATTAGAAAAATCTTGATATTATAAACCCACTGACTACCATCCATAGATTATTCAAGGGGTAAGTCAACTAGATGCCACGCTTGATTTTTCTTTAATGATTGTAGTTCTTCGTTCATTGCTTACTGCTAGAGAGGGTTAGTACTAGTCTCTCTATAGGTATGAGGCTCATATAAGGAAATAATAGCAGAAAAATAATGAGAATCACGAAGATAAGTGGGTAACTAACTTACTTTGGTAGAATGACGCAAAGGGGGTGGTTTAAGAGGAGCAAAAGAAGATGACTTGGTAGGAAATTCATAATCACTAGATAGTGTAGAGTCATCAGAACTAGTTATAGTGGGTCCACTAAAAAAGTCACAAGAAGGTGTCCCAAGTTTTTTTTTTTGTGATTGAGGTATTAGATTGAAAAGGATATGGAGAAAAAACAAGAGGGCTAGATAGGTCATAATCATCAAGGAACAAGATAATAGAAAGATTAGTGAAAAATGAAATAGAATCAGTAAAAGATAAATGGAAATTAAATAAAATGGAGAACATTTTATGCTCCTAGAAGGTAATATGAAGAGAAATATGAAGATATTTTCCAACATTGATACCCTTTGTGATCGATGCCATACCCAAAGAAACAACATAAATGGGCACAATAATATGACATATGCATATGAGCAATAACATAAAAAGAAACATACATTCAAGCATTAAATTTAGCTATCCAACTCTTTCTCAAAATTATTATTTTTATCATATTCTTTAAATTATTTCCTCATATATCATATCAAATTATCAATCATAGCTTGTCAAGAATTTCATTTATCCTTTCATTATATATTTAATGAACTCATTATTTCAATAATATTACTTCTCATATAATAAATTTTTAACATTTAAATTATTCCTATAATATCATTCAACCAACTTTGATATATCATCCAATCATAGTTCCATAATTAATTCAAATATCATCACTTTATATTTCATATTTATTTCAATTACTAATAGTAAATCTAACTCACCACGTAGCATCTAAAGCTACTCGTGGATCACCTCCTCGACTTTTCTGCTCTTTTCAGTAATTTCACCCGATTGCCTATCGTCAACACCTTTTGGTTTTCTTAAAGCTTTCCTAGAATCTCTTTTAAAATTCTTTCTTAAGCTTCTTCAAAATTTTAATCTTTCAACCTTGCTTTGAGTCCCCAGGTGTTTAAAGAAAGAGAGTAATTTGAATTGAAGAAAGAAGGAAACCGAACGAGATTTGGTAGGAAAATAATAAAACAAACAAAAAAAAACCATTTTTATTTTCAAAACCGTTTTACTGCCAAAGTTCTTCTTTTACATCATTTAACTTTGTTGTCTAACATGCATACTTTGCAAGTTAGACAGCCAACTCCTGGATGTCTATGTGTTGGTTGTTTTTTTTTTTTCTTCTTCTGTAACAATGTAAAGGACTTTTTTTTTTTCAAGAGACTTGTTTCACTCAATAAAAAATCTTTCATGTATGTATTATTTTAATTCTATGTAATATCTATCAAATTACTTCTTTATCCTTACTTTAAGAAGACGGGTATTACATTAACATATTGAAGAATGTGTAGAATTGCAGCTATGTGTCTTGTACGAGGAACTGACATAAATTGACTAATAATATGCACAACATAGGCAATTTCAGGGCGAGTGACTGTAATATACACAAGTCTCCCATCAAGCTATCGACGGAAAATAGGATCGTTAAGTGGCATACTGCTGAGAGCTATAAAATGCATCTTAATAGTACTTAATTGTTAACATTTTAGAGTTGATCTAGGTTTTAATTGCACTTTTATATGTTAACAACTCTAAAGTGTCATCTTTGGATCACTAATTTGTTTTAATGCATTTTTAGGTATTTTAAGTCCTAAAGAGATGGAAAAGCTATCATTTCTTGAAGCATAATGACTTGATGAACACCAAAATGAAGGTTCATAAGCACTTGGAAAGGAGTTTCACTAAATTACCTTAATTGCCCGTACAGATCAATCATCTTTGCAAATTAAACTGTATTGATGCAGGATGAACCAGGAGATAAACCATATACGCATAGAAAGATCCGGAAGTCTATTTTCTGGAGAATTTTACAGCTCATAAAAATGATTTTTCTAGAGAAAGTTATGGCAGTTTAAGTAGACAAAGGTCAGGCTGTGTGGGCTGTGCGGGATTTTAGCGTGAGCAGAAGTTTTAAAGGACACGTGAAGGCTTAAATCCCACATTCCACATCGGTTGTAAACACATTTCTATATTCAACATCCCACATCAGATCGAAAACACATTGCACTCGTGGTATTTGCCTATATAAGACCCATTCCACTTCAGCTTTAAGAACCATCGGAGAATCTGAGATCATCAGAAAGTGAATCCAGAGGGCCCTTACGAGGAATCCGAAGTACTTTTGGAGGGCAATCTGAGGAATCACCAAAGCTTTCGCTACCAAGGGGGAAATGATCGTTGAGAGGCCGGAGGCAACTCGAGGAAGCATGAGCCCCATGGCCAGCTAGTCTCCAAGCAAGGCGAAGGGATAAATCCCTAGGTGTAGTTGTTCTTATATTCCTTTATATAATTTAGTTATAGTTTGGTATTATTTTCATTAAACATTGTTATGTTTTATTCTTTAATTTAATTAGTAGATTTCTTATTAGTCTGGTGATTGCATGCTTCTTTTCCATATAAGTCTAGTCATGCTCTTCTTATGTGTATTTGTTTGGGTGTGATTGAGTTTGGTAGATCTCTTTTATAGATTTGTCCATTGCTGCGGTATTGTCATTTAGATATATCGTCATCTTTTGATAATTTATAAGTTAGGTCATGTGTGCTTGAAAGTAAAGAATAATTCATATCAATTACATTAGGGTTTATACATGCACTTTAATTGAATATTTGCCGATTGCCTGTTTGGGATGTGAAACTTGCAATCGAGATAAAAACAACTTAAGCAAGTTAGGATTAGGGCCAAAAACCTAGGGAGCATTGTCAGAACCTTGTTGTTTTTTTATTATATTATCCATCAATTATTTACACAATTTTCACACAATCAACAATTCAGATTTTGTCACTTTAACTTTTATCGTTTGTGTTAAGGTTTACACCTTCTTTTGTAATTAGTTTGTTTTCCTATGGAATCGACACCCCAAAGCTGTACTACAACACCGTGTTATACTTTGGGCGTAATCAAATTTTGGTGCCGTTGTCGGGGAGACGCGCTTAAGTACAAGGAAGTTTGTCAACTTTGAGACATAACGGTAGAAGAGTTGTAAATAGTTCTTTCTTTTCAGCAGCTGTAAAGGCGGTAACTTCGTTCCTTCTTTTAGCTTGCTGCATTATTTTTTTTATTTTTCTCTTCTTTCTTTTTATAGTATTTTTATTTATTATTGTTCTTTTTTCTAAGTTTTGATTTTCCGATTTTTTTTATTTTATTTATTATTATTCTATTTTATTTATTTCCTCTCTGATTCATTTGGTGCATGCTTAGACCGAGAGATTTGCGAGGTAGATTCATTAGAGGACCCGAACTAGAATTACCCTCTCCTTCCACGTCCGATATTGAAACCTCGCCTAGATTAAACCATAGTGCACCCTCATCAGAGAATTTAGAGGATTTTATTAACATGGCCGATAACCCTAATGAGAATGTTGCTAGGACACTTCAGGATTACCTCCACCCTACACGCACAGCCACACCATCATGCATCATGTTTCCAGCCAATACTCGCCAATTAGATCTTAAACTAGGGATGATTCAATTACTCCCTACATTTCATGGCTTGGATAATGAAAACCCATATGTGCACATTAGAGAGTTTGAGAAAGTAGTCGCAACTTTTCATAATCAAGATGAAACCGATGGCATTGTGAGGCTTAAGTTTTTTCCTTTCACTTTGAAGGATAGAGCTAAGAGTTGGCTATACTCACTAAGACCATGATATATTGGGTCATGGACTGAGATGACTCGGGCTTTCTTTAACAAATACTTTCCCCAACATAAGACCAACGCTTTAAAAATGCAAATCTCCACCTTTGCACAAAAGGATAGTGAGACCTTATATCAGTCTTGGGAGAGATTTAAGGAGTTATTGAGTATGTGCCCTCACCATAGGTATGAGAGTTGGCGCTTGGTGAGCTATTTTTATGAAGGACTTTCATATAGAGAGCGCTAATTTGTAGAGATGATGTGCAATGGTGAATTTTTGGAGAAAGATCCTGATGAGGCCATAGAGTACCTCAATGAGCTTGCTGAAAAAGCTCACACTTGGACTGGACCTAGTGCTACTGAAAGCACAAATAGGTCATGACCTACAGGGAACCCAAATGGTGGTGGAATTTACCATCTTAGGGAAGAGGATAACCTTAAGGCCAAGGTCGAGATGCTCACTAGGGAACTAGAGGTATTAAAGACTAAGAGCTTAAAGCCAACACACCTGGTTAATCATGCAAAATCTTTTGAACCATGTTTTGTGTGTGGCAGGGTAGATCATCTCGCCCAAAAGTGTCCCACATTTGTTGAGATGAGAGGGATGTATAAGTAACAATGTAATGCCTTAGGCATGTACAAGAAGCCTTTGACACCCTTCTCTGATACTTATAATCTGGGATGACGAAATCACCCCAATTTCAGCTGGAAATCTGAAAACCAGCAGCTTGCACAACCCCCTGCACCATATCTTGAACCATATCATGCACCCGTGTCTTCTAAGAGTTCTTTAGAAGACACTTAACATGCTTTTATTGAAGCATAGGGGAAGACTAATCAAAGGCTTGAATCTTTAATTGTGCAAGTTGTTGAAGAACATATAAAGATAAAGAGCCAAGTGTCCAAGTTAATGAGCTACTTGAGTGTGACTGAGCGAGGTAAGTTCCCTTCTCAAACTCAGTCCACATCTTATAGTCAGCACCTGGTGCAACAGAATGTGAAGGAGGTGAATGCCATTGAGACAGTAAGTGGTAAGTTATTACACATACCAACAACAAAAAAATCAGAGGATGTGGACGAAAGCCACCAAGCATACATGATGGACTCATTCATGGAAAAGGTCCAACACCTTAATCCATTGGAGTCCACCCTCACTCATGGCTTCACAAGAGCATATATCAAGCCAGAATTTGTGGGTGTTACTGATGACATCCTTGAAGCCTCTCAAAAACATACAAGCACCCAATTTAACAATAAAACAGTCGCTGGTGCATTCAACCTATGTTTTTCTAGGAGGGAATAAGAGCGTTTGGCTGAAGATGTAAAACTAAGCGCTCATGGGAGGCACCCCACAGCATATCCTTTTACTATTATTGTTTTTCTTTCTTGTTTATTATTCGCATTTTTTTTTTCTGTTTTCCAGTATTAACTTAGTATTTCCTTTTCAATGAAAAATGTACGAAGCAATTCAAATGGTGGAGCACAATTTTCAGCTTCTGTGCACCTTTGGCTATAAGGGGAGTCTCCTTTACTCTTCTTTTACATCGAGGTCAATGCAATTTTTAAGTTGGGGGTGGAGGAAACGCATCTCTTTGTTTCCATATTTTTTATTTCCATACATTTTTTTCTTTTTCTATTGAACTGCTTGGTGTCATTTTCTTTTTTGTTTGTTTCTAGCATGCTTGGTGTTAGCCTTAGAGTTAATTCATATGTCAATGATATGAGCTGAATTGAGATAGCAGATAGCATGTAGAAGAAGTTAAATTTTGCTTCGGTTTGAAATTAATTTAAGTATCAATCTTCATTTGGTTTGAGACTCTAGTTTGTGGTAAGATTGTATGATTAGTCTAAAACATTTAGAGAAATTTTATGTGTGATTGTTTTATGAATACTTTTGCGGTCTTGACAAGCTCTAGAACTTACTTGATAATCACTTGAGACGAATTCCTAGAATGCACACTACTTAGGATATGATATAGGCCATTTTTGAACTGCTTGATCCTTTCAAACCTATCATTGCTATATTTATCACTAGTCACCTATTTGAGCCTTTTTTTTAAAAGAAAAATTGAGTCTTGTTTCTTACGATAAACCATTTACTTACCTTTATGAGCCTAAAAATATTTTATCCTTACCTTTCTTTTAAAAGAACTTAGTTATACACATGTTGTGAGAAGCACTTAAAAGGAGTAAGGGTGGAAATATGAAAAAAAAATATCACTACCACAACCCAAGTACATTAAAGGAGATAAGTTGGGGGTTGTGGAAAAGAAAAGAAAAAAAATGATGAAAAAGAAGATGAATGGTTATGTGCCAAAATAAAAAAAAAATGAATTATGGCAAAGAAAGAAGAAAGAAAAGAAAAGAAAAAAAATGGTGATTTGTTGAAAGAAATGCTCAAAAAATGGTTGAAAGAGTTGGGTGTTGAAGTAAAGGTTATCAAGTGCTTAAAGTGATTGTGTTTAAAGCTAAAAGATTGAGTTCTTTTACTTGTTGAATCCTTCCCGTTCTTTCTTAACCTTTACCTTAGCCTAACGTTACAAGCTTATTAAAGGCCTTTTGATCCAATATAGTGTGATTTTTCTGCAATAGTGGAGAGTGATTTGAAAAGTGAGCCTATGGAGCTTGTTTTTGTGATTGATGTCACGCAATTTATTATGTTTTTAGAGGCCAAAACTTGTATTCATGAATGTTATGCATAAAATCATCCGGGTGTTCGGATTAATGGTTTGTGGTAAGATGGATGTTAAGAGTCAATAACGATTTTAAGATTGATGTTTGGATTACTTTTGGACTTAGGTGAAATTTAATGATTCTATGTGCCGTATGTTATGTGCGATTTTTGAGACAAAAAGTGAAATACTCTTGGTTCAACGCTAGCATTGCTTTACTTTGTTTTTAACTCCTACCATAGAATTCATCTCTTATTTTCGCTTGAATTGCTAGGGAATAGCAATAAGCTAGTTGGGGGTTATGATGAGAGCTATAAAATGCATCTTAATAGTACTTAATTGTTAACATTTTAGAGTTGATCTAGGTTTTAATTGCACTTTTATATGTTAACAACTCTAAAGTGTCATCTTTGGATCACTAATTTGTTTTGATGCATTTTAAGGTATTTTGAGTCTTAAAGAGATGGAAAAGTTATCATTGCTTGAAGCACAATGACTTGATGAACACCGGAATGAAGGTTCACAAGCACTTGGAAAGGAGTTTCACTAAATTGCCATAATTGCCCATACAGATCAATCATCTTTGCAAATGAAACTGTATTGATGCAAAAAGAACTAGGAGATGAGCCATATATTCTTGGAAAGATCCAGAAGTCTATTTTCTAAAGAATTTAACGGCTTGTAAAAATGATTTTTCTAGAGAAAGTTATGGCAGTTTAAGTAGACAAAGATCAGGCTGTGCGGGCTGTGCGGGATTTCAGTGTGAGCAGAAGTTTTGAAGGGCATATGAAGGCTTAAATCCCACATCCCTCATCCGTTGGAAACAAATTTCTATATCCCGCATCCCACATCGGATTGGAAATACATTGCACTCGTGGTATTTGCTTATATAAGACCCACTCAACTTCAGCTTTAAGAACCATCGGAGAATTTGAGATCATCAGAAAGTGAATCCAGAGGGCCTTTAGGAGCAATCTAGAGGGCCTTTAGGGGGAATCCGAAGTACTTTTGGAGGGAAAGGTGAGGAATCATTAAAGCTTTCGCTACCAAGGGGGAGATGATCGATGAGAGGCCCGAGGCAACTCGAGGAAGCATGAGTCCCATGGCCAGCTAGTCTCCAAGCAAGGCGAAGGGATGAATCCCTAGGTGTAGTTGTTCTTATTTTCCTTTATTTGATTTAGTTGTAGTTTGGTATTATTTTCATTAAACATTGTTATGTTTTATTATTTAAATTAATTAGTAGATTTCTTATTAGTCCGATGATTGCATGCTTCTTTTCCATATAAGTCTAGTCATGCTCTTCTTATGTGTATTTGTTTGGGAGTGATTGAGTCCGGTAGATCTCTTTTATAGATTTGTCCATTGCTACAGTATTGTCATTTAGATATATCATCGTCTTTTGATAATTTATAAGTTAGGTCATGTGTGCTTGAAAGTAAATAATAATTCATATCAATTACATTAAGGTTTATACATGCGCTTTAATTGAATATTTGCCTTGCCTGTTTGGGATGTGAAACTTGCAATCAAGATAAAAACAACTGAATCAAGTTAGGATTAGGGCAACGAACCTAGAGAGGATTTCCAGAACCTTGTTGTTTTTTTATTATATTATCCATCAATTATTTACACAATTTTCACACAATCAACAATTCAGATTTATGTCACTTTAACTTTTATCGTTTGTGTTAAGGTTTACACCTTCTTTTGTAATTAGTTTGTTTCCCTGTCGAATCGACACCCCAAAGTTGTGCTACAACACCGTGTTATACTTTGGGTGTAATCACATACCATTCGTATCAACAAATTTCAAATGAGCCTCGATCGGCGTTGAGGTGACTTTTGATAGTAGTATGCCCTATAAGTCAAAAGCATTTGATGTTATGGGAATGTTACTTGTAAATTGATCTTATTCATTTATTGATAATAAATAATTTTTAATGGCAATCATCTTATTTTTCATGTTCATTACAAATCACTATATGTGAATTACATGATAAAGCCTTTATAAAAAGAGCAGTGGAAATAAACACCATGATGAGATCATGCTAGTGAGATGTATTTCCTTAAGCTTTATTCTTAAATGTTCCTAATCACAGGATCACTAAGAAGGGCATTAGTGAATCTAGATATATTAGTACATGCCATGTTTCCTCATAGAGTTGAGGGTGATTTATCTCATGGTTATTAGTTTATAAGACACTAAAACAAGTTATGTAGGTGCATGTTAGAAAACATGTACACCAAACTGACTCGACTAAAAAATTATTAACGGAAATTTTACTTGTTGTCAATAGGAGTTCTTACATTGCAGCTGTACAACTTATCTTTGGACTTGAGGCATCGTGGATATCTTGTGTATAGTCATCATGCTTTGATGCTATTTAAATGTGGCTCTAATCATGGGTCATATAAAGGTAGTAATTAGGTATGATCACTTATGCATGGAGGTATGTGAGTGTACAATAGAGGATCCAACACTCTCAGTAAAAGAGAGAGAATGTCTTATGTGATATTATTAAATCATAGCTTGGAAATTTCTTGGCCAAGGTGGGGTGGAAATTAGAAAGTAGTTTCTAATTTCACCATTTAAGTTATAGACTTGAGATCTATATACATAAGATTAGATAATTAAGGCTTGATGGTAAATCCATGCCTTAGTTTTAATCAAGGACATTGCATGATGGAATGATTCAATTGTATGGTAACTGTCAATGGAAAAGTTCTCATTAATTCATATTGTCTAGCTAGTCATGACATACTGCTAGGTGTCAATCATGACTAGTAGAAGCCCATAAAAATTAATTGTAATTAATTATTAATTAAAGGGGAAAACTAAAATGAGTTTTGATTCGAATTAAAATTAAAAGAAGTTTTAATTTATTGAATATGATTAAATTGTTATGTAATTGTTACGACCTATTGCCAATACAATATTGAACCTAAGGTGATCACACACAATCAGAAAATTGCAAGGATAAGGAAAAATAATGGCTAAGAGATTTCTAAGAATTATTTAAACTAGGGATTTAGTTATAATTTTAGAAATCTTAATGCTCTTAAGAGTACTATATTGGATAGAAACCTTAACATAATATAAAGCAATTGTTGTGGAGATTAAAAATCATATTTTTTTTTATCTCTCTCTCAAAAAAATTATGAAAAATCTATATCTAGCACTCAATAGAGAATTCAACCAGCTCTTTGTTTTTCTTCAAGCAATGTTCGACATCCCGGAGAAGAATATCCCTGTTCTTGATTCCTTGTGTAGATATGTTTAGAGGTCAGACGCTTGAATGACTAGCGGATCTGTTTCAAAGATCAACAAGAATCTCCATCAATGGTAAAAATCTCTAACCTTATATGAAAATATTATTTGGATCATTATTCTAATAGATTAATAGAGATTTATCTTGAGTTTTAAGTCTATTGTCATAATTTTTAATTTTTCGCTGCGTATTCTATACCTGTAGACTTACATACCTTATTATTAGTGAGATCAACTCAAGAGACAAGTTTAGAAGCATATTTTGTCCGAGTCAAAATATATCTAACAGGATCAAAAGAAACTTCAAGCTTAGAAAGTAGCTAAAGAGCCAAAATCCTTCATTTCAAACTGCTGATTGAGAAATTGTTTTAGTTCTGAAATACCCATATAATCATCCCCAATGGTAACCATGTCATCAATATAAAGGAGAAGAAGAATCTATCATCAATAAGTATGTTGAAAAAAAAAGTAGTATCATAGGGGCTAGAAGTAAAACCAAGCTTACTAACCATCGAACTAAAATTGGAAAACAAGCCTGAAGAGTCTGTTGAAAACCATGCAATGCATACCATAGACAACAAACTTTTTTCGGTGGATGAACATAGGCTAGTGGAGGTGACATACATACTTACTGTAAAAGATCACCATTAAGAAATGAGTTTTTGACAATCATATGAAATAACTTCCATTTTCGGACAGTAGGAACAGCCAACAAACTCTTAACAAAAATAATACGGGCAATTGGAGCAAGAGTGTCTATATAATCAATGCAATACTCCTGAGTGAAACCTTTTGCCATAGGTTGAGTCGTATAAAAATTGACTGAATCATTAGACAAATCTTGATATTATAAACCCACTGACTACCATCCATAGATTTTTCCAGGGGTAAGTCAACCGGATCCCACGCATGATTTTTCTCTAACGCTTGTAGTTCTTCGTTCATTACTTACTGCTAAAGAGGGTTAGTACAAGTCTCTCTATACGTATGAGGCTCATATAAGGAAATAATAGCAGAAAAATAATGATAATATCGAAGATAAGTGGGTAACTAACTTACTTTGTTAGAATGACGTAAATGGGGTGATTTAAGAGGAGCAAAAGAAGATGACTTGGTAGGAAATTCATAACCACTAGATAGTGTAGAGTAATCAAAACTAGTTGTATTGGGTCAACTAAAAAAGTCACCAGAAGGTGTCTCAAGGTTTTTTTTGTGGTTTAGTTATTAGATTGAAAAGGATATGGAGAAAAAATAAGAGGGCTAAATAGGTCATAATCATCAAGGAACAAGACAACAAAAAGATTAGTGAAAAATGAAATAGAATCAGTAAAAGATAAATGGAATTTAGATAAAGTGGAGAACATTTTATGCTCCTATAAGGTAATATGACGAGAAATATGAAGATGTTTTCCAACATCGATACCCTTTGTGTTCAATGCCATATCCAAAGAAACAACATAAATGGGCATTAGGTTCTAGTTTTGTACAACCAAAAATGAGGTTGCAAAAAAAAAACAAAACAAAACAAAACATGTACAACCAAAAGCACGAAGAAAATTGTAATTAAGGGAGGTACCATACAACCTTTTGTAAGGAAAGACATTACAAATAATAGGGGAAGGAATCTGATTGATTGTTTAAACAAAAATAAGAGTGATAGCTCCTTAAAAACGTTGAGAATAAGAAACATCAATAAGCAATGCATGAACAATATCCATGATATGTTTGTGCTTACGTTCAATGCATCCATTTTTTTGGCCTGTACATGTAGAAAAACGATGAACAAGGGTCCCATTTTGGGCAAGAAGGTTAAGGAATTTTGTTTCTTTATAATCTTGTGTAATATCAATATGAAAAACTTTAATATCACAAGAGAAATGTGTTTTGACTATAGCAGAACAAGTGTAACAAATTTGAGACAACTCAGAATGATTTTGCATTAGATAAATCCAAGTATAACGAGAGTAATCATAAAATATTTGGATTCGCACATAGTAGTATTAGGACTAGGTCCTAAATATCATAATGAATGGGATCAAAAGGTGCAATGGAATCATTATTACTTTTAGGAAAAGATAAGGCATGTTGTTTTCCTAACTGACAAGGCACATAATCAAGATTCTTAGTATTAACAGTTTCTAATTGACTATTAGAAATTGAAGGAGTCAATCAAGAAAGGAAAACATGACCTAAACATGAATACCAAACTTCAAAAGTCACAGAAGCAGTAGAGGGATAAAAAATGCGAGATGTAGAAGAGAAACAAATTCTACGACCGATCCCAAGAGTCTACCTCGTTAGAGGTGATGAGAGAAAAATATTGCATATTTGGGCCACTTAATTTACATTTTTTAGCTTAGGATTTTGTTACTTTGAGTTGTTTTCGTTGTTTTTCAGGTTTACAAGCACTAGGAAAGGAGTTTCACTAAAATTGCCAGAATTTCCCGTACAGATCAATCATCTTTGAAAATTAAACTGTATTGATTCAAGAAGAACCAGGATATGAACCATATATGCTTAGAAAGATCCAGAAGTCTATTTTCTGGAGAATTTTATGGCTCGTAAAAATGATATTTTCTACAGAAAGTTATGGCCGTTTTAGTAGACAAAGGTCAGGTTGTACGGGCTGTGCGGGATTTCAATGTGAACACAAGTTTTGAAGGGCATGTGAAGACTTAAATCCCACATCCCACATCGGTTGGAAACACATTTCTATATCCCACATCCCACATTGGATTGGAAACATATTGCACTCGTGGTATTTGCCTATATAAGGCCCACTCCACTTCATCATTCAGGGTACAATTCCTGAGCCACTTTGGTGTTTACCGGTGGACGTCCGCTAGCATTATGGTGGATCTCGAAGGCTTTGTCACCACAAGGGGAAGCGCCGCCTGTCAGTGAGTGGAATTTCTCCCATGTAAAGTTTTTTATTTATTTCTTTATATTCAGTTATTTTAGTTTAAATGTTTAATACTTTTTATTATAGTTTTATAGTTATGAGTGGCTAGACTCTTCAGCTAAGGTTGAAGATGAAGCCCCGCCATTGTTTGGCGTAGTAGTTCAGATTTGCTTGTACAAATCTGACAATTTTTAGTATAAATGTTCTGTCAATTATTTGAGTTAATCTTATAATTGATTGAGTTTAAATTGTCTGTTGGATATTCCTTGTGTTTCATCTGATGGATACATTGATTGCTTTTCGATTAAATTGGATTTCCTTTGTGATTTGTTAAGAGCGGATGCATTGGACGCTTTTGGTTTAATTGGGATGTTCTTTGTTTTTTGTCTTATAGTTGGATTCATGGAATCTTTTGATAAGCTATTTTTTAGGACATATATGCTTAAACTTTGGTGGGGTGGATTCGGAAACCTTAGTGTTTTAATTATTAGTTTTTAAATCAACTTAGTTTAGTTTATATTTCTTTTGCAATATCATTCAAAATTCGGAACTAGGTTAAGATAGAGTTAGTTTAGATTGAAAATATACTTTCACAACGCAATTCCCTGTGGATTCGACCTCGCACTTGCACAACACTATACTGCAAACGACTCGTGCGCTTGCGAGTAATTTAAAACTCACAACAAGTTTTTGGCGCCGCTGCCAGGGAATTGTTTTGTTTGTGAAAATTTTTGGTCTGAATTGATTTTATTTTTCTACTAGTTAGTTATAAAAAAATTAAAAAAAGAGTTAGAAAAATTAAAAAAAATGTGGATGAATCCAACGCCGGTTTCACAGTCTTTAGAGGATGCCCTCAAGGATTTTATTAAAATGACCGGCCTGTCCCTCAATGCTGCCAACACATTCAATGTTGATAGCTGTTCCATCTGTGCTAGTCCTCTACATTTAGCACAGAATTGTCCATCAATGCCAGCTTTTGCCAAGTATCCCATGGAATAAATGAATGCATTCAATGAGTGTTGTTGGCAATCAAATGGATCTTACTCTGAAACATACAATCCAGGGTGGTGGGACCACTCTAATGTTTCATGGATGCAGAACCAACTGAGGAATCAGGGAGGAGACCCTTATCATGCTCACAATCAATACCCTCCCGAATTTCCTCCACCAATTCCAAGTTATGGTCACTCAGCTTACCCAGCACCATCACCCGCTTACCAAGCTCCCATTCAAGCGCCAGCGTCGGTTTCACAGTCATTGGAGGACACTCTCAATGATTTCATGAAAGCGACTAGCCAATCTATGAGTGAAGTGATGAGTGCAACAATAGAAAACACCTAAGCGATTGCCATACTAGAGAGTCAAATTGATCAAATCGCAAGTTACATGGGTGAAGGAGAGGAAGGAACGTTCCCCAGTCAAACTGATCCTAACCCAAAGGAACAGTTTGCGGTGGGAAATTTATTAACTCCTATGCATTGGCAGGAACAAGTGCAATCAGTTGTCCCATTGAGGTCTCTGAGACAAGTGCACAATCAAGTGGAAGAGAACCCTGCTATGCACCAAGGGCAAGAAAGTGGCAACAATGAGAAGAGAGATGCTGAGCCATCTACAGCCACACCTATTATTAATGATCCCTCTAGGTTATTTTTACCTAAAGCGCCTTACCCTGAGAGACTACAAGCGCCCAAGAAAGAAGGGAAGTCTGAGTACATTTTGGAGGCATGCTTTGCTCAATTTGAAGACGATTTGGATTTAGATAAGTTGTTTGAGCAAGCAAATGCTACTTTGGAGTCTGCTCCTCAAAAGATCAGTGAGATGGAGGAAACCACAACACCTGAACCCCCCAAGAAGGAACTTAAGCCTTTATCGGACAATCTTAAGTATAAGTTCCTAGGTTCAGCAGATTCTTTGCCTACAATTATAGCTTTAGATTTGGGTGATGCTCCAAAGGAGAAATTATTGGACGTCTTAAGAGAGCATAAGGAAGCTATAGGCTGGACTATTGAGGATGTCAAGGGAATCAACCCCTCGTTGGTAATACACACGATACAGTTAGAGGAGAATGCCAAACCATCGAGGGAGCCACAAAGAAGGCTCAACCCTGCTATGCAAGAGGTTGTGAGGGCAGAAGATATTAAGCTGTTAGAGGCAGGGATCATTTATCTCATCTCTGATAGCAAGTGGGTGAGCCTAATTCAAGTCGTGCCCAAACATGCTGAATTAAAGGTAGTGATGAATGAGAACGACGAGTTGGTGCCAACTCGTGTTCAGTCAGGAGGGAGAGTGAGTATAGACTACCGTAAGTTGAATGCTGCCACTAGGCCTGATCATTTTTCATTCCCATTTATTGATCAGATGGTGGAGCACTTAGTTGGGCATGTTTACTAATGTTGGGTCTAGCTGAAGACGTTAAACTTAGCGCTCATGGGGGCACCCCACAGCTTATCTTTTCTGTTTATTTATTATTTCGCATTTTTATGATTAATGTTTGTTTCCAGTATTTTTTGTTTTCCAGTTTTTTTTTATTTTTCAAAGACAATGCGTACTTCAGTTCAAGTTTGGGGGTATGCTATGAGCCATACCAGTCCAGATAGTTCTCCATATCTCAGGTCAGCTCTTTCCATATTAGTCACACATTGGGGTCAATGTGTAATTTAAGTTTGGGGGTATGGGAGACACATCACACACTTTGTCCTAATTTGTTATCTTTTTGTCGTAAAGATAAATGCATGTTCATGTTCGTCTAAAAATTTTGGTTGTTCTGAAAAATTGTGATGTGATTTCATTGGTGAGTTTAAAACTTTGAACACATGATCTGATGATTGAGTTTAAACTTTAGTTACTTACTTTAGAAATTTTCAAGAATTCACATGTTTGATCTAATCTAACACGAGCACATCAGCACATATTTGTGTGAGGTATGACAAGTGAGTTGAATGTATACGTTTCCTTGTCTTAACTGAAACCGGATGACTTGTTGGATAAACACTTGGGCATGTATATATAAAAAAAAAACAACTAATACTACTAATATTTATAATGATCATCATCAATAAACTTTCCACTGAGTAACTGGACCTCTTGCCTCAGTAAGCAGTGAGTGTTCATGTCAAAAGGTGGGAATTTTATTCATAATGATCATTGCGAAACTTTTCGCTGAGTAACTGGACCTCTTGCCTCAGTAAGCAGTGATTGTTCACGTCAAAAGGTGGAATTTTGCTTGGTAGTATTAAGGCCGGTTTTATTTCGTAGCCTTTTTTACTCGAGTTAGTAAGTCCTTAGGGGTGTCTTTACACCTAATGCCCTAAAACCATCTGGTTTGGGAGTCATTGACTCAACACTCGCCACATGGGTCGATTAGAAAGCGTAAGGGAACTAAACATAGCAAAGTCTTATATATATATAAAAAATAAAAATAAAAACTATGCCATCATTGTTCTTTCTGATGAGAAATTCTGTGGATCTTGAGACTTGATTACCTTGTACATTGAAGTTATTTGGAAACCTCATCTGTATATGCTAAATCACTTTACACTGATTCAAGCTTGTGATGTCTTACCATGCCTCTTGTAAGTAATTAGGTTTTAAATTCTTATTCATTGTGAAGATGGGTTGGACTTATTTAAGCTTGCTCATGAATGAATCTCATGATTTTGAATGCTCCTTAAATTTTCGGATACCATGAATACTGAACTTATCTTTATGTTCTTTGTTTTTTCATTTCGTTTTTTTTATTTATTTTGTTCTGCTAAGGAACTAGCAAAATGTAAGTTTGGGGATATTTGATGAGAGAAAAATATTGCATATTTTGGCCACTTAATTTACATTTGTTAGCTTAAGATTTTGTTACTTTGAGTTGTTTTCGTTGTTTTTCAGGTTTACAAGCACTGGGAAAGGAGTTTCACTAAAATTGCTAGAATTGCCCATACAGATCAATCATCTTTGAAAATTAAACTGTATTGATTCAAGAAGAACCAGGATATGAGCCATATATTCTTAGAAAGATCCAGAAGTCTATTTTCTAGAGAATTTTACGGCTCGTAAAAATGATTTTTCTACAGAAAGTTATGGCCGTTTTAGTAGACAAAGGTTAGGCTGTGCGAGATTTCAGCGTGAACACAAGTTTTGAAGGGCATGTGAAGACTTAAATCCCACATCCCACATCGGTTGGAAACACATTTCTATATCCTACATCCCACATCGGATTGGAAACACATTGCACTCGTGGTATTTGCCTATATAAGACCCACTCCACTTCATCATTCAGGGTACAATTCCTGAGCCACTTTGGTGTTTACCGGTGGACGTCCGCTGGCATTCTGGTGGATCTCGAAGGCTTTGTCACCACACGGGGAAGCATCGCCCGTCAGCGAGTGGAATTTCTCCTATGTAAAGTCGTTTATTTATTTTTTTATATTCAGTTGTTTTAGTTTAAATGTGTAGCACTTTTTATTATAGTTTTATAGTTATGAGTGGCTAGACTCTTCAGCTCAGGTTGAAGATGAAGCCCCGCCATTGTTTGGCGTAGTAGTTCAGATTTTCTTGTACAAATCTGACCATTTTTAGTATAAATGTTCTGTCAATTATTTGAGTTAATCTTATAATTGATTGAGTTTAAATTGTCTGTTGGATATTCCTTGTGTTTCATCTGATGGATACATTGAATGCTTTTCGATTAAATTGGATTTCCTTTGTGATTTGTTAAAAGCGGATACATTGGACGCTTTTGGTTTAATTGGGATGTTCTTTGTTTTTTGTCTTATAGTTGGATTCATGGAATCTTTTGATAGGCTATTTTTTGGGACAAATATGGTTAAACTTTGGTGGGGTGGATTCAGAAACTTTAGTGTTTTAATTATTAGTTTTTAAATCAACTTAGTTTAGTTTATATCTCTTTTGCAATATCATTCAAAATTCGGAACTAGGTTAAGATAGAGTTAGTTTATTTTGAAAATATACTCTCACAACGCAATTCCCTGTGGATTCGACCTCGCACTTGCACAACGCTATACTGCAAACGACTCGTGTGCTTTCAAGTAATTTAAAACTCACAACAAGAGGATCTTACATTTGACAATTATGACCAATAAAATGTACGTCAAGATCTAGTTCACATAATTGACCAATAGTGTTAAGATTCTACATAAGTTTAGGAGCTAGAAAAGTATATGGAAGAGTTAAGCAAGAATGAAAACTATTACTGGCATGATTGGCATTCATATTAGAGCCCTTAGCGAAATGAATAAGAGATGCATGAGTTGGAGTAGAGTGAAAAAAAATCATAATTAGAAGACATATGATTGCAACATGCACAATCAAAGAACTGCGATGATGACCTACTTAGACTTACAAACGAAACGAAAGAAGGAGAATTACTAGAGATGGTTGAATTACCATATTTGACTAACTGTCTAAGCAAAGTAGTGATCATGCATAGAAATATTAGAACACATAGAATTAGTGTAAGAACCAATAAGAACCAAAACAAACTTGAAAAAAAATATTTCTGAATCGATAGGTCAAATCAACGAATCAAGCAAAAATAATTGACTGTAGAGGCAAAATCAGCAAAAACAAAGGCCAAAGATGAAAAGATGATGTAGAAACAGTAGGGAAACTAGTAAAACACCAAAGGCTATAGAACCCCAAATAGATGGGTCAAAAAAACAAATCAATCAAAGAAAGGTCAACAACTGATATAATAAAAGTACGCTGACGTGGCGATGGAACATAGGTGCAGGCGAGTGGGATGGGCGGGCAACACACATCAGATCTAATTTGCATAAATTCTTGTTTGAATTTCTTAGGCACAATTATTCTCTTGGCATTGATGCAAGCACTTATGCGCTGATGTAAGTAAAAGCAAAGATCTCTAATCAGAGTTGGTTTTGTTTAACTTTTGATTCTATCGTAGTGTGTGTGTAGTGTGCGAGTCATGTGCACAATGTTCGTGTTGTGTGTACAATGACTGTGCATTGATGTACTAAGCATCGAGATGTTGGACTTAAAGATGCTAGGTGTCAAGTTGCTAGAGTTGGCATGATGGAATTTTTGTAAATAAGTGCATAGTATCGAGTTGCTACATGTTGAGCTACTTAGAGTCGGCATAGTGGAATTTTTATGAATATTGTTTTAAGAGTGAGATAAATAATGGGAATTTTTATGGCTTATCATAAAAATACCAGTAGTGAAGTGATGCTTTCGAAATTAGTTTTTAGTGAAAGGCTAATTTATTAGGGCCATTATGATGGCTCAAGTGTCAAAGAGGTTTCCTCCCATCAAAAGCCAAAATGACTTAAGGTTCTTTAAGGGGTGAGCTTGGTACTCATTGGTGTCGAGCTACTTGGGTGTTGAGTTACTTGGGTGTCAAACAACTTTGGTGTCGAGGAACTTTTATGTGTTGAGGTGCTTCTTGAGCGAGACTCTTGTGCGAAAGTTGCTTTGTGGTGCCCTGTTTCCCCAAATAATGTGTTGGTCATGTTGCTAGTGTATTCTTGTGTGAATGCACATTGGAGAGGGATGATATAGTTTCGGCTATCCACCATTCCGGTGATGCACATGATCACATCGGTTGTGGCACATGTGTGCACTAAGTGAGCCACCCAAGGAAACTTGGTTTATGGGTTCTAGGCCATCGAAATAGGTGACTAGAGTCTCCATGAAGTGGGAAGCTTAATGGACAGTATTGGTGATGCAGAAAAGACTAATATTGCGTTCTTATTCTATGGCAGAGGATTCAACCTTAGATTCTCTATCGGGGTCATTATTAGCTTGTCATTTGGCGTTAAATGGGCAAGGAAGTATGCGTGCTTCATAAGGCATTAAGGCACTTTGGTGGGTTGTTAGCTTTGATTATACTAGTATGCTAGTATGAAGGTTAGAACCATAATGAGGGTGACATTGTGCATCGTTAAGCATGCTATGTTATGTGCTATGACCCTTCATATGATTCTAGTTTTTTGGTAGAACTCTTGTGGTTGTTGGGCCAAATTCTTATGAGCAATAAGATGTTCGATAACATTATGTGGGTGAGTGAGTATAGCAAAGAGGTTGTGGGTCCATGAGCAAGTGGTGCACATGAATGTCAAAGATAAGACATTCTGTGATGTTTTATGACTCGAGTGGGGTTTGGCTCTTGTCTTGTGGAAAGAGTAAGCGTTCCTCATTTGGGGTCTCAAATACACTATGTTAGCTTGACATATGGTGTGGTTGATCAAGAACACTTCCATATAGGTCGAGTATGAGGAAATTAATGTGTATTCTTAGTAGCAAATAAGCATCGAGTTAAGTTGTTGTCGCATAAGACCGCAGGAACGGTTCTTATTAGATGAGAGTGGAGATTCATGAAAGAATTATGTGTTCTTTATGGTCTTGCTGACTATTTTTTAGTGTGTTCTTGAGGCAAAACATGATTCAAAGATAGGCTAACCTTGACTTAGAGAATTCTTGGTGTCACCTGATCCTCTAGATTTCGTGAAAATCTCTAGGACCGTGACATTTGGTATCAAAGCCAAACTACTCCATATGGGAGTGCGATGGCGTTGAGGAGTGGCTTTCAATTAAGACTTTGATTGTCTATTCTTGAGGCCTTCTATCTTCTCGAAGAAGAATTGAATCATGTGTGATTTAATTTGGTACAGTGATCCAGACTAGTGTGCCACTGAATGCATGAGGTGTGCGCTAATTAGTTTTGGCGAGTATTACTCTATGGTAAATGCATGGGTGTGTTTTTAAGAGGTGTTTTAGAGTTTGTGCTTGTGTGCTCATCCAAGAAAATGGATTTTCACTTGAAGCATAGTTGCGGGGCACATTAGTTACGCTTGTGGCCCTTATGTCTGAGTATCATGAGATGTGGTACATGATTCAATTTGGCTTTGAGTTTCCATATTGGTAAATGAGAGCTTTGTGGGAATCTTTCCATAAGAGTTGCTTGTTTATTCATCTCTTTAAATTTGAGCTGCGTTGTGAGTCTTTAAAGGTCCAAGATCGGATCTTGTATGAAGGCACCATGTTATGGTGGTTTCCTTGGTAAAATCAAAGTTAACATGTTGAGTTTGGGAAATAGATTTCCCTAGCCATAAATTTGGCATTGTGATGAGTTGTACGAGAAAACCCACAGTGTCAAGAAATGACACGTTTGAATTTTAGTTTTGAGTAAGGTCCCTTGGAAATAAAGCATTTTCTTTGGCATAGTGTAGCCTTGAGTTGTGAGTTTGAGTGGGGGAGCCCCTTAAACCTGAACTTAATGTTCATTATACTGTTCTTCAGGAGTGAAGACACTTTGAGTTTCATTTGAACTAAAGAAGGATGTTGTTAGTTGACGGTTGGCTTGAGAGCCACACCTTGCAAAGTGAATTCCTTCTTGCCCCCTGGTGTGGCCTAAAAGTAGGCACATTTTGAGAATTTGAGTGGGACTAGAGAGGGATGTCGTTAGAGGGCAGATGTCTTGTGAGCCATACCTTTAGTGATACATCCCCACTCGTGTCTTTGGTTAGCCTTTGAGAAGGTGCATTTTAGAAGATTTTGTTAATAAAAAGATGGGTGTCACTAAAGGGTGGTTAGCTTGTAAGGCACACCCTAAGAGGTGCAACCTCATTTGCGTTCTCATAATGTGTTATGCAGCTAGATTTGTGTTACCTTTTAGTGGTAGGTTTGCCAAGTTTTGAGATTAGATTTTAGCATGGTGGAGCTTGAGTTTAGGATAAGCTATACGGCTGGAGCCTAACAACTTCATCTAGGTGCACGCTCACTCAAGATAGTTAAAGGACTAAAGGGAGATACCTTTGAATAAGGTATGATTATCTCACCTAGAGGGGCGCACCCAAGAGAGAGTGGTGCCACATGAGTGTGGTTGGAATAATGTCTACCTCAAACGAATTCTCCAATGGGTGATATTTTTTAGGAGTATAGCATTCCATTTGAGGGAAGTTAAAGGGTTATCTATTGGCGTGGCTAAGAAAGCTACGCACCCCGCTGAGACTTAAGATTTGTTTTGGAGCATAGAGTGGTATCATTATCAAGTCATCTAGCAAGTGTTCCAATTGACTTCGAGTTGAGATTTGAGTTGAGTATATTTATTCCTTATGATAAGGAATGAATTCGAGCTTGACTAAAGTGGAAGTGGAAGTGTGAGTGTGCATCTTTGATCAAGTCCATAGTGTGGGGTGACAGACTCTAAGATTCTATAGGTCAACACAAGCGATGCTCCATGAATAATGGGAAAATGACACTAACCCTTTTGTGGAAGCGTAAATCTAGTTCTTATATGATATGATGAATCAATGAGGGCATTGACATTGTGAGTGGGGAAGAATGTCACGGTACGCACCATTGAGATCGGTGCTAATGTGCTATGCACACAGTGTATGTGCGTAGTGTGTGTTATATACAAGCAGTGCGTGCAATGTGCATGCAGCGTGTGTGTAGTGTGTGAGTCATGCGCACAGTGTGCGTTGTGTGCACAATGAGTGTGCATCTGGACATCGAGATGCTAGGTGACAAAGTGCTAGAGTTGGCGCGATGAGACTTTTGCAAATAAGTGCGCAGTGTCGAGCTTCTACGTGTTGACTTAACTAAAGTTGGCATAGTGGCATTTTCATAAATATGGTTTTAAGAGTGAGATAAATAATGGGAATTTTTATGGTGTATCATAAAAATATAATCAGTGTAGTGGTGCTTTTGGAATTAGGTTTTGGTGAAAGACTAATTTATTGGGGCCATTATGATGCCTTAAGTGTCAAAGATGTTTTCTCCCAATAAAGGCCAAAAAGATTTAAGGTTTTTTAAAGGGGTGAGCTTAGTACTCATTGGTGTCAAGTTGCTTTTGTGTCAAACTGCTTAGGTGTCAAGATGTTTGCTTGGGTGTCGAGCTACTTGCTTGGGTGTTGAACTACTTGGGTGTTGAACTGCTTCCACATGTCAAGGAGCTTCTTGAGAGAGACTCTTGTGTGAATGTTGCATGGTGATGCCTCCTTGCCCCAAATAGTGTGCTGGTCATGTAGCTTGTGTATTCTGATGTGAATGCACATTGGAGAGGGATGATATGGTGTTGACTCTCCACCATCCCGATGATGCGCGTGGTCACATCAGTTGTAGCATGTGTGCGCACTAAGTGAGCCACCTAAAGAAACTTGGTGTGTGAGTTCTAGGCCATCTAAATGGGTGATTAGAGTCTCCGTGAAGTGGAAAGCTTACTGAATAGTATTGGTGGTGTGAAAAACACCGATATTTCACTCTTATTCTGTGGTGGAGGGCTCGACCCTAGATTGGCTATCGGTGTCGTTATTGGCTTGTCATTTGGCATTACATGGGCAAACAAGTGTGCATACTTCATGAAGCATTGAACCACTTGGATGGGCTATTAGCTTTGATTATGCTAGTGTGCTAGCATGAAGGTTAGAAGTATAATGAGGGAGACATTGTGCATCGTTAAGCATGCTATGTTGCGTGCTATGACCCTTCGGATGATTTGAGTTTTTTGGTAGAAGTCTTGTGGTTATTGGGTCACGTTTTTATGAGGAACATGATGTTTGACAACGTTATCTTGGTGAGTGAGTATGGAAAAAAGGTTGTGAGACCATGAGTAAGTTACGAGCATGAATTTCAATGATAAGACATTTCTATGATGTCTTATGACTCAAGTAGGGCTTGGCTCTTGTCTTGTGAAAAGTATAAGTGTCCCTTATTTGGGGTCTCGAATACATTGTGTTAGCTCGACATATGGTGTGGTTGATCAATAGGATTTCCATATGGGTCAAGTATGAGGCAATTAGTGTGCATGCTTGGTAGCAAACAAGCATCGAGTTAAGTCGTTGTCACATAAGAGAGCAAGAACAGTTCTTGTTAGATGAGAGCGGAGATTCACAAAGAATTATACGTTCTTTTTGGTCTCGCTGCGTTGTTTTTTATTGTGTTCTTGAGGCAAAACGCGATTTGAAGATAGATTGACCTTGACTTAGAGAAGTCTTGGTGACGCGCAATCCTCCATATTTGGGGAAAATCTCTACAACCGTGACACAAGGATTTGTTGAGTTGGGCATTGCTCTTGTGTCAAGATCTATGTGCCGAGGTACGTACGTGGCTGAGATTAGCGTGTTGAGGTGCGCATACGGGTGAGATCAATGTGCCAGGGTGCGAATGCGATCAAGACTAGTGTGCTGAGGTGCACCCATAGGTGAGATCACTATAACGAGGTGCCAACATGGTCAGAACCAATGTGTTGACATGCGCACGTGGCTAAGATCAATGTACCAAGCTGCGCACGTTATCGAGATTAGTGTGTCAAGGTCGCAAACGGCTGAGTGTCAGGGTCTGCTAGATTTGCCCTAAATCCAGAGGATCATGTAGTGCTAAAACTTCTCCATGTTCTGGCCAGACTTTCTTCACCTCGAGTTTTCACCTTAAGAACTCAGTTAGAAGCCACATGACTGATCACACTTTCTCTAAAACTCAAACCACGATGCCAAGAAACCCGTAATATACTTAACATTGCCCAAGAGGTTATCACACCAATCTCGAACCAATCAAAACATCCCACTAACCTGAATAGCTACAAACATGTGCTAATGGTCCTCATCAGCCCTCATGCCTTAAGACGCAAATAAAGAACACTTAACCAATTAAAAGCACACAAGTAAAGTCCCATTGGAACCTTAAGTCATCCTAGAAATGCCATAGAGTTTCCATTTGTGTCAATTCCTAACTCAATGACCTGCAATCCCTCTTACGTTGTTTGTCCACCGAAAATGCACATTGTCGCCCCTCATTGTGCTAGCCACTGATTTGTTGCTCGCCCACTAAGGCTCAATTCCATCTTTCCTTGTGTTAGACACAGGGATGATAGTTCACCATCCTAACTGAAAGCATACCACCCATAAATCCAGTTGCTTGTAACCAACTCTCAAACCTAACTATACGCACATAGCCTGTAAGTCCAACCGAAGATAACCGATTCAAAACTCAACCACTAATGCGCAATGCCTCCCATCATTGTACTGAACACACCGATCATGGTCAATAACATAGCTGAGAATTAGCACGCCTATTGATATAACTGCACACATGCAGCCCATAATATACCCGATGATACCCCATGGTTGTCTCTTTGCCACAACAGAACCACACACTGCTTGCACATACAGTGCCAAGTAAATATCCGATATCCCACACGATAATAACCGTAAGAATAAGCCTCAAGCACTGGAGAAGAGCGCAATATAGTGTATACGAGCCACCTGTTTTGTCCATGAAGCTCCCTACTTCATAGAGACTCGAGTCACCCTATGGTGGCTGCATTCCAAGTTTCATTGGGAGGCTCACTTAGTTCTCATACATGTCTCAAACCATGGCCCATGTGTGTTCACCAGGGGTGGTGAAGAGCTTAACACCATGTCCCCCTATAGAGTCTTAAGTCATTCTGAGCATTTCCAGTAGGAAACATATATCACGCTTAAGTTGTCATAATCCTTTAATAATTTTAATTTACACTATCTTCCAAATCTAACCATACCATATCGCTCCACGTATCTTCAAGATACTCCCCAAAATTTTCCATTAACTTTTGGAGTATAAATCACATATTTATGGAAATTCCACTGTGCCCCTCTAGTATACCACTGACACCCATCTGTTGCACAACTGACCCACAACCAAACGACACTTCATGGATAACAACCACAAGATCACAACAAAGCCCACTCAAAGGCTAACTCACAAGTAGCAACCATGCCAAATAGTGCATACCATGACATTCTCTCCCACTTCATTATGTCGATGTCCTTATCGACGTGCAACATAAGAACTAGAGCTAAGTTTCGATAGAAAGCTTTGTGACATCTTTCCATGATTCATGGAGCACCACATATACCGATCTAAGGACTCACTAGTCACTCGCCCATCTTTATAGACTTAATCGAAGATGCCCACTCACACTTCTGCTTCCACCTCACTCAAGCTAAAATTCGCTCCTTGTCTTCAAGAGCACACAAGCTCAACTTAAAGCTCCACAGCCAACTTCACGTAAACTAACTGAAACACTACATTGATTACCCAATGATGACGCTTCATCAGGCCTCAAAACTAAAACTCAACTCACAATGGGGTGTTCAGCTTTCTTTCCCACACCACGA
The DNA here is from genome assembly GCA_023935145.1 of Bretschneidera sinensis. Lineage (NCBI taxonomy): Eukaryota > Viridiplantae > Streptophyta > Magnoliopsida > Brassicales > Akaniaceae > Bretschneidera > Bretschneidera sinensis. The sequence goes on from CM043700.1 coordinate 86,313,374, forward strand.
GGTAACCCTTTAACTTTCCTCAAATGAAATTCCATGCCCCTCAACACTCTTGTCCCTTTCGTTAGATTCTCTGAGCTGGACACTTATGCCAACCACACTCTTATAGTATCACTTCTCTTGCATGCGCCCCTCTGGGAGAGGCCTCATGCCAACCACACTCTTGTGACACCACCTCTCTTTAATGTGCCCCTCTGGGCGAGGCCATCATGCTAACCACATGTGTGTTGCACCACTTCTCTTGGGTGTGCCCCTATGGACGAGGCCATCATGCTAACTAAACGTTTATGGCACCATTTATCTTTGGGTGTGCTCCTCTAGCCGAGGCCCTGATGCCAACCAAACTCATGATCCCTCCCTCTAGGACTTGAGATGTCTTATGAAAGAACTCACTAAGACAGATTATGGGGCTCTATCCATGAGGCTTACCCCAACTCAAGCTCAATGAACTAGATCCAAATTCCAAGCTGCTCAGTGAACCTGCCTCTCAATGTTCAATATGCTCTAATTCAAGGACTCGAAATCTATTGCATGTGTTCCTACTCCTAGGCAACATAAGGACACAAGCGAGGATGCACCTTGCAAGGTATAGATCACAAGCCAACCATCCTCTGTGGCTTGCAAGCCAATCATCTTCTGACGGCACCCTTCTTTAGTCCTTCTCAAATTCTCAAAATGTGCAAAATTTTTTGGCTACACCTGCGCACAAGAAAGAATACATCTTACTAGGTGTGGCTCTCAAGCCAACCGTCCTCTGACGACATTCCTCTTTAGTCCTACTCAAATTATCAAAATGTGCCTAATCTTAGGCCACATTAAGACGTAAGCAAGGATGCACCCCTCTAGATGTGGCTCACAAGCTAATCGCCCATTAGCAGTACCTCCACTCTTGCCTGAACAAACTCAAGATGCCTCAACACTACAATTGATCATGGGTCTTCGATACCTCACAAAGTAAAAAATTAACCCAAAACTGAAAGAACCAAACCAACATTCTTGGTCAAAGTCTTTAAAGCTGACACTAAACTAGATGCCAACTCCAATTCCAACCGAAGTATCACACCTCGTGGTCCCCATGTAGACACACAACCAAAATGCTTACTAACCAGGACTCGTGTGTAAGTCTACCCTCTCAGACAAACACTAGCTCAAAAGTACCCTAATGAAACACACCCATATATGTTCCATGAGGTTATGATCTCCTAAGCTAGTAACCACATGCACGCCTTATGCATACGTTGGTTTACTAGTCGAGATCATAGCACCAAGTTACAATTCAAACTCGCGGCAAGGTCATAACTTCCCTCTTTTCAAGTGTGGTCATGCCAAATCCTGCTGAATCATGCATACCGCAAAACTGATACCCAATACTGAAGTCTTTCTTAAGAAGATCGAGATGTATAAGAAGCCATAACTAACTCACTGACTGAAGTCCCTGCTCGAAACGAAGCCACTCCAATAGGGAGTAGTTTGGCTCTTATACCAACTATCACAGGCCGCAATATTTTCCCTAAATCCAAAGGATCGTGCGGTGCCAAGACTTCTCTAAGTCCTAGCAAGCCTTTTTTCACCTCAAGAACTCGCAAGACAACCTTTTAGAAGCCACGTGGCTCATCACACTTTCTCTAAAACTCAAACCACGATGCTAAGAAAGCCCAAGATACTTAACATTGTCTAAGAGGTTATCACACTCGTCTCGAACTAACCGAAACATCCTACTAACCCAAATAGCCATGAACATGTGCTAATGGTCCTCATCAGCCCTCATGCCTTAAGATCTAAACGAGGAACACTTACCCGATTAAGAGCACACGAGTAAAGTCCCATTGGAATTTTGAGACATCTTAGAAATGCCACTGAGTTGCCATCTATGTCAATTCCAAGCTCAATGACCTACAATCCCTATTATGTTGTTTATCCACCAAAGACATACAATGTCGCCCTTCATTGTGCTAGCCACTTATTTGCTACCTGCCCAATTCCTTCTTTCCTTGTGCTAGATATAGGGATGATAGTCCACCATCCTAACTGAAAACATATCGCCTATACATCTGACTACCTACAACTAACTCTTAAACCTTACTAGATGCACATAGCCTGTAAGTCCAAATGAAGATAGTTGATGCACAACTTAACCACCATTGTACAATGCCTCGCATCATGTTGCGGAATAAACCGATGATAATAAAAAAAAACATAGTCGAGAGTTAGAACGCCTATTGATATGATTACACGAATGTAACCTATAACATAGCGGATTATACCCCCATGGGTGTCTCATTACCTTAACATAACCACACACTGCTTGCACATACAGTACAAAGTTAATATTCGATAGCCCACATGATAGTGACCATAAGAACAAGCCTCAAGCACTGGAGAAGAGCACAATATAGTGCATACGAGCCGCTTATACTGTCGATGAAGCTTTCCACTTCAAGGAGACTTGAGTCACCCTATGGTGCCCTCAAACCTACATTATAAGTTTCCTTGGGAAGATCACTTAGTGCCCACACATGTTTTAAACCATGGCCTAACCATAGCCTATGCGTGTGCACCAAGGGTGGTGGAGAGCCTGATACCATGTCCCTCACTATAGAGTCTTAAGTCATTCTGAGCATTTCCAGTAGGAAACATACCTCACACTTTAGTCATCATAATCCTTTAATTATTATAATTTACATAATCTTACAAATCAAACTATACCATATCAACATGCATATTCAAGATACTCCCCAAAATTTCCCATTAATTTCAGGAGTATAAATAACATATTTAAAGAAATGGCAATCTGCCCCTTTAGCACACCATTGATACCAATCTATTTCACAACTACCTTACGACAAGGACCAATGTGTTGAGGTTCGCATGTAGGTGAGATCAATGTGTTGAGAAGCGCATGTAGGTGAGATCAGTGTGCTAAGGAACACACACCATCAAGATTAGTCTGCAGAGGTGTGCACGCTGGTGAGATCAGTGTGCTAAAGTGCCAACGCGATTGAGACCAATATGCCAAGGTGCACATGCAGCTGAGATTAGTGTGCTGAGGTGTGCATGCTTCTGAGATTAGTGTACAAAGGTACGCAAGAAGTTAAGTTTCATGGTCTATGAGATTTACTCTAAATCTAGAGGATTGTGTCGCACTAAAACTTCTCCAAGTCCTAGCCAACATTTCTTCATCTTTAGTTTTTTGCCTTAAGAACTAACAAGAAAACCTTTAGGAACCCCCAAAACTTATCACACATTCTCTAAAACTCAAACTATGATACTAAAGAGCCCACTTGAGCGTGCACACAAGCACTGAAGTCTTCTATTAGAGCTTGGCCCTCTTTAAAGCAACCATCTTACTGTGCTTTCGATGTTCCATTTATACGAAAGTCTTCAAGACCCAACGTGCCTGATACCAAGACCCACAAGATGCTTGACCTTATCCCAGAGGTTATCACACCGGTCTTAAACCAACTACAACATCTTACTAACCTGAATAGCCAAAGATGAGTGCTAATGGTCCTCATCAGCCCTCATGCCTTTAGAGCCCAATGAGGAACACTTACCCAATTAAGAGCACACGATTAAAGTCCCATTGGAGCCCTAAGACATCCTAGAAATGCCATAAAGTTGTCATCTATTTCAATTCCTAGGCTCATTGACTTACAATCCCTTTTACCTTTTTTTCCACTGAACATGCACAATGTCTCCCTCATTATGCTGATTACTGATCTGCTGGTTACACACTAAATCATAATCCCTCTTTCTTTATGCTAGACAAGTGGATAATATTCCACTATCTTAACCGAGATCCAATCGCCTATAAATCTGACTGCACATAACCAACTCTCAAGCCTGACTATACGCACACTACCTATAAGCCCAATTGAAGATAACCGATGCGTAACTCGACCACTGATGCACACTACCTCTCATCACTATGCTGAACACACTGATGATAGCCCACAACATAGTCGAGAGTCTACACCCATGCAAATATGGCTGCACACACTTAGCCCACAACTTCACCAATGATGTCCCACAAAAGTCTCATTACCACACGAGAACCGCACACTACTTATGGACATAGTGGTAAGATGATGTTTGATAGCCTACATGATTAGTTATAATTGATGGGCCGAGTAATGGGGTTGTAGAGATTGCTAAGTTGAGCATTGCGCATATTGTCGAAACCAATGTGTCGAGCTGCACATATGGTCGAGATCAGTGTGCTGAGGTGTGCACATCGTTGAGACAAGTTTTCCCTGGTGCGCACATGGGTGAGATTAGTGTGCTGAGGTGCACACAAGGCTGAGATCGGTGTGTCGACTTGTGCACGCTAATTAGATCAGTGTACTGAGGTGCACACATAGGTAAGATTAGTGTGCCGAGGTGCGCACATGGCCAGGACCAAGATAGTCCAACTTAGATGTTTTCCATGCCCTTGACTCGATACTCGAAGGTGACCGAGTTGGAGGTTTTTCAAACTCTTAGTTTGGTACTCGTAAGTGAACGAGTTGAAGCTTAGTTGTACTCATCCGAGCAAACTTGGAGGTTTTCCACACCTTTGACTCGATACTCGAAGGTGATTGAGTTGGATATTTTTTAAGCTCTTGGTTTGGTACTCGTACGTAACTAAGTGTCACATATATGTGCCCTAGTTGAGGCTTCTCTTTCTAGAGCCTCAATTTATTATTTTGAATCTTTTTAATCCGAGGTATGTCCTTGGTGCTGACACTTAGCATTTAAATGAGAATCCAACTAAGTGTCGCATATATGTGCCCTAGTTGAGGCTTCTCTTTCTAGAGCCTCTGCTTATTCTCCCAAGTCATTATGATCTGCAATGTGTCCTCGGTGCTGACATTTAGTGTTTTGATGAGAATCCCACTAAGTGTTACATATATGTGTGTTGGTGTTTATCTAAGGTTTAAACATGGTTTGAAAGGGCTCAGCATCAGGTCTTGGCGCCTCGGCCTCCAGGAAGTCCATAAGATGGGAAAGTAGCTGTGCACCTCGGTCGAAGGAGTGTGCATCATGGCCTAGCCCTGTGCGTCGCGACTTAACCACTCTAGGCCACGGCCTCCAGCATGACAAAAGATTTCAGCCCCTTCCATGCAGCGACCTGAAGGCACACTAATGCTAATTTTTTCAGCCTTTTGTTAGGTGCATAGATGCGTGATCAATACACACAGGATCACTTAAACTTGATCAAAGGTTATGGTTGATTAGTCCTCGAGATCTAAGGGTGGATATTGACCTTCAAGATTGGTCAAGAAGTTGGTGCACTATATATAGGGTCATCTAGGTGCAAATCAACATAACTTGTGATTGTGAATGAGAGATCAATTGTAAGAGTGCAAAAACACAAAGCAAGAGAGACTCATTAGAGAGGCTGGTAGTTTAGAAAGAGATTAGTATAGAGAGGGGATTCAAGGGACTTGTAAGTGGAATTTCCAAGGGGGAAAGTTCCAAGGTAACTCAATACCTTATCACTTTCTTTTCTTTCTTCTTTCCTTCTTCAATAACAAGAGGTTTCTTGAAAACAAGTTACTGTAACTTGTAAGCACCATTGATTTAGTGCAGAGAGTTCGGAGGAACTCACGGGGACGTAGGCATATTGCCGAACCTCGATAACAATTGTTGTGTTCTTTCTTTTCTTTGATTTCTATTTCTGTTTCTGATTCATTATAAGTCATTCTAGACTTGGGTGTTTGAAAGATCACCACCTGAGCATCAAGAAGGTGATTTCCCAACAGTGGTATCAGATCTAGCATAGCTGGGTATCGGAGCAAGAACAGAAGGTATCAGAGCAAGACTCCAAGAATCAAATATCAACTTCTTGGGTGATTCAAGAACGGAGTAAAAATCAAAATCTGATCGTGTTCTTCAGGGAGATTCAAGAACGGAGTTGAGATCAATCTCTGATCGTGTTCTTGATATTTAGAAGGAGTTGGAAACCAATTGTGGGTCCTGCATAAATCTAAGATTTTCTCTGCAAGATGACTTCAAATTTCATTATTGAGAAGTTTGATGGAAAGGGAGACTTTGCCCTTTGGAAGCAGAAGATCAAGACTGTTCTTATGCAACAAAAGATGGACTTGGCGATTGGAGAAGATGACACTTTTCCAGCAAGTATCATGGAGGACCAGCGGAATCAGATGAAGAAGATAGCGTACAACACCATTTTATTGCACATGTCAGATAGTGTCACAAGGGAGTACGAAGACTCGGAAGATCTTGCTGTTACGTGGAAGAAACTAGATGAGTTGTTTCTTACCAAAACTCTCCCTAATAAGATTTATCTTCTTAATAGAATCTTTGCCTTTAAAATGGATCCTAATAAAGAGTTGCAAGATAATCTTGATGTGTTTAATAAGCTAGTTCAAGATTTGAATAGCTGTAGTATAACATTTCAGGATGAACAATTGGCTGTTATTTTGTTGAATTCTCTTCCTGATTGTTTTGATAATTTGCTTAATGCTATTGAATATGGAAGAGATACTTTAACCAAGGAGATTGTGATCAATGCCATAAGAGCTCATGAATTCAAAGCCAAAATGAGGGAAGCATCAAGTGGGGAAGGGTTGTTCGTTAGAGGAAGGCCAGCAACTCGGAAAGGTAGTAGCATTCATGGCAACTACCAAGAGAAATCAAGAGGTAGAGGGCAAAGCCATGGGAGATCTCATTCCAAACTGAGATTTGGAGGAAAGAGATGCTTTTACTGTAATAAAAAGGGTTATTTCAGGAGAGATTGCAAGAAGAAGATGTAGGATGAGAAAGGAGGAAGCCATACCAAGAATGGAGAGGTTTCAGTTGCCAAAGGAGAATAGCAAGATAATGTTCTTGTTGTGTGCTCAAATGTGAGCAGGAGACAAGGCAGCGAGAAATTGATCCTGGATTCCGAGTGCACTTATCACATGTGCCCTCACAAGGATTAGTTCAAGAATTTCTAGGAAACCAATGATGGAAAGGTTTTCTTGGGGAATGACACTTCTTGCCAAGTGAGGAGGATATGGGACATCCAGTTGAGGATGTTTGATGGAGTCACAAGGCTGCTGCGAAATGTGAGTTATCTTCTAGATTTGAAAAGGAATTTGATCTCATTGGAGCAGCTAGATTTCATGGGGTACACATACAAGGCAGAGGGAGGAAAGATCAAGGTGACCAAGGGATCTTTGATAGTGATCAAAGCAGCAATAAAAGATGGACTCTATGAGATGATTGGAGAGACAAAAATCAAAGATCAAGCAGCAAGCTTGATGGCTGAGATGGATAAGGCAGCCCTTTGGCACACTCACTTGGGACATATGAGCGAGAAGGGCTTACAAGTTCTCAGCAAGGATGGTCTACTTGGTGATGACAAGGTAGAGAAACTTGATTTCTGTTAATGATGTGTTCTTAGGAAGCAACATCGGGTCCACTTCGTTACCGGAGTGCACAAGTCTAAGGGTATTCTTAACTACATTCATGCGGATCTTTGGGTTTACAAGATCAAAGAAGAGAACACTCTAGGGGATGAAGTTCAGTATAAAGCTAGGCTAGTGGCGAAGGGGTTCACACAAAGAGAAGGCATAGATTTCACCGAAATATTCTCACTGGTTGTGAGGTACAAGACGATACGGATAGTATTGGAAATGGTGGTCCAATTTGATTGTGAGATCAAGCAAATGAATGTGAAGACAACATTCTTGCATGGAGAGCTTGATGAGACCATCTGCATGAGGCAGCCTGAAGGCTATGAGGAAAGAAGGTAGGTAGAATTGGTGTGCAAATTAAAGAAATCACTCTATACCTCGGCATTGGAATATGAGGTTTGATTCCTTTGTAACTAGCTTGGGTTTCATGAGGAGCTACTATGATTCGTGCTTGTACTACAAAGGGCACAAGGTAAAGGAAGTGGTGATCATCCTCATCAATGTTGATGATATGCTGCGGTTGGGAGCAGCATGGAGAGGATAGAAGAATTGAAGGTTCAACTCAGTGAAGAGTTTGAGATGAAGGATCGTGGCCATGCACAGAAGATCCTTGGGATGAATATAATACAGGAAAGGGAGAGAAACAGATTGAAGATTTCTCAAACTTCCTACATAGAAAAGATGATATCTAAATTTTCTATAGAAGATAGCAAACCAGTGAAGGTTCCCCTTGCTGGTCATTTCAAGTTCTCTAGCGATTAATGTCCGAGATTGAAGGGGGAGAAGAAAGAAATAGAAAAGGTCCCTTACTCTAGTGCGGTTGGTTTAGTTATGTTCACCATGGTAAGCACTAGACCCGACATTGCTCATGCAATAAGTGTTCTCAGCAGGTTTATGAGTAATCCCGGAAAGGAGCATTGGCTTGGGATGAAGTGGTTGCTAAGGTACTTGAAGGGAAGCCCAAAAGTAGGGCTGGTTTATGAAAAAAGGGGTAAGTCCATTTGTCATGAGGGTTATGCTGATTTGGACTATGGAGCAGACCAGTATAAAAAAAGATCGATTACCTCCTACTTCTTCAACTTAAACGGATGTTGTATAAGTTAGAAGGCTTAATTGCAACCGCTGGTAGAGATTGTTGTTATTTGTCTAAGGTTCAAGCAGGTTCATCCATGGTTTAAAATTTGTTTTAGTCCAAAACAATTATGGGATATCAAATTTCAGCAAGTTACAAGGTTGCACACATGTGTGTGCATCAATTTGGATTATGGGAAGACCATGCGCACTAGTGTGCGCACTTCTGCACCTAGGAAAAAACTAGAATGCACAGCAACTGAAGCAGGAAGGCATAGCACCAGTGTGTGGTGCGCCATGCACACCAGGTAGTGTGCCTTCTAGAGAAGCATATTCTAGGATCGGGTGAGGGGCGCGCCATGCAGCAAGTAGCAGTGCACCATCTAGAAGCTCCACCAGCGCACTCTACCCTAGCGGCGCACCACACCCTGCTGAGCAGCGCACCGCTAGGCACGCTCCTTTTCAAGCATATAGGAGGCTTCAAGGCACTTCAAGACCAATGCGCACAAGACCAAAACGCACAGCATCACTTGGAGATGAATGAAGGGATAGGATTTAAAGGAGATGATGATCAACGGGAGGAGATTGATTCACAAGATTGTCCAAGAAGTGAAAGGCTATAAAAGGTGTTCTCAAGCCTCATTTTTACACATGATAATACATACAAGTTTGTGACATTGTGAGATCAATTATAAACACATAGAGAGAATTATGTAAGAGTGACAAACACAAGAAGGACTCTTTGTTAGGCTGGTTGTATACAAGAGAGAGTAGTATAGAGAGTGAGTTGTAATCTCCTTTCTTTTCTTCTTGTTTCTTCAAGACCATTGTGGGTTCTTGAAGGGGATTGCTATAACTTTGTAAGAACCATTGATTAGTGCAGAGAGTTTGGAGGAACTCATGGGGACGTAGGCACATTGCCGAACCTCGACAACAATTGATTGTTTTCTTTTTCTTTCTTTAATTTTCTGATCTTGTGTTCAATTGCTGAAATTCTTTCTACAAGTCACTCAAGACTTGGGTGTTTAGAAGATCACCACCTGGGCATCTTACTTAGGTGATTTCCAACATTAGCACTTTCAACAACCGAGGCTGAGTACATAGCAGCAACGGAAGCCATTAAGGAGGCTATGTGGTGCAAAGGGTTGTTGGAAAAGTTGAAGGTCTTGAAAAAGCAGGTGGTGGTGTATTCGGATAGCTAAAGTGCGTTGCACTTGTGTAAGAATCCAATGTTCCATGAGAGGACAAAGCACATGGATGTTCGGTATCATTTCATTCGAGAAAATGTTACAGAATGATGCATTCATGTGGACAAGGTGGCCACGGAGGAAAATCCTACAGATTTAGGCACCAAAGTTCTACCTATAAGTAAGTTCAATCATGCCTTGGACTTCTTAGGATTAGAGTCGGTTGAATGGTGACTCAAGATGAGTTTGGATCCTGAGTTCTCTACACAATGGGTTCGGGTTTAATCACTTAGACAAAGGTAGAGATTGTTGGTGTTTGTCTAAGGTTTAAACATGGTTTGAAAGGGTTCAGCATCAGGTCTTGGCGCCTCAGCTCAAGGTGTGCGCGCCTCGACCTCCAGGAAGTCTAGAAGATAGGAGAGCAGCTATGTGCCACGGCTTGGAAGGAGTGTGCACTGTGGTCTGGCCCTGTGTCCAGTGGCTTAGCCACTCCAAGCTACGGCCTCCAGCATGACAGAAGATTTCAGCCCCTTCTAGGCCACAGTTTGCCCTGTCTAGGTCACAGCCTGAAGGCACACTGATGCCAATTTTTTCAACCTTTTATTAGGTGCGTGGATGCATGATCAATATGTATAGGATCACTTAGACTTGATCAAAGGCTATGGTTGATTAGTCCTCAAGATCTAAGGGTGGATATTGATCTTCAAGATTGGTCAAGAAGTTGGTGCACTATATATAGGGTCATCTAGGTGCAAATCAACATAACTTGTGATTATGAATGAGAGATCAATTGTAAGAGTGCAAAGACACAAAGCAAGAGAGACTCATTAGAGAGGTTGGTAGTTTAGAAAGAGAGTAGTATAGAGAGGGGATTCAAGGGACTTGTTAGTGGAATTTCCAAGGGGGAAAGTTCTAGGGTAACTCAAGACCTTATCACTTTCTTTTCTCTCTTCTTTCCTTCTTCAAGAACAAGAGGTTTCTTGAAGAGAAGTTGCTGTAACTTATAAGAACCATTGATTTAGTGCAGAGAGTTCGGAGGAACTCACAGGGACGTAGGCACATTGCCGAACCTCGATAACAATTGATGTGTTCTTTTTTTTCTTTGATTTCTGTTTCTGTTTCCAATTCATTACAAGTCATTCTAGACTTGGGTGTTTGGAAAATCACCACTTGGGCATCAAGAAGGTGATTTCCCAACAATGTGCCCAAGTTGAGGCTTCTCTTTTTGGAGCCTAAACTTCTCTCGGGTCCTTGTGATCTGAAGTGTGTTCTCGGTGCTAACAATTAGTGTTTGGATGAGAATCCCATTAAGTGTTGCATATTTGTGTTCGAGTTAAGGCTTCTCATTTTTAGAGCCTCAACTTTTCTCTGGTCCTTATGATCCGAGGCATGTCCTTGATGTTGACACTTAGTGTTTGGATGAGAATCCAACTAAGTGTTATATATATGTGCCCAAATTGAGGCTTCTCTTTTTGAAGCCTTAACTTCTCTCGGGCTCTTGTGATCTGAGGCGTGTTCTTGGTGATGACACTTAGTGTTTGGATGAGAATCCAACTAAGTGTTGCTTATATGTGCCCGAGTTGAGGCTTCTCTTTTTGGAGCCTCAACTTTTCTCAGGTCCTTGTGATCCGAGGTGTGTCCTTAGTGTTGACACTTAATGTTTGGATGAGAATCCAACTAAGTGTTGCATTTATGTGCCCGAGTTGAGGCTTCTCTTTTTGGAGCCTCAACTTTTCTCAGGTCCTTGTGATCCAAGGCGAGTCCTTGGTGTTGACACTTAGTGTTTGGATGAGAATTCAACTAAGTGTTGCATATATGTGCCCGAGTTCAGGCTTCTCTTTTTGAAGCCTAAACTTTTCTCAGGTCCTTGTGATCTGAAGTGTGTCCTTGGTTTTGACGCTTAATTTTTGGATGAGAATCCAACTAAGTGTTTCATATATGTGCCCAAGTTGAAGCTTCTCTCTTTAGAGCCTCAACTTCTCTCTGGTCCTTGTTTACCTGAGTTTGAGTTTCCTTTGTGGAACCCCAAGCTCTCTTCGAGTCTTCTTTGCCCGAGTTAGAGTTTTCTTTGTGAAACCTGAATCTCTCTTCAAGTCTTCTTTGCTAGAGTTAGAGTTTTCTTTGTGAAACCCTAAGCTTTGGGGGATTGACCTTTGTCCTTGGTTATAGGGAAGTCCAAGGTGGGAGCCATTCTAGTCACTTTACTTTGTTTCTCAGTCGTGGAGGTTTTTCGAGGTGAGGATTATTTTAGGTACCTTGTAGGTATCTTAGCCCTAGAAATTACTCGGGCTTTGGCTATCGAAAAATAAATATGTACAATACTTTACTAGAATTTTTTATTGATAAAGTTGGAGTGCTTACATTGTTTATTTGGCTCGTAGGCCATTTTATACTTACTGGTAGGTTTTCTCAAGTTTTCTATGTTCCACTTTCGTGGTATAGAGTCTCATCTTCTCTCGGGTCCTTCAACTGATCCCATGAAGTGGGCGTATGCATTTCAAGAGTTCGAGGATTCCCCCCAGATGTTGCCCCCTCGAAGATAGTTCCAATGACACCTTTTGTTGGGTGTTATCGAACTTCTTTTCAAGAGTTTGTCATCTTCTATTGTTTTCTCTCCTACTCGAACTTTGTCTTGGTCTGTTTCTTTCTTCATAGTCCGGACTTCTTCTACTCAGGCCCCTTCTTGATTTCATTTTCACAAATTTCTTTAAGTACCCCTTCTGTACTAGACTTTCAATTTCGTCCTTTAGATGTATGCATTCATCCATATCATGCCTATGGTCCTTGTGGAAGCGGCAAAAACTGCTCATGTATCTTTTTCCAGCTAGGGTCTTGATCTTTGGGGGCCATCTAAAAATATCTTGGTTTGCTATCTCCATCAAGATGTTGGCTCTCAAGGTGCTGAGTTTTAGATTAAGTTTTGTATCCTTGAGGAACTCTTGATTTTTTAGATTTTTCAGAGGTCATTTTGTCCTCCATATTTGTACTATTCAGTTCTCTCCTCTTTTTGACAATTAAGGTGTCTTCTCTTCTTCTTCGGAAGACTTAGTCCTCTTCGGCGATCACAAATTCATCAACTTTTGTCAAGAGGGTTGGCATAGAGTGTAGAAGTTTTTTGGAAAGGTAGTAGCTAAAATTAAAGGCTTTAAGACCGTTGGTGAAGGCCATGACCGCCACCTTCTGATCTAGGTCCCTTTCTTGTACCATGATAGTGGTGAATCATGCGATGTAGTCACGAAGGCTTTCTTCTACATGTTGGGTTATGCTTAACAAACTCTTAGGTGTCCTTTTAGGACCTTGGCTGCTAAAGAAATGTGTCATGAACATCTCGTTAAGTTCATGGAATGACTTTATTGATCTTGCAAGTAATGTAGAGAACCAAGTCCTTGCTATTTCTCAAAGAGTTTTAGGGAATGCGTGATAGACTACTGCTTCCGAATGACCGTGGAGGAACATTAGGGACTTGAAAGTTTCGAGGTGATCTATAGGGAATATTTTCTATAACGACCCATCCCGGGTTGGCCACCCCCGAGACGGTGTTGTCACATTTTGAAAATCCCAGCACGACACATATATGCAATAATAAAAAAAATATAGCAACTGCAATTATTTACATACATCAATCATCAACCCTCAACAGATGAGATACATCATTTAGATCTCAACTAAACATTATATACCACATATTATGCATAAATATTTGCAATTATTTTTTTTCTTATTAGTCTGAGGATGTGGACCATGTGGCTTACAGATAATGACTCCATCTGAAAATCATCTCACCAACTATCTGTCCTGCCTACTACCTGAAATTATTTAACAATGAAGGATGAGCTTCACAAACTCAGTGAATTAAATTTACTATAAGTATTCAATTTGTATAATTAGTCTTCCAATATTCATTCATCTATATCTCGTATAATTTGATAATAGCATTCTATTATCACTACTCATATCATAATCCCCATCTTTTATAAATCTCTTCTTCTCATATATTTAATCATCTTGAGACTATCAATTCTATCTCATAATTACCTCATTATGAGGTTCACAACATATAATCAATCACTCAGATAATTCTTATCATATCATACTTTCATATTTCTTTCTCATCATATATGTATCTTTGTGAGACTCATTCCTCTATCAACAAATTTACAAATCAAGAATAACACTTTAGCATCTCAAGTAATAATAATCAATATTTAAAACAGATACAATGCATGAATTATTATTTGGAAGCTTCTTCCCACATGTCGACATGTTTTTATCTTAGACCGACTGCCTTCTTGGTTCTTTTATCTCCAGCACATACCGGCTGTCACGATTTTTCATTTATCACCAGCATATACCTGCTGTCACGGTAATACATAATCACAACAGCTCTCTAGAAATTCAGTTGTATCTCTTCAGCCCCTTGTTCAATCCCATGTTCTCTGAGTCTAAAATCCTATATATAGCTGTATGGAGACGAATTTGTAGACAGAAAAGTGGCCTTAGGGTTTCTGTTCAGGCCATGTGCTTCTGTATTTTCCAAGCCCGGTTTCTGCTGTTCAAAAGTGGTCTTGTTGTTCTGCTGTCCAGGCCGTGCAAATCCCTAAAAAAATTAGAATTTAATAGCTCCTTCACTTCTGCCACGCTGAAATCACGCACAGCTTGACCTTTGTCTACTAAAACTTTCATAACTTTCTCCGGAAAAATCATATTTACGAGCTGTAAACTTCTCTAGCAAATAGACATCCGAATCTTTCCAAGCATAAATGGCTCATCTTCTAGTTCTTCCTGAATAAATATAGTTTAATCTAAAAAAATGACTAATCTGTACCGGCAATTCTGGCAATTTAGTAAAACTTCTTTTCACCCTTTGCTAGTGACAACATGACTTAGCAAAATGCTCAATTTATCTTTAACAGTCTAGAAATGATGGGTTTTGTTGCACTCCTCTTGGGAAACTAGTTTCCCTGCTCTGAACTGGTGCGGATGTTGTGGATTCTTTTGAACATATTTTATATATTTATTTGTTCAAGGTTTTTAAATCTGCAAAACACACTAAAACACGTAACTCTCCAAAGGACCACACTTGTCAAAAAATTCAATGAATAATCAAAATTAATCTCAACAAATGCATATAATTAACTCTATCTGAAGTGCATTTTCATACCCTAATCACAACCCCCAACCAGCTTATTGCTAGTACCTAATGATGCAAGCGAAACAACAATGCATGAAAAGTAACATAGCATGAATGTTATTTATCCGAGAGTTTTGCAGAATTTTCTAGCATTCAAACAAACGTTGGCCAAAGCTCATAGATGCTAAAGAGATTTTCAAATCATGTATTCTGAGAAACTGTGAGTGTGTGCGCTAAGCCTAAACCTTTTTACCACAAACCAATGATGCATAAAACTTTGAATTCAACTAAGAAATAAGCCTCAACTCCATTATCCTCATAGGTAAAGTGTTTATCAATTTAAAGAGGCAAGGTTTTACTCATGGAGTTGGAAAGAAAATAAAAGCACTCAGTGAAAGGGTCAAACAATTTAGGACAAGCAAGTGAACAAGAATTGACAACAAGATAGGCTAATCACACAATTCAGAACACTTTATCTGACTTACCAATATAATGCCTCGAAATTTCAATAGTTAATCAATAAGCCTTGGTGTTGAAGCTCCTTTCTTCTGAGTGTGGTGCGATAACTTATCTTCCTTCTTTCCAATATAAACTAAAAACTGAAGTAAACAAAAAATGATATTTTCTTCTTCTTCTTCTTCTTCTTTTCTTCTCTCTCTCTCTCTCTTTTCTTTTTCTTAGATAATTACAATATAAATAAATAAACTAATGGAAGAAGAATCATTCCCAAAATATTGTCGACGATCAAAACTCAGTGCAAATGTCAATGATGGATTCGAAGGCTTCGACGACTAACCAAATCATTTCTCCACATGTAAGGTAAGCCAAACAAAGCATCTCAAATAGCAATAAAACCAATTCAAGTAGGCAATAAAAGTTCACAATGCTAGTTTTCTCAGACTCTCCACTCAATAAAAACAAATCTGCTTCAAACATGGTTAAAAACCAAAGATCATATGCATCACTCACTAAACAATCCACAAAGCTTAATATGTGCGCATAAATGAGTTTCTAGAAAATAGTCAATGTTAATCAAGATAGTGTCATTGGACCTTGATGAAAACAGAGTTGTAATCATGCATCAACAGTTCACAAACTCACGAAATCTCACAAACATGCCATGATAGTTTCACACAAAACAATATATAACAAGCATGCATATGCTACCACCCCCAACCAGAATGTGACAGTGTCCTCATAGCCACCAAAAGATAAGAAAGTCATACCAATGGGAGAGAGGAATTCCAATAACATAGCGTAGGTAAATCTGCATCACACAAAACAAAACATAAAAGAAAACAAAGCAAAGCAAAACAAAATAAACTAAACTACAAAGCAGTAAAATATAATAAAGATAGAAGTACCGAACATCAATCAAAGTAGACAGGGGCAACTAGAGAGATCTCCTCCGGTTCCTCTACTTTCTCCACATAGTGCTTCAGACGTTGCCCATTCACTCAAAATACTCTCTAATATTTTGGATCTGCTATCTCAACTGAACCATTGGGAAAGACTTGCTTAACCATGAATGGGCCGGTCCATCTCAATTTTAGCTTGTCAGGATGAAGGTGAAGCCTCGAGTCATAGAGGTGGACTCGTTAATTGGGTTTGAAATGCTTCCTCAGAATTTTCTTGTCATGATCCGCCTTCATCTTTACCTTATAGATTATGGAGTTGTCGTAGGCATCATTTTGCAACTTTTCAGTCTCAGCCAACTGAAGCTTCCTATGAATTCATGCATCATTAAGATCAAAGTTAATGCTATTTACAGCCCAATAAGCATGATGTTCTAACTCAACTGGTAGATGGAAAGCTTTTCCATAGACAAGCTAGTACGGAGACATCTTGAGGTTGGTCTTGTAAGCAGTACGATAAGCCCAAAGAGCATCGGGAAGGTGCAAAGACTAATCCTTTCTATTCGGGTTCACCGTCTTCTCCAATATTTGCTTCACCTCTTGGTTGGCCAATTCAGCCTGGCTATTCGTCCATAGGTGGTAGGCGTTAGCAACCTTATGGTGCACTCCATACCGACGTATCAAAGCCTCAAAAGAACAGTTACAAAAATAAGTGCCTTGATCACTAATCATAGTCTGAGGTGTGCCGAATGTAGAGAAAATGTTTTCCTTAATAAATTTGACGACAGTGTTGTTGTCGTTGTTTCGGCACGCCACAGCCTCTACCCATTTGTACACGTAGTCCACCCAAAGAAAAGAGGAAAGGGTTCCATAAAATCGATCCCCCAACAATCAAATATTTCAATGACAAGAATCGGGTTAAGGGGCATCATATGCTTTCAGGAAAGAGCACCAAGCTTTTGGCATCTATCACAAGAACGACAAAAATTGTTAGTGTTTTTAAACAGAGAATGCCAATATAATCCAGACTGTAGAATTTTTGCGATAGTCTTTTTCATAGAAAAGTGACCACCACAAGTTGAACTATGAAAAAAATGTTAAACACTTTCAATCTCAACCGCAGGGATGCACCACCTCATAATTTGGTCAGGGTAATACTTATAAAGATAAGGGTCATCCCAATAGAAATTTTTTACCTCAACCAAAAATTATATGCGCATACCATAGTACTTGGCTTACGGAGAACAGATATTTTTCGGGGAAGTCGTCTCGGATGGGTGGCCCATCGACAGACTCATTGAACTCCATACGAGACAAATGATCTGCCACCACATTCTCCACCTCTTTCTTATCCTTAATTGATAAATCAAATTCATGCAAGAGTAAAATCCACCTAATCAATCTTGCCTTAGCATCCTTCTTTGAAAGAAGGTACTTAAGGGCTGCATGGTTAGTAAAACAGGGATAGGTGTACCAATCAGATAAGCACGAAATTTATCTAGGGCAAAGACTACTACTAGAAATTCTTTTTCAGTAGTGAAATAATTCATTTGTGCATTATTAAGAGTTCTACTAGCATAGTATACAACAAAGGGCTTCCCCTCCCTTTGTTGTCCCAAAACTGCCCCACCGCATAATTACTCGCGTCACACATAATCTCAAACAGTAAATTCCAATTTGGTGACTGCATAATGGGGGCGGATGTAAGCTTATCAATAAGTGTTCGGAAAGCATCCTCACACTCTTGTGTCCAATTGAACATGGCTTCCTTAACTAGAAGGTTACACAATGGTCTAGATATAGCAGAGAAACTCTGTATAAACCTCCTGTAAAAACCGACATGCCCAATAAAGGATCTAACATCCTTAACAGTTTTGGGTATAGGAATTTAAAGATTAATTCTATTTTTGATTTATCCACTTCGATCCCTTTTTCAAAAATGATGTGCCCCAAAACTAGTCCAGAGGGAACCATGAAATGACATTTTTCCCAATTAGGCACTAGACCTTTTTCTTCACATCTACTCAAAACAACCTGTAAATGGAGTAGGCATGAATCAAAATAATCGCCAAACATAGTCAAATCATCAATAAAGGCTTCCATAAATTTTTTGACCATATCACTAAATATACTCATCATGCATCTTTGAAATGTAGTCAGGGCATTACATAGTCCAAAATGCTTACACCGGAATGCATAAGTACCAAATGGGCATGTGAACATAGTCTTATCCCGATCTTTTAATGCAATCTCTATTTGATAATATCCTGAATACCCGTCTAGAAAGCAATAGAAGGGATGACCAGCTACACGTTCTAAGATTTGGTCTAAAAATGGAAGTGGGAAGGGATCCTTTAGGATGGCAAAATTAAGTTTTCTATAGTCTATGCACATGCACCACCCTGTCACTATCTTGGTAGAAACAAGCATCCCCTCCGAGTTGGTTTCTATAGTTATTCCAAAGTTTTAAGGTACTACCTAAGTGGAGCTAACCCATTTAATATCAAAGATGGGGTAAATGATACTCACATCTAATAACTTTCAAACTTCCTTTTTCATGACTTCTTTCATAATGGGGTTAAATCGTCTTTAGGGGTCTCTACGGGGGTTAGCTCCTTCCTTTAAATGGATCCTATGGGAACATATCAAAGGGCTAATACCTTTAATGTCAGCAATTTTCCATTTTAATGTAGCTTTGTGCTCACTTAACATGTTAATCAATTTCTTTTCTTGTGAATCACTAAGTACAGAGGGAATAATAACAGGAAAGGTATCACCTAGTCTCAAGAATGCATGTTTGAGTCCCTCAGGTAGCGTCGCTAAGTCGACCTTTGGGGTCTCCTTAGCAGATGGCTTAGGCCTCTCTCCATCTCTTGGTAACTCCTTGAAGCTTGGTTGTCATTTCCGTTCTCCTTCATCCTTTGACCCTGAAACAGTAGAAACATCGAAAACATTGTCAGGTTAAAGTGAACTCTCAGAATCAGAAATACCAAGGAGATACTCTAAAGATTCTGAATTTTTGCTCAAGTGAGCCTCCTCTGGGATCAGTGTGTCTATCATATAAGTATGATAGCAATCATCATCATCATGTGGTTGTCTTCTGATGTTGAAAATGTTGACCTCTAGAGTCATGTTCCTAAAAGATGATTTCATTAGATCATTCTTACAATTAATAAGAGCATTAGAGGTGGCCAGGAAAGGTCTTCCTAAAATGATTGGAACTTTAGACTCCATGTTGTGAGTTTTAAATTACTCGCAAGCGCACGAGTCGTTTGCAGTATAGCGTGTGCAAGTGCGAGGTCGAATCCACAGGGAATTGCGTTGTGAAAATATAATTTTTAATCTAAACTAACTCTATTTTAACCTAGTTCCAAATTTCAGAATGATATTGCAAAATAAATTAAAACTAAATTAAATTGATTTAAAAACTAATAAAAAAGGCACTAAGGTTTCCAAATCCACCCCACCAAAGTTAAGCATACATGTTCTAAAAATATAGCCTATCAAAACATTCAATGAATCCAACTATAAGACAAAAAACAAAGAATATCCCAACTAAACCAAAAGCACCCGATGTATCCGCTCTTAACAAATCACAAAGGGAATCCAATTTAATCGAAAAGCATTCAATGTATCCATCAGATGAAACACAAAGAAAATCCAACAGACAATTTAAACTCAATCAATTATAAGATTAACTCAAATAATTGACAGAACATTTATACTAAAAATTGTCAGATTTGTACAAGCAAATCTGAACTACTACGCCAAACAACGGCGGGGCTTCATCTTCAACCTTAGCTGAAGAGTCTAGCCACTCATAATTATAAAACTATAATAACAAGTACTAAACATTTAAACTAAAACAACTGAATATAAATAAATAAATAAACAACTTTACATGAGAGAAATTCCACTCGCTGACGGGCGGCGCTTCCCCTCGTGGTAGCAATGCCTTCGGGATCCACCAGAATGCTGGCGGAAGTCCACCGGTAAACACCAAAGTGGCTTAGGAATTGTACATTGGATTATGATGCCAAATGGTGTTTATATAGGGGGAGACCCGGAGTAAAACAGGTTGCAGAAACGATGTGGGATACAGGCCCGTGTGCGCTCGATCGCAGTGTGGTGCGATCGATCGCAGGTACGATCGATCGCATGTCTTGTGCGCACGATCTCATGTGCGCTCGATCGCATGTCTTCTGCGATCGATCGCAGATGCACTGATCTTCAAATATTTCGATGTGGGATGTTGACCTTGCGCTCGTTCAAAGGCAGGTGCGCTCGAGCGCTGGTGCGCTCGATCGCATGTCTGTTGCGATCGAGCGCAATGTCTCCAGAAGCTTCAAATCAACCTGAAATGCTGCACTTTCTCCACAAAGCTGTAAAAACACACAAAACACAAGAAAAACGTAAAATAGAGTAAAATAATACTAACTAAGAGCATAACAAATATAAGTTAAGGGTCTAAAATATGCAATATTTTAGACTCATCAAATACCCCCAAACTTATATTTTGCTAGTCCCTTAGCAAAACAAAATAAAAGACTCAATGAAAAACAAAGAACATAAAGATAAAGTCATCACTCATGGTATCCAAAAATTTAAGGAGTACACATCATCATGATATTCATTCATAAGCAAGCTTAAAAAGGTAAACACATCTTCGCAATGAATAGAAATGTTAAAATCTAATTACTTACAAAAGGCAAGATAAGGCATCACAAGCTTGAATCAGTGTAAGGTGAATTAGTACATAAAAAATGAAGCTTCCAAGTAATTCTAATGTGTAAGGTCTCCATGTCTCAAGATTCACCGAATTTCCCATCAAAAATGAACAAAAAGGCATAGTTTTTATTTTATTCACCTTTTTTTTTTTTTTTTTTTTTAATAAGGCACGGCTATGTTTAGTTCCCTTAAGCTTTCTAATTGACCCATGTAGCGAGTGTTGAGTCAATGACTCCCAAACCAGATGGTTTTAGGGCATTAGGTGTAAAGACACCCCTAAGGACTTACTAACTCAAGTCAAAAAGGCTACGAAATTAAACCGACCTTAATATTAACAAGCAAAATTTCACCTTTTGACGTGAACACTC
Organism: Bretschneidera sinensis; assembly: GCA_023935145.1. Lineage (NCBI taxonomy): Eukaryota > Viridiplantae > Streptophyta > Magnoliopsida > Brassicales > Akaniaceae > Bretschneidera > Bretschneidera sinensis. The sequence continues at coordinate 86,334,614 of CM043700.1, forward strand.
ACTGCTTACTGAGGCAAGAGGTCCAGTTACTCAGCGAAAAGTTTATTGATAATTTTTTTTTTATTTTTTTTTATTTTTTATATTTTCCTATGCCCAAGAGTTCATCCAACAAGTCATCCAGTTTTAGTTAAGATAAGGAAAAATACACATTAAAATCACGTGTCATACCTCACATAATTTGTGCTAATGTGCTCGTGTGAGATTAGATCAAACATGTGAATTCTCAAAATGCCTAAAGTAAGTAACTAAATTTTAAAAATTTATCACCAGATCATGTGTTCAAAATGTTAAGCTCACCAATGACATCACATCACAGAAAATGTTTAGATCAACTAAAATTTCACGATAACATGAGCATGCATTTATCTCTATGACGAAAAGACAACAAATTAGGACAAAGTGTGTGATGTGTCTCCCATACCCCCAAACTTAAATTACACATTGACCCCAATGTGTGACTAATATGGAAAGAGCTGACCTGAGATATGGAGAACTATCTGGACTGGTATGGCTCATAGCATACCCCCAAACTTGAACTGAAGTACGCTTTGTCCCTGAAAAATAAAAACTGGAAAACAAAAATACTGGAAACAACATTAATCATAAAAATGCAAATTAATAAATAAACAAAAGAAAAGATAAGCTGTGGGGTGCCTCCCATGAGCGCTAAGTTTAACGTCTTCAGCCAGACCCAACATTAGTAAACATGCCCAACTAAGTGCTCCACCATCTGATCAATAAATGGGAATGAAAAATGATCAGGCCTAGTGGCAGCATTCAATTTACGGTAGTCTAGACACTTTCTCCATCTTGACTGCACTCGAGTTGGAACCAACTCGTTGTCTCTATTTACTACCGTAAATTCAGCACGTTTGGGCACGACTGAAATCTGGCTCACCCACTTGCTATCAGAGATGGGATAAATGATCCCTGCCTCTAACAGCTTAATATCTTCCGCCCTCACAACCTCTTGCAAAGCAGGGTTGAGCCTTCTTTGTGTCTCCCTCGATGGCTTGGCATTCTCCTCCATATGTATCGTGTGTATTACCAACGAGGGGTTGATTCCCTTGACATCCTCAATAGTCCAGCCTATAGCTTCCTTATGCTCTCTTAAGATGTCCAATAATTTCTCCTCTGGAGCATCACCCAAATCTAAAGCTATCATTATAGGCAAAGAATCTGCTGGACCTAGGAACTTATACTTAAGATTGTCTGGTAAAGGCTCAAGTTCCTTCTGGGGGGTTTCAGGTGCGGCGGTCTCCTCATTCTCATTGCTTTCTCGAGGATCAGACTCCAAAATGATATTTACTTCATCGAGTAACTTATCTAAGCCCAAGTCCTCTCCAAAGTGAGCAAAGCATGCCTCCAAGGGATCCTCAATACGTGATTCATCCATAATCTCCTCCGTCTCACTGCTCTTCTGAGGAGCAAACTCCACGATAGTATTTGCTTGCTCAAGTAACTTGTCTAAGTCCAAATCCTCTTCAAACTGAGCAAAGCATGCCTCCATAATATCCTCAGACTTCCTTTCTTTCTTGGGCGCTTGTAGTCTCTCAGGGTAAGGCGCTTTAGGTAAAAACGACCCCGAGAGATCCTTAATAATACGAGTGGCTGTAGATGGCTCAGCATCTCTCTTCTCATTGTTGCCACTCTCTTGCCCTTGGTGCATAGCAGGGTTCTCTTCCACTTGATTGTCCACTTGTCTCCCAGACAAGTATGGGACAGTTGATTGCACTTGATCCTGCCAATGCATTGGAGTTGAAGAATTTCCCACCGCAAACTGTTCCTTTGGGTTAGGCTCAGATTGACTGGGGAACGTTCCTTCCTCTCCTTCACCCACATAACTTGCGATTTGATCAATTTGACTCTCTAGTGTGGCAATCGCTTGGGTGTTTTCTATTGTTGCACTCATCACTTCACTCATAGATTGGCTAGTTGTTTTCATGAAATCATTGAGAGCGTCCTCCAATGACTGTGAAACCGATGCTGGCGCTTGAATGGGAGCTTGGTAAGCGGGTGATGGTGCTGGATAAGCTGAGTGACCATAATTTGGAATTGGTGGAGGAAATTCGGGAGTGTATTGATTGTGAGCATGGTAAGGGGCTCCTCCCTGATTCATCAGTTGGTTCTGCTCCCATGAAAAATTAGAGTGGTCCCACCACCCTGGATTGTATGTTTCGGAGCAAGATCCATTTGATTGCCAACAACAGTCATTGAAAGCATTCATTTGTTCCATAGGATACTCGGCACAAGTCGGCATTGATGGGCAATTCTGTGCTAGATGCATGGGACTAGCACAGATGGAACAACTTTCAACATTGAAAGTGTTGGCAGTATTGAGGGACGGGCCGGTCATTTTAATGAAATCCTTGAGGGCGTCCTCTAAAGACTGTGAATCCGGCGCTGGATTCATCCACATGATTTTTTTTTTTTTTTTTTTTTTGAATTAAATAAATTAACTAGTAGAAAAATAAAATCATTTTAGACCAAAAATTTTCACAAACCAAACAATTCCCCGGCAACGGCGCCAAAAACTTGTTGTGAGTTTTAAATTACTCGCAAGCGCACGAGTCGTTTGCAGTATAGCGTGTGCAAGTGCGAGGTCGAATCCACAGGGAATTGCGTTGTGAAAATATAATTTTTAATCTAAACTAACTCTATTTTAACCTAGTTCCAAATTTCAGAATGATATTGCAAAATAAATTAAAACTAAATTAAATTGATTTAAAAACTAATAAAAAAGGCACTAAGGTTTCCAAATCCACCCCACCAAAGTTAAGCATACATGTTCTAAAAATATAGCCTATCAAAACATTCAATGAATCCAACTATAAGACAAAAAACAAAGAATATCCCAACTAAACCAAAAGCACCCGATGTATCCGCTCTTAACAAATCACAAAGGGAATCCAATTTAATCGAAAAGCATTCAATGTATCCATCAGATGAAACACAAAGAAAATCCAACAGACAATTTAAACTCAATCAATTATAAGATTAACTCAAATAATTGACAGAACATTTATACTAAAAATTGTCAGATTTGTACAAGCAAATCTGAACTACTACGCCAAACAACGGCGGGGCTTCATCTTCAACCTTAGCTGAAGAGTCTAGCCACTCATAATTATAAAACTATAATAACAAGTACTAAACATTTAAACTAAAACAACTGAATATAAATAAATAAATAAACAACTTTACATGAGAGAAATTCCACTCGCTGACGGGCGGCGCTTCCCCTCGTGGTAGCAATGCCTTCGGGATCCACCAGAATGCTGGCGGAAGTCCACCGGTAAACACCAAAGTGGCTTAGGAATTGTACATTGGATTATGATGCCAAATGGTGTTTATATAGGGGGAGACCCGGAGTAAAACAGGTTGCAGAAACGATGTGGGATACAGGCCCGTGTGCGCTCGATCGCAGTGTGGTGCGATCGATCGCAGGTACGATCGATCGCATGTCTTGTGCGCACGATCTCATGTGCGCTCGATCGCATGTCTTCTGCGATCGATCGCAGATGCACTGATCTTCAAATATTTCGATGTGGGATGTTGACCTTGCGCTCGTTCAAAGGCAGGTGCGCTCGAGCGCTGGTGCGCTCGATCGCATGTCTGTTGCGATCGAGCGCAATGTCTCCAGAAGCTTCAAATCAACCTGAAATGCTGCACTTTCTCCACAAAGCTGTAAAAACACACAAAACACAAGAAAAACGTAAAATAGAGTAAAATAATACTAACTAAGAGCATAACAAATATAAGTTAAGGGTCTAAAATATGCAATATTTTAGACTCATCACTCCATATCAACCACAGAATGAGTATCCAGAATGAGAAAATCAACAAGATAGTAAAACTTATCTATCTGTATCAGTACGTCTTCGATTATCCCCCTTGGTTGCTTAGTCGACCAGTCGGCTAACTGTAGTACCACAGATGTGGGTTTGATCTTTCTTAGACCCAATTGCAAGTAGATAGTGTAAGGCATTAGGTTCACACTGGCTCCTAAATCCAGCAAAGTTTGACCGATCTCATGAGTCCCAATTTGACAGGTGATCATGGGACACCCTGGGTCTTTATATTTGAGCGGTGTCTTTTGATTAATCACCATACTCACTTGCTCAGTCAAGAACGTAGTCTTCTCGACTTGAGTTTTCTTTTTATGGTACACAAATCCTTGACCGCCTTTGCATAGGTTGGTACCTATTTAATCACATGAAGCAAAGGCAAGTTAATCTTAACTTGTTTCAACTGTTCTAGGATCTCACCTTATATTTCTAGACTTTTTCCTTTTGGTCGGAGTGCTTGAGGAAAAGGACTTCAACTAAAATTTTTTCATTTGGCTCGTTCTTGGGGGCGTTCTCCTCGGTGCTCGGAGATATGCTCATGGTAGTCATCTGACTTGGTCCATCTAACACCTTACCACTCCAAGTAGTTATGGCCTTGACCTCTGTGATATTTTGTGAATCTGAAGTTGAAGTTTGTGCCATATGTTGCCCCCTTGGATTTGATTGAGGTTGAGATGGGAATTTACCTCGCTCTTGCACTGCGAGAGAACTTGTTAGCTTAGTTATTAGACTTTTAATTTCCTTGTTCTCTTCCATTAACTGTGTCACAATAGTTTCCAATCTCTGAATAATTTTACTGTGTGACTCCATAAATGCTGTTGGAAATCACCTTGACAAGATGCCCAGGTGGTGATCTTCCAAACACCCAAGTCTAGAATGACTTGTAAAAATAAATACAGCAATCAAAAGCAATAAACAAAATAAGATAAACGATTTGTTATCGAGGTTCGGCAATAGCTTACGTCCCCGTGAGTTCCTCTAAACTCTCTGCACTAAATCAATGGTTCTTTACAATTCAGCAACCTTCTCCAAGAAACCTCAAGTTCTTGAAGGAACAAAGAAGAGAACAAGAAAGACTTTATCACTTTCTATACTAATCTCTCTTCTTTACAACCAGCCTCTCTACAATGAGTCCCTCTTGTATGTATGTGTCTTTGTACTCTTACACAATTCTCTCATTCACACATATGTCTCACAAGTTACATTACATCTTAATTGTGTTATCACACACGTTTTTGAGAATGAAGCTAGGTGACCCTTTATATAGTGCACCAACTTCTTGTCCAATCTTGTGTGTCATTCTCCACCCTTAGATCATGATGACCAATCAACTATGGCCCTCCATAAATCCTAAGTGATGCTGTACATTTTAACCTTGCATCCATGCATTTAACAAGAGGCTGAAACAAGCTACCATGTGTGCATCAGTGTGCCTAGCGCCTAAGCACTAAACAGGGGGCGCTGCAGCCTAGGCTTAACCACCTTTCTTCAAGCTTCAGGGCACCGCGGCCTTGGGGAGGGGGCGCTGCGACCTTGACTCTTCTCCAGCACCTCCCTTGTTTGGCGTTGCAGCCTTGGTGAGGCAGAGGTGCAGTGCACACTGAAGTTGGAGCCTTCACTAGTGTACGCACTTCTTGTCTTGCTGAAAAGGAGAGGCGCGCACACACCCAAAGTGACGCGCACACTTGTGTGCACTCTTTTAACATGCTAAAATTAATTCTTCCAACCTTGGTTAAACCTTAAACCATGTTTAAACCTTAGACAAATATCAAAAAATGCGTTTAATTTTTCCTCTAAAGGGATTCTATTAGGTTGCGCATTGTATGAGGTTGCAGGGTATGACACATATGGTTGTGCATGTGCGTGTGTAGGTTGGTTTGAGTCAGGCCTCCAGCTAAATTTCGGGTGGTTAATCCAACCAGGATTATATGTATTGGAGAAAGGATTATAAGGCTTCCTGTAAATCCCTAAGGCGTTACATTGTTCATCAAAAACCCCTCTCATCTCTGCATAAGTCGGGCAATCCTGAGCTAATTGTTCCACTCCCCCACAGACGAAACAAGCACTTTGTGACTCGACTCTTGCAACAGTATGCATGAGTCTACCATCTTGGGTCTTAAGTGCCTCTAACTATCGAGTTACTCGCTCTAATTTGGCTTTTATGCTATCCTCTTCCCTAAGTTGGTAGATTCCGATCAGTCTTGCTCTATTTGTGCTTTCAACAACACTGGGTCCTGTCCAAGTGTGGGCCTTCTCAACCAAGTCATTCATATACTCAATTGAGTCATCAAGGTCCTTTTGCATAAAGTCCTCATTGCACATCATCTCTATGAATTGACGCTCTCTACTCGTAAGTCTCTCGTAAAAATGACTAATTACGTGCTAACTCTCGTATCCATGGTGTGGACACATATTTAACAAATCCTTATACCTCTCCCATGCCTGATATAATGCCTTACTATTCTTTTGGGTAAAGGGTGAAATTTGTCTTCTCAAACCATTGGTTTTGTGAAATGGGAAGTATTTATTTAAAAATGCTTGCATCATTTCTTCCCTTGAACCTCGGCCGCAAAGATTATAGCCAACTATTTGCTTATCCTTCAAAGAAAAAGGAAAGAACCTCACTTTAACCGAGTTAATAGCCTCAGGTCTACCATGAAACATGGCCACCATTTCCTTAAACTCCCTAATGTGAACATAAGGGTTTTCACTTTCTAAACCGTGGAAGGTGGGTATCAATGCTATCATGCCCGGCTTGAAATCTATATGTGGTGTGTTTGGCGAAAACATGATGTATGATGGTGTAGATGTGCATGTGGGATAAAGGTAGTCATTTAGGGTCCTAACAGGGTCATCTTTGTGATTGCTCATGGTGTTAGAGCTTTTGTTTGAACCTGTTTCACTCCTAATGTAATTCGGTGGGTATTCTAGCTGAAGGATTCTAACCAATCATCTGTGTTCGTCTCTATCCCAACGCATATACCACCAACACTCTTTTTCTTCTTTCTTTTATTTGATTTATTTTTTTAATTGTTAATATAAATTATTAATTAATTAAATTTTTTTTTCTTGAATAGAAGAAAATTGAAAAATAAACTAAAGCTAGAATTAAATAGAAACTAAAAGAAAGAGTTCAGAAAGATAGTACTCGAAAACCTCTTTGTAGACTGACGCTCTCTCCAGCAACGGCGCAAAAATTTGAATTACGCCCAAACAGTACTATGCGGTAGCAGCAGTATAGAATGGGGTGTCGATCTCACGAAGAAAACGTTTTACAATCAAAGTCTCAGGCAAAAAATAATGGAAACAAAATTAAAAATTAATATTAAGAAAATATTGAGAATTAAATTATACAATTTAATTAAGTGAAAGAAAATCAATAATGAGTAACACAAGGGTCCAAGAATCCCTCTTAAATTTCGTAGCTTCAACTTGTATCAATTCAGTAATTATAACTCAACTACGTATTTCACATCCCAAATACGTAATCGGAAAATAATAGTGAAAGCACCAAAAATATTCTTTTGTAAATTATTATGTGAAATCATTTTTCTTGTTTTTACAAGTAATGCAATGGTCAATCATATATGATATCCTAAATCAACGATATATCCGGAGACAATGACGCAGTAAAGGACCAAAATATATAATTAATATACCGAAATCAATTGCATCCTAAATTCCACACATAAGAGAAGCATGACTAAATTTATATGGAGAAAAAGAACAACAATCACCGGAGTTAAATAAAATCTATGGGAGAAGAAAATATAATTGTCTGTCACACAAAAACATCAACTTCAATATTAAATAAAGGGAACAGCTCCAAATAATTATTAAATGTTAAAAACACAAATACTAAATTAAATACAAGCCAAACCCCCTATGTCTAGGAGTTTATCTCTTTGCCTTTGTTGAAACTTAGCCTAGCCGATAATACATAATCACAACAGCTCTCTAGAAATTCAGTATGTATCTCTTCAGCTCCCTGTTCTCTGAGTCTAAAATCCTATATATAGCTATATGGAGATAGCTTTGTAGACATAAAAGTCGCCCTAGGGTTTCTGTTCAGGCCGTGTGCTTCTGCTGCTGTACAAGCCCGGTTTTTGCTGTCCAGAACTTGTCCGGTTATGCTGCTGTCCAGGCCATGCAAATCCCAAAAAAAAATCAGAATTTAATAGCTCCTTCACTTCTGCCACGTTGAAATCATGCACAGCCTGACCTTTGTCTACTAAACTGTCATAACTCTCTCTAGAAAAATCATATTTACGAGCCGTAAAATTCTCCAGAAAATAGACATCTGGAACTTTCCAAGAATATATGGCTCATCTCCTGGTTCTTCCTGAATCAATAACGTTTAATCCATAAAAATGACTAATCTATACGGGCAATTCTGGCAATTTCATGAAACTCCTTTTCACCCTTTGCTAGTGACAACATAACTTAGTAAAATGCTCAATTTATCTTTAACCGCCTAGAAATGATGGGTTTTGTTGCACTCCTCTTGGGAAACCCGGTTTCCCTGCTCTTTACTGGTCCGGATGTTGTTGATTCTTTCGAACATATTTTATATATATTTTTGTTTAAGGCTTCTTTGTTTTTTTAAATCTGCAAAACACACTAAAACACAAAATTCTCCAAAAGACCACACTTGTCTAGAAATTCAATAAATAATCAAAATTAATCTCAACAAACGCATATAATTAACTCTATTTGAAGTGTATTTTCATGCCCTAATCAGTTTGAGATGGACTCATTGTCCTGAACTGATCGTTGTGAGCTTCGTCAAGAGTGTCGTGTACTCAATTCTCTTTTTTTTCGAGGATGTCCTCTACTTTTGTTCCGTGCTGAAGTTTCATGTCTTCTTTCTAAGCTGACCTCCTCGGGTCAGGCATGCCGATGTCAAGAGGCTAACTCAGTTGTTTTACGGATCGTGTAGATAGTTCAGACTGTGGATTGGGGGTTCCGAGTCTTGAAGAGCGTTGTACTCGGCTCTGTTGACAGGCTGGTTGGGGTTCGCCCCACAAAGTTTCATTTTGAATTGTCTGGATCGAATGCGAACCGAGTTGTTGGTTAGATGGGTTCTACCCTTCGTTTGCCTTGGATAAGTTATTACTTGCCAAAATGCGAAGAGGATTATGCCCTTCCATGAGAGGCAGAGGTAGTGGTAGGTCGGATGGGTTAAAGTTTCCTGGGTAGCGTTTTAGTTTGGGTTTTTTCTTAGCGGCATTTTCAACTGAGATGTAATTTATACTTTCCCATGAACGGCGCTAATTTTGTTGATGTCGAAAATAGGTCGAGTCCACTTAAGTCTTGTCGGGTCAGTTGTTGAAACTGGACCTGGTGTGAGTTGGATCCGATGTACCTGAAAAGGAAGCCGACCCGAAGTGTTTTACTCTGGGGAGAGCCCTCTTATGCTTAAATCAGAATAGGAGGTGCAGATAGCAAAATAGTGAAAAGAGGTTCTGAATGAATTACCATTAAGGGAGCCCTTATTTATAAGGTTTGAGATGGATAAGTTATTGTTTTACCCTTGGTGTAAATACTCTTATGCCCTTGAGAGTTACCGGGTGTCAATCTTTAATTGAGTGGTATATTTTGCTCATATCACAATGTTTTTGATCCATTGCCTTGTATTTTTTTTGTTCGAATTATTCCCTTGCATTTAATTCAAAGGATTATAAAAAAAGTCAAAAGGAAATAGAAGTTCTGAGATTACAATTACTCCAGAATTTAAGAAGCTCACTTCATACATTTTCACGACCATTAGAATAGATAGAATCTCCATATCAGGCAGCAATCTCTGTTTGTATTAATTCCTTTTTGACTGTACGTCGTACTTCCCAATGCTAGTTTCCAAAGCTATAAATCCAAACACGCGTATATACCAAACTGCAGCTCTAATTAAGTGTAGATTTTGTCTTTTTACAACAAATCAATCAAACCCAGAACTGAAATAATTGAAGGTAACTAGGATTATCATGAGCAAATTTTAACTGAGCTATGAGAGTTATGAAGCAAGAAGAGCTTCTTGAGGAACTTGATGAACACCAACATGCTTGGTGCAGTCATGGACAATTGTCCACAACCCATATTATCCCCAGATGATTACAGTTCTTCATTGAAATCCTCCTCCTCTTACAATTCTTCATTGAAATCTTCCTCCAAATATGATAAGCTTTTTCTTTGCTTATACTTTCCTCTTTTTGTTTCCAAGCAATCTTCCTCTTCCTCTTCCTCTTCTTCTCCATTGTTTTCTCTTTCCTTTGCTTTCTTGTGATGGAAAGAATCAGAAGAGGATGCAGGGGACAGGCGCCACTAAGGTGGTAAATCGATGCTACAACTTCTTGTGGGGAAGCTGAATTCTTCAGTTGCCATTTGTAAAATAAGAAATTGGGAATGAAAAGTGGGGTGTTGTCGTTGGGGTTAGCTCCTCCTCCGCATCTCTTTTCTCCAAATATGATAAGCTTTTTCTTTGCTTGTACTTTCCTTTTTTTGTTTCCAAGCAATCTTCCTCTTCCTCTTCTTCTTCTTCTCCAATTTTTCTCTTTCCTTTGCTTTCTTTTGATGGAAAGAATCAGAAGAGGATGCAGGGGACAGGCGCCACTAAGGTGGTAAATCGATGCTACAACTTCTTGTGGGGAAGCTGAATTCTTCAGTTGCCATTGATTGGTTGCAGAGCTGTTTGTAAATAAGAAATTGGGAATGAAAAGGGGGAGTTGTCGTTGGGGTTGGAAGTTTTTAGTTCAATCGCTTCAACAAGTTTTAAAAAATTTCTTTCTTGTTTAACCTGAATTGTGAAGATATCTAGCTAATTAAATTGGAGGGTGCTCTCAATTCAGGGTGTTTCAAGGCCATTTTTAAGCTTCTTTCAAGTGGACCAGTTATCCAATACAATATTTTGTTGCTCGCTTATTATTATCATCACATACCAAATTTTTATTTATAAAATAAAAAAATAGATCACAACATGGTAAATTTGTAAGCAAAAGTTCATTTTAATCTCATACAAGAAAATGAATCATCAGACTACTGAATTTTCATTTAACACGGCACAATTCCTTTGGATATAAAAATAGTTATATTGGTTAGATTATAGAGGAGCAGACAAGACATCATCGGATTCGTTTGGTTAAGTTTGAAACCAGTTTTAAACTGATACTTAATTTTTAAAATTTACAAAAAAAAAAATCACTTAATCAAACCAAACAAAACTACCTATTAATTTAAATTTTAATTGTTGTTTGCTGAGATTTAATAAAGTTAATTTGATTTGTTAAATTTTTTGCAAATTTAAAAGTTAGCATAGACTTAAAACTGGCTTTAAACTCGAAAGAATCATCACCGCCGGATTAATAGGAAGAATCCATTTCTCTATGCTTAATTTTTCCACATTGTGGTGTTAACTTTGGAACTTTGAAAAAGACTGCACTACTAGCAGTCTGCATCTGAAACCAACCACAACTCCAGCAAATCGTTCTGCCGAAGAGAAAAAATACCACATTTCCATAAACTAACTCGAACCATTATTAATCAAGTTTAATAAACCAATAAGTGCTAATGTGGCAGTTTCTCATTGGTCTGATCCACAGGCCATGGGCATCTTGAGCAAAGCCCCATTTGCACATGGTGACACTACTGGGTATCATTGCCCATCTACTTGATTTCACAAGTCAAAAATTAGAAAGAACCTGAAAGTCAAGGAAACAACTCAAGTCCAAAGTCATCACACAGTGCACCAAAACATGTCAAGAAATGGTGCAGCTGCTATTGCACATTAAGGATTGATTACTCTGTACAAAATGCACCAAAGTTTCTGGAAGAGGCTCAAGGAATGACAATCATATGAGTCATGCGTGACAAGCAGATGGTACATTCTGCATGTGGACCTTCATGAGGGCAAAACAATCACTACTAAAATAGCAAGCTCCTTAATTCATAAATGTCAAGCAAACTCTGCTGTGAGGCCAAGTAGCCATTTCGAGGACTAATGGCCTGTACTCGAATGTTATTGGGCACGAACCAACACTAAGTGAGCATCCGGGAACCAGACAAGATGACCAAATGAGAACAAGATTAGATCGTTATTAAATCAATTAAAAAATGGAATGAAGGTAGACTTCATGGTGAGTGTATTCAATATTAGAACAACATCATACCAGTGCACTTCAAAGTAAAATACAGGAATAAAAACAAATTTACCTTTGAGGTTTTACGGTTGGGTCTATTTGACCTACAGTTTTCAATGTGTCAATTTACCCTGAACGTTCTGTTTTAGCCCAATTGGACCTTCTGCCTAAATCTGCCCATTAAATTAGTGTAGGATATTGAGAATAGACGGCAGATCATGCATAGATTTGAACGAAAAGCCCAATTGGGCTGAAACAAAAAGTTAAATGAAAAATTGACACTCAATGAAAACTGAGTCAAATAGACATAACGGTGATACCTCAAAGATAAATTTGTGTTTTTTCCCTAAAATAAAATGAAGAAATGCTAATTCTAACAGAGTACCTGATGAAATGCAACATACCATCAACTCTTTGTCAATTTCATTAGCCATCAACTCTTTGTCAACCCAAAGACAAATTCCTATGATCCTTGCTCATTGTATTCTTAAAATGGGGCCTGCCCAATATGCTAAAATATACAGGTTGACGGCTACAAGTACCTCCCGCAACATGAACAACAGCAGACCGATGAACCAAAAATATACAATTATGCTGATCTCATGGCATCTTGGCATCGAAGAGGAATACCTTCAGGTTCAGGATCAAATCCATCCTCTTCGGAGTGTTTAAGAAGAAGCATTGGTAGGGCTGGTGAAGAACCTGCAAGGCAAGTGCAATTGAAGCATTAATGATCCATCATCTAGGGAACCAAAACAGAATAATACACAACTTTTAGGAAAAGCAATGGAAACCCACCATCAACCATGTCCTTTGTTTTGTTTAGTCACAAACCCACACATCTCGGTGACAATTTGAGTTGCATTTTGTCGATCCCAGTCCTGTATAAAATGCAATTAGGATTGAGAATGTTATGCTTACTTTTATCCCTGACCATGTCATGCTAAATTAAGAGACACATGATTTAAAATAGTACTAACATATGGTTAGAAATTAATCTAACTACATGATAAGCCTAGGAGAGAGAATCTAGAAAAAAAAAATGATAAAAAATTAGTTATTTCAGATCATTGAATAATTCTGCAGAGAATATATTCTTATATCTCGGATGCAACAACTTGACAATGCGTCGAAGTGAAAATTACTTGGGTTAAGCTACAAAACCTTTCCAGTAAGTTGCAGATATTTACATACCAATTTAGGCAAAGGAACTAAGAAGAGAAATCCCGAACTTAGTCTTTCTTGATAATAATACTCTTTAACTTATAGAAAAAGAGGTAATAATACTCTTAAGTCCTTTAGGCATTTACCAAAAGTATATGCAATTTAACCATTCCCAGTTCATAATGTATTTCTATTTCTTCCCTCGAAACCAATCACAAAAATTGTGATCAAAGCTTATAATATAACTAAACATTAATCAAATTCAAGAAACACTTCGATGATTACCACTGTTAATTTGTATCAATTCTGTTCTGTTGCTTCATCACACTAGAACTATGCCCACCTAAAGCACCTATACAAAAGAAGCACACTTGAAAAACTAAAGGTTATGCCCATTAAAAGAATTAGAGCCTTTCAGTTATTCGTGCAGCCAAATTTAGAATCCATAACTAATCTTGAGGCAAAACTATAAGGTCATTTCTATCATACACCGTAACTGATACTTAACTAAGATGGATCAGATACCTCCAGGTTACAATATCAACTTCATTAACCAAGCGTAATTCATCTTAAGCAATCCAAATGACATCATTTTGCAAGTGAGGGATTAAAATTATAAGTTTAAACAGCATTACTCTTATCGGAGTCTGTTACCAAATGCACAAAAGAAAAAGAGATTCTAAAGCCACAAGTATATATAACCTAAAATTAATTATGAACACTTTCAATGCACTTCTTCCAATTTCTCATAGTGTTTCTAAAACTATATATTTCCTGCTTCCACTTTAACTATTTTCAGAGTGCTTATTGCAGTTTCGCTTCTGACATACTATTTTCTGATTACAAGTTAACATGTCAAAGTTTTAACCAGATAGAGCCAACTGCATACATTACAAATTAACTTCATTATATATACTTACTTTATTATAATAAAATCTATGGACATCAACAATTTGACACTCAAAACCAGGAATCTAGACAAAATATTCAGGACAATCAAGATAAAAATCCAGTCCTTCAGAGATGTTGGAATATCATGTAATGTAATATCCCTCATAACTGGCATGCTTAAGGAAACATTTGACAAATTTATCTCTGGGCATTCTCATAAAATTACATAGCAGAGAAATAAAAATAAGTACATAGCAGAAAAAGTTCAATGATAATTTAAGCATAAGTAGATTCACCTGGCTGAGGTAACAATAAATTCAAGTGTTCCTTACATATATATAATCCATCTAGTTGAGAAAATACTCTGCCAAAAAAATTACCTTAAACATGATGACACTGGCCAAAATGGTTAGCGATGTAAACATCACATAGTATATAGGAGATACAATTGCTGTGTTGAATGTATCAAGAGCCTGCAATTTAAAGACAATACAAAATATGTTTCCTTAGAGAGAAACTCAACAACCATGAGCTTGAAAACAGAAAATAAGTAGTTTCGAATTGAATTTGTATATTCCTTTTCCTTTTATAAGCAACAAGGCAATGTTCCACTAAAAAAAAAAAAAAACCTTCAGTTTTGGAGAGGAAATGAAAGGGTATAGGTACATCCTTGCTTTGGAGTTTTTTAAAATGGAAATGAGAGGACATGGAGGGGTACCTTTATCCCCCAAATCCCCTCAAAACTCTAAAGGTTTTAAATCTCTCTTGTTTGGGAGTTTTGGAGAGAGTAGAATAAATGAGAGAAATTGAAACAAAGTTAGAATGGAAGGGTATTATTGTGATCTCTCACTATTGTGTCTTATATATAAACTACTACTAACCTTAGGGTTAGTATCCTTTTCTGCCTCCATAACACACAGCCACCCTCTCTCTCTCCACTCTCTGTCTTTCATCTCCCTCTCTTCCATCATTGTATAAAGCCTAAATCCAAACTACAGCATGGAGTAATTGCGGGTTTGGGATCTAGGTGGTGATATGAGATAAACACTAATAAAAAAAAGGAAAAATTACATTTACCTCCTTGAGGTTTAGTGAAACCCTTCATGTCCTCCCTCTATTTTATGAAAAAACAATTACCTCCTTTGTCGTATACATGGTTTGGAATTTTTATAACACTTACCTCCTTCCATTAGATTTTTCGTTGGTCAACAGTTAAATAGTTGATCAAAAGTTACACCAACTCAGATTTTAAATGAGAAACCCATTTTTTACCCTTATAACAATCACACCCAAAATGTCAACCTTCTTCCTTTATTCAAGCCTACCCTATTTTTTGAACACTCAACCCGTGTTTGCCATTGAAGGTTTAAGATCGAAATCTTGCAAGGTTGTCAACTGCTCATGCAAGATTGAAAATCCACCAGCCCATCACACAAGATCGAATATCCTAAGTCTTGATTCTTTCTCCAAAAATCCCATCCCTAAAATATATCACTTCATCAAAACCCCTAAAACAACCCAACAAAAAATAACCAAAATCGATGCTCTCCGTTGATTCTTCCTCCTCTGTCCGCCTTTCCCTTACCAAAGCCATCAACATCATCACCACAACCTCCACCAAGAAACTTTTTACCACCTCTCTTAAAGACGACCTCAACAAATCCACCACCACCACCACAACCCAGACCAAGACCCAACCTCGCTTCTTGCCTAACATGGATATGTTTATTCGAACCATATCTGTTCCTGACCCGAATCAAGTGACCTGACTTAAACATGTTTGCCCTTTGCTAACCAGACCCGGAATTACACTTGTTTTGATGAAGTCGACCCGATCCGACTCGTTTGGTGGATCCAATCCATTGATTGCAACCCAGTCAAAGTCTCTTTCTCGGTCAAGACAAAAATCAATGTCTTGTTGATCTAGTGTCCCCGAATCGTGGTGTTGACGTGGTGACCTAACTGTTTGTTGTGGATGTGGAGCCCCGACTTGTTCTCATGGGTTATTGTAATTTTTAGGTTTGAATTCATTTGTTTCAGATTGGATAGGTCTTTTTTTTTATAAGTAAAAAATTTATTAGAAAGCACCAAGAGGGTGCAACTCAAAGCTAAATGCTAATTACAATGAAGAAGCTCCACAAAATCTAGTAAAACTTTAGTATCTACAAAGAAAGTTCCGTTAAACCAAAAATTAAAGGTATTAAACCAACTATCCCTAATATTTGCAACCCTTTGCAAAAGCCCTTTGGTTCCTCTCTCTCCCAACAATCCACCAAATAGAGAGCGGAATTAACTCTAGAACCGTCTTGACATCCTTTTGAGCCTTCAAACCACTCCAAGCCCAAATTTCATCTCTTACCGAAGCTGCCATTGCCCAAGAGATGCCCACAACACTATACACCATCTCCCATAAACTCCTTGCTAGAGAGCATTCCACTAAGAGATTCGACACAACCCTTGCAAATGAAGCATCTATTAACAAAATTCTTCCCTCTCTTTTGAAGATTGTCAATAGTAAGAATTTGATCCCAAGAAGCCTCCCAAACAAAAACTTACTTTCTTAGGAGCCGAGGTGCACCAATTGCTTTTCAAGGGAAGATAGAGTGATCATTAACAAAGGATCTATCAACAAGAATCTTGCAAAATTCCTTCACCTTGAAACCTTTATCCGGATTAGGTCTGTTTGTTATGATATGGGTCTTATTTGTAACAAGTTTTCAACTTGAGGGGGAGTGTTAGAGTGGAAAGGTATTATTGTAATCTCTCACTATTATGTCTTATATATAAACTACTACTAACCTTAGGGTTAGTATCCTTTTTTGCCTCCATAACACACAGCCACCCTCTCTCTCCATTCTTTGTCTCTCTTCTCCCTCTCTTCCCTCATTGTATAAATCCTAAATCCAAACCACAACAAAAGAAATTAGAGTGGTACTCTTCTTCTCTCTCCTCTATCTCGATCCAAACATACCATAAGAAAACTAATGAACAAAATAACAAAGTATGTAGTACTACTTTTTACTTGTTTAACTAGTCAACATTTATAGTCTTTGTTATGACTAGAATGCTATGGCTGCATGACAATGATAACAAGTAAAAAAAAATGTGTACTTTATGGATCATGTTGAGATGTTTCCTAATTAGATACGTATTATGTTTCCTATTCCTATTAGGATTTATATCCTTAAGTCTATATATAGGGTCATTGGTTTATTCACAATACACATCAATAATAATAACTCTATAATACTTCTTATCAGTCATCCATCTCCATCTCTTTGTCCCTAATCTAAATCTCAACATGGTATGAGAGCCCATGGTTTGGGACTCTTCACACATCTTAATAAACCTAAATCTTGACACTCTTCACAAAAACAAACCTAACCTTCAAATCAAACTACACCATAAGTACCGAAACTCTCTAATCTATTTAGATCGGGTATCCCTGCGCCATGAATCCATTGAAAACAGTTGAAAATTTTAAAAAAAAAAAAAACAGTCGCATCTTCGATCTGTCTTCTCGACGATCCCCCTGACCAATAGCAACCACCATAGTGTTCACCAACCCAAACGAGCAAAACCCAAGAATCCCAGCTCCGACGATTCCAACAGCTTTCCAACGAAATTCAAGCGACTAAAAGAAGAGTTCCTGAAGAAGAGTTTTTGACTGTTACTAAAGAAAAGTTTCTCACCGCTATGTTGATGTTGTTGATCCGATGTTAATGTTGTTGACCCGATGCTGATTTTGTTAACCCGATCCAACCTGTATTGATGTTATCCTCTTGACTGACTGATTATAGCCCATTCAAGTCAGTCAACGTTAGTAAAAAAAGATGGAAAAAGTCAAAATCTTGTTGATATGTTGTTCTCAAATCTTGTCTCAATAGGTGGTACCGACGTGATGACCTAACTGTTTGTTGTGAGTGTGGAGCCCCGACTTGTTCTCATGGGTTATTGAAAATTGGTTTAGATTTATTTATTTCAGATTGGATCAGGTTTGTTATTGGTATGAGTTTATTTGTAACAAGTTAGTACATGTGTATCATAGTTGTCATACGATTTGAATCGAAATGAACCCCAACAGATTCGAATCGCATGTATGAATTGGAAACAACTCTGAATAGCAGACAGATTGACGATTCAATGAAGCGAATCATAGAATCGCACTGAATCGTCGATTCAGACACGATTCAAAGAAAACAAATACTCGGGTCAAGCATATCAAATCTGATAGAGGAAAAACTTAAATAAATGACATTTTAAACAATTTTTTTATGCAAATCCTTACCTGTGGAGGTCAATTAGGTTTTCTGAGAAAAACCCATACAAAATACTTCATCTTTCTCAAACAATCTCAAACCCCTACTTGAAACAAGTTTGTAAACTTGCAGCACCATCAGTTTCTTCTCTCTGGTTTGAAAGTAAGCTCTTCTCTAGCTCTCTTTCGTTTGTTATAGCTCTGTCGTAGGCTCTCTGTGTCGCTCTCTTCTAGCTCTTAGGAGCTTTCTTTTCCCCTCTCTCGTAATTTCTATTGGAGCAAAAGAATGGTTTTCTTACTTTTTTAAGTGGTTCCCTGTCCCCCACTGTTACGAAACTGATGGTCCCCTGTCCCCACTATTTAAAATTACTTATTTGTTGGCTTTTTAAAAAAATTTTGTTTTTGTTTTACATGCTTATGGTCCCTACTCTTTAAAAGACTCAAATTACTTATCTGTCGTTTTTTACATGCCTATGGTCCCTACTATTCTTCCACTTTCGGTCTCTTGTCCCCTAGTTTTGCTTCTTCTTTTTTTTTAAATGCTTATGGTCCCCACTTCTCCACTATATTTTATTTGTTGTATTTTGTTGGTTATTTCATATATGTGTTGATAAGAAAAATTAACATACTTTATTCTATTGTGGTTTGTGCATTGTAGAAATTTATTAAAAATAAATTGTGAAAACAAAAGACACAAAGAAAGGTGTTGATCCCACTTGGGAGCATTGTACTCGGGTGGGAGATGGTAGGATGAGAGTTAAGTGTAATTATTGCATGCTTGAGAGGTGGGATGGTGTTAGTAGAATGAAACATCATTTGGCTGGTTCACATGAAAATATAGCACCATGTACAAAATGTCTGTTGGGAAACCATCTTAGATGATGCCCAGGAGGTGATCTTCCAAACAAGATGATGCCCAGGAGGTGATCTTCCAAACACCCAAGTCTAGAGTGACTTGTATAAAGAAAAATAGACAGCAACCAATCAAAGCAAGAAAGAAAAGAACACAAGCAATTTGTTGACGAGGTTCGGCAATATGCCTACGTCCCCGTGAGCTCCTCCGAGCTCTCTGCACTATCTTATCAATGGAGTTCTTTACAATCAGCAACACCCTTCCAAGAACTCACAGGTTCTTGAAGAACAAAAGAAGAAGAAGAAGAAGAAAGTGATAAGAACTAACCCTAGAATTTTCCCAAAAAAATTCCCCTTACAAGCCCTTGAATCCCTTTCTATTCTACTCTCTCTCTTTCCAAACAACCAGCCTCTCTACAGAATCTCTCTTGAGTTTAGTGTCTTTGCACTCTTACAATTGATCTCACATTTAATCACAAGTTATATTATGACTTTTGAAGCTAGATGACCTTTTATATAGTGCACCAACTTCTTGACCAATCTTGAGGGTCAATATCCACCCTTAGATCTAAAAGACTAATCATCCATAGCCCTTGATCAATCCTTAATGATCCTATGCGTTTTGAACATGTCTCACGAACCACTTAAAAAGCTGAAACATGTGTGCATCATTGTGCCTGGCGCCGCGGCCCAGAACAGGGTAGGCCACGGCCCAAGGCAAAGCACACTTCCTCAAGCTTCTGAGCGCCGCAGCCTGGGGGAGGCTGAGTTGCGGCGCACACCTCCTCCAGGACTCCTCCCTTGTTGGGCGCCGCGACCTGGGAAGGCTGTGCCGCGGCGCACACTGGTGCTGAACATGCTGATTTTATTCTTCCACCTTCTTGTTTAAACCTCGGACAAAATACCAACAATGTCCCCAAAATGTTAAAGACCAATTTAAGAAAATGTTGAGTGAAGGTGAAAGGAATAATGAAAATGAATCAATTCGAATTGATGATGAATGCTTTGAAGAGAAGGAAGAATTTGGTAGAAATGTTAAAAAAATGAACTATGGATGCTTATATCGGTAAAGGAAAAGGGAAACAAAAATCAATGAATGAGATGTTAAAAAAGAGCGAACTAATGATTAGAGATATATGTAGGTTTTTATATGGACATGCTTTGGCTTTTAATTAATTAAAATTCCATTATTTACAAAGATGATGGAGTCGGTTGGTGAATATGGTAAAGGATTAAAACTCCCTTCTTACCATGAAGCTAGAGTCACTTTTTTGAAAAAAGAAGTTTCTAGTGTGCATACTAGCTTAGATGAATATAGAAGAAAGTGGAAGAAAACGGGATGCACAATTATGTTGGATGGGTGGACCGATGGAAAACAAAGATCAACAGAGGAACAGTGTTTTTAAAATCAACTGACATTTCTTCGATTGTAAAAGATGGTGAAAATTTATGTGAATTACTTGATGGACTAGTGGAGGAGGTCGGAGAGGTGGGAGAGGAGAATGTGGTCCAAGTAGTGACAGATAGTGCTTCGCCTTACGTATTGGCCGGTTCTCTTTTGCAAGAGAAGAGGAAGAAATTATTTTGGTCCCCTTCTGTCGTTCATTGCATAGATTTAATGATAAAAAAATATAGGAGATTTTCCAATTTTCAAAGATACCATAAGCAAAGCTAGAGAAGTTGCGGTTTACATCTATCGGCATATTTGGGTGCTTGACATGTTTAGAAAGTTTTCCAAGAAAAGATAACTAACAAGGTCGGGGGTTACAAGATTTGCTACATCCTTTCTTACTTTGAAGAGCTTTGATGAGAAAAAAATTCCAATTCGGCATATGTTTGCATTGGAGGAATGGGCTAAGAGTTCTTATGCTTCTAATAATGATGCCAAGAGAGTAGAGGAAATAGTGCTAAGTGATTCAAAGTTTTGGAAAGCAATCAAATATTGTTTGAAATGTGTCGCGCCAATTGTCAAAGTTTTAAGACTTGTGGATGGTGATATGAAACCGGCAATGGAGTATGCGTATGAAGCTATGGATCATGCTAAAGAACAAATTGCCCAAGGTTTCACAATGACAAAAAAAAAGATATGAGCACAATTGGAATATTATTGAAACTAGATGGGATTTAGAACTTCATAGGTCACTACATGCGGCGGGATACTTTCTCAACCCAAAGTAAGTTTTCTAATCAATTTTAAATTTTATTTCTTAATTTCCAAATCCTATCTTTCTAGACTTCTAGCTACTTTCTAGTTAAGTTTCTTAACTTTGAATGTCATTTTAATTTTTAATACGTTTCAATATGATCCAAACTACAATCTCGACATAGAAGTTAAAATGGGATTGTACAAAAGAATTGAGAAAATGCGCCCGGATATAGAAACAAGAATCAAAATTGATGAACAAATAGAGAAGTTTAAGAGAGCCAAGGGCATGTTTGGAATTTTCATGGCTAAGACAACAAGAGAATAAACAACCAGGTAACTAGTCTTCTATTTCTCTTTTCTCTTTAATTTTCTATATGTTATTGGTGGTTACACTCTTATTATACTTCTTATCTTATAGCTTTGAGGTGGGAGAGTTATGGAGAAGAAAGTAAAGAGCTTCAAACTCTAGCTATTGAGGGTCTTAATCATAACTTGTAGTGCCACGGGATGCTAAAGAAATTGGAGCACATTTGATCATGTTCATTCCAAGAAGAGAAACCGTTTGGAGACACAAAAGTTGA
The DNA here is from genome assembly GCA_023935145.1 of Bretschneidera sinensis. Lineage (NCBI taxonomy): Eukaryota > Viridiplantae > Streptophyta > Magnoliopsida > Brassicales > Akaniaceae > Bretschneidera > Bretschneidera sinensis. The sequence goes on from CM043700.1 coordinate 86,356,483, forward strand.
ATGTTCCTGTATTTGTCAAATACAACATTCAACTTGAGTTGAGGCAAAAGAAGAGACAACAAAAGGGTGAGAGATACGATCCTTTTATCTATCCGATATGGAATCTGATGATGAATAGATTACCGAGAAGGAAGCTTCATGTCTCCCCTTAGATGATTCGTGGATAGATGTCCATGAATGCTTCCAAGGAGTTGGTAGTAGCAAAAAGAGAGGTGAAAATAAAATTTATAAGTTATTTTCTTTTTTGAAAATTTTACAAGTAGGATGATTCACTTTTATTTATTTGTTTAAATGTTTATAGGACCAAGGAACTTGAATGCTAATGGCCTGGCCAAGAAGAAAGTTGATGATGTGCTTGAGTTGATTGATGATGAGGGAGAAGAAGTGGAAGAAGAAGAGGAAGAGGAAGCGGAAGAGGAAGAGGTAGATGAAAAGGTCCAAGTCCATGGGAGATGGTCAACTTAGTAGATGATGATGATTGAAATGAGCATGATGCTCTTGACATTTGAGAGATTTTAGTATTGCATGAATAGAATTTTTTTGTTGATAAAGTTTTAAGAAAGCTTGAATATAACTTACTATATGCAAGAATAAAAAGGTTTTTTGTTGGTAAAGTTATTGGAAAACAAAGCATATTAATTAATGAAACTATATTTTGGTATATGCAACACTTAAGTGCTTTATTTTTCATCATGTTTTATGTTTAAACATTATTTACTATGTAATAAAAAAATAAATAAATCTTACGATTCGATTCACAATTCAAAAAAATAAGATTTCGATTCACGATTTGACAACTATGATGTGTATGCTTCAACTTAAGGGGGAGTGTTGAGAGGTTTTCTATTATATATGTATTAGGTTTCTTAATCTTTCTTAGTTTATGTTTCCTATTCCTATTAGGATTGTTGGAAATCACCTTGACAAGATGCCCAGGTGGTGATCTTCCAAACACCCAAGTCTAGAATGACTTGTAGAAAGAATTTCAGCAATCGAACACAAGAACAAAAAATCAAAGAAAGAAAGAAGACAAGCAATTTGTTATCGAGGTTCGGCAATGTGCCTACGTCCCCGTGAGTTCCTCCGAACTCTCTGCACTATCTCAAATGGTTCTTACAAGTTACAGCAATCCCCTTCAAGAAGCTCAAGTTCTTGAAGAAACCAAGAAGAGAAGAAAGAAGATTACAATGCTCTCTCTCTATACTACTCTCTCTTCTTTATAACCAGCGTCACTACAAAGAGTCCCTCTTGTGTTTATTTCTCTCACACAATTCTCTCTTGTATTTACAATTGATCTCACAATGTCACAAACTTGTGTGTTTCTTCTCTTGTAAAAATGAGGCTTAAGAACCCCTTTTATAGCCTTTCACTTCTTGGACATTATTGTGAATCAATTTCCACCCTTTGATCATGATCTCCACTTAATCATAGCCCTTCATCACTTCCCAAGTGGTGTTGTGTGTTTTAACCTTGCACTCACGCACTTAAAAGGGTCTTAAAACAGGCTGTCCATGTGTGCAGCCCTTTGCCTAGCGCCTAGGCGCTCAACAGGGGGGCATCATGGTGCTGGGCAGGGCACCTTTGCACACCTGCTGGACGCCATGTTGCTGGTTCTGGGCGCCATGGCGCTAATGCGGTCCTTCAGCACATCATTCTAGACGCCATGGTGCTGGTTGCTGGGCACCATGGTGCTGATGATGCTGCTGCTGTGCGCACACTTCCCTGATTGTGTGCAGAAGTGCGCACACTAGGGCGCATGGCCTTCCCTTGCTCCAAATTGATGCACATACGTGTGCAGTCTTCTAACTTGCTAAACTTTAATACTTCACATTTGGTTTGGACTTTAACCATTTTTAAGCCATGGTTGGACCTGTTTGAACCTTAAACAAATAACAACAATCTCTACCTTTGTCTAAGTGTTCAAAAAACCTGAACCATTGTGCAGAAAGCTTCGGGATCCAAACTCATCTTGAGTCATCAATTAACCAACTCCAATCCTAAGTAATTCAAGGCAATGATTGAACTTACTTAGAGGTAGAATTTTAGTACCCAAATCCGAAGGATTTTCTTCCGTGGTCTTCTTGTCAACATGAATGCATCCTTTCGTACCATTTTCCGGAATGTAATGATACCGAACATTCATATGCTTCGTCCCCTCATGGAACACCGTATTCCTCCACAAGTGCCACGCACTTTGGCTATCCAAAGATACCACCACCTGCTTTTTTAGGACCTCCCACTCGTCCAACAACCCTTTGCACCCCATAGCCTCCTTTATGGCTTCCGTAGCCACTATGCATTCTGCCCCGGTTGTTATGAGTGCTACCACCGGCTGCCACTGAGCCTTCAAATACCTCAGCAACCTCTTCATCCCAAGCCAATGCTTCTTTCCAGGATTACTCACAAATTTGCTAAGAACACCCATTGCCCAAGAAACCCTCAACCGGTTTCTCTCCTTTTCTTGGATTCTACACATCCCAAGGATCTTTTGTGTAAGGCTGAGATCCTTCCTCTCGAACTCCTTACTGAGTTGAGATGTAAACCTTTTCATCCTCTTCCTGCTGTTCCAAACCAACAGCCCATCACTGACATAGGTGAGGATACTCACCATCTTCTCCACCTTGTGTCCAGGTGAGAAAGTTTCTGTGACACCTATGTCTTCTCTTCTTGTGAACCCATTCGTCACCATCCTAGCTTTGTTTCGGACTTCATCCCCTGGAGGGTACCCTTCTTTGATCTTGTAAGTGCACTTACATTCTACAACTTTCTGCTTTCTTGGAATTTTCAGCAATTCTCAAAAGTTGTTCTTCATCAAAGAGTCCATTTCTTCCTCCATAGCCAGCTGCCACTTTGACGAATCCTTACACTCCATGGCATCCGTGTAAGTTTCTGGTTCAACCTCTCCTTCTATCCAAGGAGCTGCTACATTAGCATCCGTAAACCCATATCTCAAGGGTGGTCTAACCACTCTCCTTCCCCGGTCTCTTGTGAGCTGGTAGTTATTTACTGCATCAACCTCTTCTTGTTCAGCCTCTTCTTGAGTTTCTTGAGCTTTTTGGCCTTCATCCAAGGGCTCTACCTGGTCCGAACCCTCTTGCCTCCTCTGCTCTACCTGAACCGAGTTCTCCTTGATGCGATACTCCACAACTTCCGGTTTGGTTTGCTCACTAGCCCCTGCAGGGTTAGTTTTCTCTAAGTAGGGAAATAACAATTCATTAAAAATAACATCCCTACTTATAATCAGTTTTATGCCCTTATTTTCTAAGGACCACAACCTATATCCCTTAACCCCATCACCATATCCTAGGAATACACATTTTCTAGATCTTGGGCTAAGTTTATCCTCCTTTTGATGTGCATATGCAGCACAACCAAAAGTCCTAAGGTTATTTAATTCAAGGGGTTTTCCACTCCACATCTCCATGGGAGTCTTGAGCTCTAAAGCTCTAGAGGGTGATCTATTTACCAAGTATGCAGCTGTAGCTACAGCTTCTCCCCAAAAATATTTTGGTAAACTGGATCCATTTAACATGCACCTAACCTTTTCTATAAGGGTCTTATTCATCCACTCAGCAACTCCACTTTGCTGAGGGGATTCCACTACCGTCCTATGTCTTAGAATCCCATTTAACCTACAGAATTGATCAAGTTCTTGGTTAAAAATTTCTAAGCCATTATCGGTTCTTATCCCCTTAACTACTCTACCCATTTGAGTCTTAACCAATCCTTACCACACCACTAACTTATTCAAGGCATCTGATTTATTTCTAAGCAAATAAACTCATACTCTTCTTGAATAATCATCAATTAAAGAAAGAAAGTAAAAGTTGTGTTAGTATCCTTGCTGGTCCCCAAAGGTCCGCATGAATGTAGTCAAGAATCCTCTTAGATTTGTGCACTCTGGTGTTGAAGCTGACCCGGTGTTGCTTCCCAAGAATGCGACTCTCACAGAAATCCAGTTTTTCTACTTTGTCACCACCAAGTAGACCTTCCTTGCTAAGCACTTACAAGCCATTTTCGCTCATTTGACCCAAGCGAGTGTGCCAAAGGGCTACCTTGTCCATCTCAGCCATCAAGCTTGCTGCTTAATCATTGATTTCTGTCTCTCCGATCATCTCATAGAGTCCATCGTTTCTTGCTGTCTTGATCACTACCAAAGATCCCTTGGCCACTTTGATCTTTCCTCCCTCTATCTTGCATGTGTATCCCATGGAATCCAGCTGCCCCAATGAAATCAAATTTCTCTTCAAATCTGGAACATACCTCACATTTTCCAACAGCCTTGTGACTCCATCAAACATCCTCAATTGAATGTCTTCAATCCCTCTCACTTGGCAAGAATTGTCATTCCCCAAGAAGACCCTTCTATCATTGATCTCCTTGAAATTTTTGAACCATTCCTTGTGAGGACACATATGATAAGTGCACCCGGTATCCAAGATCCATTTCCTGCTGCCTTCTTGCCCCTTGCTCATATCCGAGCACACAACAAGAACATCATCACCTTGCTGTTCTTCCATGGCAACCGAAGCCTCTCCATTGTTGGTATAGCTTCTCCTCTCATCCCATAACCTCTTCTTGCAATCTTTCTTGAAATGGCCCTCTTTGTTGCAGTAGAAGCATCTCCTTCCTCCTCCAAGTCTTGTCTTGGAATGAGATCTCCCATGGCTCTCTCCTCTACCTTTGTCCCGATAGTAGCCATTGTTGCTGCCATTCCGAGTTACTAGCCTTCCTCTTACGAACAGCCCATCACCACTTGATGTCTCCTTCATCTTGGCTTTGAAATCATGTGCCCTTTATGGCATTGATCACAATCTCCTTTGTCAAAGTATCCCTTTCATACTAAATGGCATTAATCAAGTTATCAAAGCAATCAGGAAGAGAATTTAACAAAATGACAGCCAATTGTTCATCTGGAAAAATAATGCTACAGCTATTCAAATCTTGAACTAGCTTATTAAAGGCATCAAGATTATCTTGCAACTCTTTACTAGGATCCATTTTAAAAGCAAAGATTCTTTTAAGAAGATAAATCTTGTTAAGGAGAGTTTTGGTAAGAAACAACTCATCTAGTTTCTTCCATATGACAGCCGGATCCTCCGAGTCTCCGCGCTCCCTTGTGACACTATCCGACATATGCAAAAAAATGGTGTTATAAGCCATCTTCTTCATCTTGGTCCGCTGGTCCTCCGTGACACTTGATGGAAAAGCATCATCTTCTCCAACAGCCAAGTCCACTTTCTGTTGCATTAGAACCGCCTTGATCTTCCGCTTCCAAAGGGCAAAGTCTCAATTTCCATCAAACTTCTCTACACATAAATTTGAAGCCATTTTTTGGGGACAAGATCTCAGATTTATGCACTACCCACAAATGCTTTCCTCAACCTCAAGAACACAGATCGAAGATGGATCTTAACACCGTTCTTGAATCAACTTTCAAGAACACGACCGGATCTTGATCTTTACACCATTCTTGAATCACCTAAGAAGTTGATCTTTGATTCTTAGAGTCTTGGCTCCGTCACCTTCTACTTCTTGCTCCGATAACTAGCTGTGCAGCTCTGATACCACTGTTGGAAATCACCTTGACAAGATGCCCAGGTGGTCATCTTCCAAACACTCAAGTCTAAAATGACTTGTAGAAAGAATTTCAGCAATCGAACACAAGAACAGAAAATCAAAGAAAGAAAGAAAGAAGACAAGCAATTTGTTATCGAGGTTCGGCAATGTACCTACGTCCCCGTGAGTTCCTCCGAACTCTCTGCACTATCTCAAATGGTTCTTACAAGTTACAGCAATCCCCTTCAAGAAGCTCAAGTTCTTGAAGAAACCAAGAAAAGAAGAAAGAAGATTACAATGCTCTCTCTCTATACTACTCTCTTTTCTTTATAACCAGCCTCACTACAAAGAGTCCCTCTTCTGTTTATGTCTCTCACACAATTCTCTCTTGTATTTACAATTGATCTCACAATGTCACAAACTTGTGTGTTTCTTCTCTTGTAAAAATGAGGCTTGAGAACCCCTTTTATAGCCTTTCACTTCTTAGACATTCTTGTGAATCAATTTCCACCCTTTGATCATGATCTCCACTTAATCATAGCCCTTCATCACTTCCCAAGTGGTGTTGTTCGTTTTAACCTTGCACTCACGCACTTAAAAGGGTCTTAAAACAGGCTGTCCATGTGTGCAGCCCTTTGCCTAGCGCCTAGGCGCTCAACAGGGGGCGTCATGGTGCTGGGCAGGGCACCTTTGCGCACCTACTGGACACCATGTTGCTGGTTCTGGGCGCCATGGTGCTGATGATACTGCTGCTGTGCACACACTTCCCTGATTGTGTGCAGAAGTGCGCACACTAGTGCGCATGGCCTTCCCTTGCTCCAAATTGATGCACACACGTGTGCAGTCTTCTAACTTGCTGAATTTTAATACTCCACCTTTGGTTTGGACTTTAACCATTTTTAAACCATAGTTGGACCTGTTTGAACCTTAGACAAATAACAACAGGATTTATATCCTTAAGTCTATATATAAGGTTGTTTGTTTGTTTACAATACACATCAATAATAATAACTCTATTATTTTTTTCTCAATCTCTCATCTCCCTCTCTCTGTACCTAACACATTCAACTTGAAAAGAATTATCATTGCAAGAGATCAAGTTGGAAAATAATAATAAATTAGGTAAAGTACAATCACATCTCTCAGGTATGATAGTAATTACAACTTAGTCCTAAGTTTTTGAAAAATGACATTCCCCTCCAAAGCTAATAGCCAAAGCAAAAATTAATGAAAATTCTTTTATGATAGCCACACAACATTGGGTATGTGCTGCTCTGTTGATATATGAGTTGCTTGTCACACATATACGATGGATATTAGCTTAGGGGCATTTGTGTTTTACACCATTTCTGCAAAATTTCTTAACAGTGGGATGAGTTTGTTGTTTTCTAAAAACTTAAAGACTGAATTGTAATTACTACCAAAACCAAAGAGATGTATTTGTAGTTTACCCTAATAAATTCAAGGGCGCATTAAGACATGCCTTGGACACTAAAAACTTGGACTACTATACATGGCATTCCATTTACAAATTCAACTCCTAAAATGAAGCGAAAGAAACGAGGGGCCATGACCATAGGAATGAAATAGCAAAGCCTTATAAAATCTTCATAAAATGGTGTTGCTTCTTCACTTCTTAATCACAGAACTGATAACAACATCTGACTAAAAAAATATTGAAAGTACCCAGAAGACTGTCAGAAAACGAACACACCAGATGATGGCAGCATTCAGTACTTTCAAGAAATCAATAACTGAGTGGTAAAAGTATGAGAGGTAAACTGTAAGATTTCAAAAGATTTAGAAAAGCTCCAAAGATATGCATTACCTTGTTTAAGTAGTTCAACTGAGTTATCACACAGGTAAGCACAATCAAGGTGAAGACCCATGTCTGGGGATATACTAACTGATTCACTCCCGAGAATGTTAACTTAAGAGCTATTCCAAGTGCCTTAACACTCATGACCTGTCAGGGTGCATGACAATGTTTCTCTTACAACAAATGAATAAATGATTCAATAAGTGCCAAAATAAATACAGATCAAGAATCAGATTATAAAAAAAGGGAAACCGCTAGCAGCATACTGATAATGAGCCCATGAGTGAACAAACCCCAAGATAGAACATCACATGCGTCTGCCCATACTGTGGTATAAAATGGACTATGAGTACAAAAACTGCTGCTATCACCACAGCTGCATAGAAAAGGAATGCTGCAAGAAACTTGAGATTAATTATGTGAAGGAAAACAAATGTCCACTCTGATTGGATACCTTATACATCATCAAAATTTATTCATAGATGCAGTCCCTTTCTACAGAGAAATAAGTACGTGGCTCTGTTGCAAGATTCCAGACTTCTATGACAGAATCAATCTCACGCTCTTGAGGGGCATGTAGAACAATCGTTGTTGAACCGACAACACATAAAACACAACCAAGAATCCCAAAAATGTTTAGCTTCTCCCTTAATATAATATGAGCTAGAGTGGCACTGAAAAACAATATAAAAGTCAAACATTGAAAGTAAGGGAAAAAAACTGAGATATAACAGTCATACATGACTTTGCTCTTGCCTGACAATGATACTGAGTACGCCCAGAGGAGTGACCAGAATAGCTGGCGCAAATGCATAAGCGGAAAAATTAGCAATTTCCCCAACAATCACTGCAACATTAAGCAAATATACATGTTAGCTGCATATGCTACAGTTCCGAAATCTAAAGTTGAGCAAGGCTTGACAATGTCAAAAATAGTTCAGTCACACATGCTTGCACAACATACATCACACGTGTGTATGAATGTATGCATGCACATGCATATGTCCACTAGCACGAGTACAATAAGTTAACGCCTATCAGTCTCTGCAGTATTGAGCACATCATTGACTTCAAGTCGTAGCTGCGTTCATATGTCCAACTAGGGGACAAATGATTAAAAAGGTGAAGTTTCATAGAAGGGAAAATTATAATAACACCCCTACAGTTCGGTGCAAACTACAATTGCACCCTTTATATTAAAAGTATACTAATGCACCCTTAAACCCTAATTATGGTTAGTTGAAATTGGTCAAACCATCTCATAAAAGTACTTGAATGGAGGGTGTTTTAGTCTTTTTTTATTGATTAGGGTGTTTTAGTATGTTAACATTCAATTATTGAAAAGTGATCATTGTGAGACTTTCTTTTACCAATATGAACTAACCATAGTTGGTGTTTAGGGGAGCATCAATATACTTCTAATATAAGAGGTTACAATTGTAGTTTGCACTAAAATACAGGGGCAATTTTATAATTTTCCTTTGAAAGAAAACTATGGTTAAATTTCTCATAAAGGAAAGGCCACTTTAACCACTGTCATCAACCTCGTTTGTACTCTACTGAATTTACAATTTAAAGAGATAGAGAAGGGAAGCAAAGTAAGCCCATTTCCTTTTGAATGAATATAATTATAGGATAGCCAGTGTAATCCATCAACTAGAAAGAACCGAGCAAACTCACTTGTTATCATGCCCACCCACCAAAGAGGCTCGAACAGATAAGAATAACCTCCAACACCTACAAAAGATCATCATCATATTAGAAAAGAAGAAACCAGGCCACCACAATATCATTGGAATGTCAGTGCAGTATCTACATGGGATGACATTTCTGCCACAGCAAATGCAATCTAATTAGAATATTATTAGTATAAAAATTAACAAACTTCAGCAGAATTCACCATTTATCGCATTCTAAATGTCAGTTCCCAACAATCTTCTCGTCATGATTGGAAAGTATATATATTGTAATACAACATGAATGCAGAAATTTGACTCTGAAACTGTTAAAAGTATTTCCCTAGAAGATACAAATTGACATATTATTTCATAATTACTTTTGAATACTTTTTTGTAAAAGATGCATAACAGTAATTAAAACTTAAAAGGTTCATGTTTGATCACTAAATGGAGTTAAGCGTTAAAAGCTAACCAACATTGCATAAGCCTGAAGATACGAGAGCACAATTATTTCATTGAGCTATTTAATACCAACCACTTCACCATAAAGGGGAAGTATTTAATGACTAGAAAAATTCTAGGAACATATCAGTAATATACTTGGCTTTAGTCTCCATTCCCATCATAGAACAACCCCTAAATTCACAGAGAAGGTGCATCCCAATGGTGAGGATGTCCATTCCACGATGTCACCGAAACAGCATAATACAGTTTTTGCTAGTGAATGGATTCAAAGTGAGCCAAAGCTAGGTCATTCTAAAATAAAATACATTGACTCTTTTAACAAATTGTAGTCCAATTCATTTCTCCCATTGGCTGCTTCATATAACAAAGCACAACCAGCAAAACTTGAGAAACCTGAACCAAAGGACATAAAATCCTTATTGTTTACAAGGTGAACCCAAACAATCAAAAAACTCACTTAAGTGCTACAAATTTCACCATAGGCTGAAACTCCATCACGGCACTAAGTACCAGATCGACCAATTCTGCATCAGGGTACAAAACATCTCACTCCATGAACTTAAATATCAAGTGGCCCACTGAATCATATAATGCCACACGAAGGAAAAAAAAAAGGACCATCAATAAATTCACCATAAACAAATGTCCATTACAGCTTTAAAAAACCAAATTCAACTCCTTACTGTACATCAACAATAAAATGCTTCTACAAAACAACTAAAACGACTATGATCCACTAATAACAAAATTTAGGATAGCTCCCCTAAACAATCCTGCATGATATTATCACAAACTGCATAGCACTAAAACCGACCGCCAAAAAGAAGGGAATTAAAAGAAAATAAGGTAAACGAAACAATCAAATACTCATGACCCGCCTAAATGCTAACAGTAGTAATACAGAAACCCATACAACGCATACAAAAATGGCGAAATAACCCAGAAAGATTCAGTCCATTTCACACCCCAACACATATCCCAAGCAATTAAAGAATTAAAGGGAAAGAAAACACTAAACACCAAATGGATTTTAGTAATATCATCCTCACCAGCCCTAATGGCAACAATGCTATAACTTACCATCACAAAATCAATTCCAGCACCCGACAAACAAAAACCCATTTAATCACATAAAAGACCCAAATAAAAAACCAACAGAAATTGCAAAACACAAACAAAAACCTAAAGTCCAGTCGATACCAGCCCTAAGACCAGAAGCACCAGCTTTCTTCAGTCCTTTCTTTTTCACAATGAAGCTGGCTCCAATGAAGGAGCTGGAAGAGAGAGCCAACACCAACCCCTTGATGTTATCTGCTGACATTCCCTTGTAAGAGTCCGTCCAGCTTCCATCCGAACTCGCCATTCTCGCTCGGACACCACTGATTCTTTTTCTTTTTCACAAAACCCTCAGGTTTTTCCATTCCATATCATCATCCAAAAGAGAGAGAAGCAAAACTTAAAGACCCCTTATGAATAATTTCAGTTCTTTAGTCTTCTACTTAATCAGAAATGATGAACTGCTTGATTATATAACATTTTACTACACAGAGGAAGTATTATAGATCTTTAAATATGATCCGAGTTCTGGTTCGAAGATTTAACAGATAGAAATAGAGGATATAGGATTTGGGTTGGCTTGGGTCGATCGCGAAATAGAGGAAAAAAGAAAGGTAAACTGAATTTTTTGTTCATAAGAGCAGTAAAATTTTGTTTCTATTTTAGTACTAGTGATGGAATCTTACGCAACATTGCCAGAAGGGACGACTTAGAATCAACGCGTGATACGTCATTTATGTAATTGATGTGTATCTATTGACAGGGATATAGATCACGTCATTTATATAATAGATGTCCTACTGACAGGGATATAGTATATTGATGCTCGGTCACTCGAGATGAGTCAGGTTTTTTTATGAGAAATTTTTGGACGGCTCGAGTGCAGCACTTCATATTCGCACCCAACTACGCACCCAACTATTTAAATATAATATTCTAGTATGTGTGAGTCTAGGCGATGGACGATGGGTTGGTTAATTAGGTGTAGCAGAGAACCAATAGGAGAAAGAAACGTGGGGACACTTATCTCTCACAATTTCTCCAAACGGGCTAGCAAACTCGTTGGGTGGGATTTCAATTTTTTTTTGGAAATCAAAACCAAATGTTTCTCTCGATTCTCTCTCTGAATTCTTCACTTTTAGCTCCTCTTCTCAAACCAGATTTCTCTATCCTCTTTGTTGATGTCAAATAAGTGCGTTACTGAGCTGAAGGTCAGACTGCGGAGGTACCTGCATAGGGAAAGAGAACGGCTATGGGGTCGACGGAGGGGATGCCTCCGAGGATGCTCTGATATTTAAGTTAGGGCAAATCAAGTGCATATATCGGAAGTTGAAAAAGAATCTGTCCCTTTTTGAATGCTTACCAAGTCCTTTTTATAGAGTTTCAGAGGCGGTATTGGGCCTAGGGCGGCAGCGATACGACGCCCCAACTGGGTTGGATAATGATGCCTATGAGGCCCAGCTAGGTGGCTGGGGGCCGTTCACTAGGGCTTTCGCCTTGCTGGCTTGATCAGGAGCCCTCCAGATACAAGGGCGGTTGCTCACCTGACATCCCAACTTGGTTTCGAAATGATGCCTAGGAGGCCCAGTTGGATAGCCAGGGGTTGTTCGTTAGGGCTTGGCCTTGATGGCTTGATCACAAGCCGTTTACGTGTCTGGAGTAGTTTGTCGACCTGACAACCAACTTGGTTGGGCAATGATGGCGTGGAAGGCGGTGATGACGTGGGGGCCGAGCGGCCCTGTAGGTCGGTCATGACCTGGAGGCTGAGCTGCCTGGTCCTGGATCGTCCACGTGTCTTCTAAAGACCTGCTGTTAAGTGGATCCATGCGTCGTCTTCCTACTGGAGGGGTATCTTTTTGGCAGTATCAGAGGTCCCCCACTTCCTTAAGTGCAGCACTGTGGTTAAGGAAGTAGCATAACTGGGTTGGCATTTATTCATTTATGGAGACATGATGTCGGGGTCGAAGATGTGCTTTAAGGCAAAAGAGAATGGACCGAGGACTTATGGAGCAATCCATCTCCTCGGCCAAGAACACCATGGATCCGAGGACAAGTGGAGCAATCCATCTCCTCGGACCTTGAAGAGAATGGGCCAAGGACTTGTGGAGCAATCTATCTTCTCGGCCAAAAACACCATGGGTCAGAGGACTAGTGGAGCAATCCATCTCCTCGGACCTTGAAGAGAATGGGTCGAGGACTTGTGGAGCAATCCATCTCCTCGGCCAAGAACACCATGGGTCCGAGGACTAGTGGAGCAATCCATCTCCTCGGACCTTGAAGAGAATGGGCCGAGGACTTGTGGAGCAATCCATCTCCTCGACCAAGAACACCAAGGGTCCGAGGACTAGTGGAGCAATCCATCTCCTCGGACCTTGAAGAGAATGGGTCGAGGACTTGTGGAGCAATCCATCTCCTCGGCCAAGAACACCGTAGATCCAAGGACTAGTGGAGCAATCCATCTCCTCGGACTTTGAAGAGAATGGGCCAAGGACTTGTGGAGCACTCCATCTCCTCGGCCAAGAACACCATGGGTCCGAGGACTAGTGGAGCAATCTATCTCCTCGGACCTTGAAGAGAATGGGCCGAGGACTTGTAGAGCAATACGTCTCCTCGGACCTTAAAGAGAATGGTGTTTCATCTTCGTAGTGGCGGTGGGAGAGACACGTGGCTGCTTTAGCGTGAACAATAGAGCATAGTAATAATGATTTTCCCTTGGGAACTGAGAAGGCTTTTTAGGGAAAACGGCGGTAGCTTCGGGGAATGGGATGTCTTTTGGGGAAGTGTGAGACTTTGCCTCGGGCCTCTCAAAGGACTCCCGGTTTTACGCTCGCATTAAATGTCCTCGTTTGCTATATAAGGAAGTTTAGGTTTCTTCTCTCTTCATTCACTTTCAATCTGAGTTTGCTAGTTTAGAGAGTAACTTTTTGAAAGTCCTCGTCCTCGCCCTAGTGCAGCGAGTAAGTTCTTGAGAGTCCTCGTCCTCGCTCGCAATCTTTTCTTCACCGTTAGGATCTGTCTTGGTGTTAGCACTTCGTGGTTTTGCTGAGGTCGTGAAAAGGAATTGTCTTTCACCAACTGTTGGAAGCTTAGGAGGCGCTTAAGTCCAAACTCTTCGGACTTTGGTGAGTTCGTCTACCCTTCTCTTTACTCATGTCTTCATTTGAACTTTATCACGATAGGCCTAGCGGTAGCAGTACTAGTAGGAGTAGCATAGAAAGTACTCGTAGTAGTTGTAGTACGGAGGACGAGAAGATATCCTCGTCTTCGTCGAGGGGAGAACGCCCTGAAGGGACCGGGCCGTCTCCGGGTCCTTGGGCCTTGGTACCATATATCCCTCTGGGGAATTGTCTGGGTCTGAAGGGAGTTCCTTCTCAGAAGACAGAGAGGTCAGACTATTGACAGATAGGGATAGGGCATTGACTGAGATTAGAGAGACCTCAGCTGGAGAGGAGAGAGAATAGTGGCATTATGCCGCAATAGAGGTCCCTAGTCAGATCAAGGGAGAAGACTTAGCGATGATTCGGAAGACGTACCGTATCCCAGACGAGTACGCTCTCCGGTTGCCTAAAGTGGGGGAGAGGGCCTGCGACGTTCTTCCCGACCGAGCCCCTTACGAGCTTTGCGTCTACGAACATCAGTTGCAAGCTGGGCTGCGGTTCCCTTTTCATCCCTTTTTTCGAAATATCCTCCGATATTTCGGTATCGTGCTATGTCAGATTGTACCAAATTCGGTGCGACTGATCATGGCCTTCCTCTACGTCGGCGGGGCAGTGGGTAGACCGTTAACTATGGACGTGTTCAAAGCTCACTTTCTCATTAGTAGGCACGATCAGACCGGCTGGGTAGTTTTTAGTACTCGGCCGAGAAGAAGGTTGTTGCAGAAGACACCTTTATCCATTAAGATATGGAAGAAGAATTTTTTCTTCGTTCAGTCGGATAAGGACTTTGGCCTTCCTCGATCTTGGAGTATAGACCGGACCGGGAAGTGCAAGAAGGTGGGTCTTCGCCCCTATGAGCAGGAGACTGTAGATGCAATGGTGGGCTCACCTATTGACGTCAAAGTCCTCTATAACAATGAGGCGTTAGCTCGGCGAGGTCTCTGCCCCCCTCTCCTGGGCCTTCCCTTGAGAGTGGTACACTTTTTGTTCGTCACTTTTCCCTTCAGTTATTTGTCTTTACTTAACACTAAATACTTTTCTCTTGTTTGTATGGGCAGAGATGGAGGCCGTGGCTCGTGCAAAGGAATATGCCAAGAAGGTGGCCCTGGAGAAGCGGAGGGCTGCCCGGGCTGAGAAGCAGCAGGCTTCTGGGTCAGGAAGCAGGAAGAGGTCACGGACCCAGCCCCCCGTACCCATAGAGCTGGAGACTCCACCGAGGTCCCAGTCTTAGCCCGAGATGGTTTTCGATCCTATCGCTCCTCCACCAGGTTCACCCATGGTCAAGCCTATCCCGGCTCCAGCTTCGAGTCAGGGAACTGCTGCAGAGGCCTCTGTGTTCATACCCGAGTGGGCCTTGAGGTCAGACGATTCTGTTTTCACGCATCCTTGAGTAGTGCGTGAGCATCTGACGAAGGAGACTCTTCCTCGAGATGTCGCGGAGCTAGGACGGAAGACCACCGAGTCTCTCTGCGCAGCTGCGGAGACAGTAGCATCCCAGGTACGTTCTATGTTTTATCAGTAAGTCCTTTAAATCTCTAGCTTTCAAATCTCTAACATGTTTTCGCTGGTTTTCAGATGGGAGCTATCATGGGCGCGACAGCTCGTCGCTGTATGGAGACAGCTGAGCTTCTTAGGCGGGCTCAGCGCCAGGTAGAAGAGAAGAACAAGACGGTATTCCATCTTCAGGCGTTGCTGGAATCTGCCAGGCAGGCTCGGTCTGATGCTAAGGCCCGAGTTCAAGAGGGTGAGGCCCGTACTCGAGCTGTCGAGGAGGAGATCGAGTCTCTCATTCGAGCAGCTGTGGAGGGGGCGGAGGCTCGCGCTCAAGTGGCTATGGAGCAGGCTCTGGCTTCGTTTAAGGAGTCGGAGGCATATCAGTCGGTCGTTGTGGCCGAAGGGGGCCAACAGTACTATTCCGGGATTATGGACGCGAGGGGGAAGGCTGAGGCTCTATACCCTGAGCTTGATTTTTCCAGCTTGGACCTACTGGGTCCTGAGGATGAGGAGCTAGAGGTTCTAGATGAGGACCAGGATGAGGAACAGGAGCAGCATAGGGATTAAGAGGACCATCCAGGCACCGGGTCTCCGACTCAGGGTGATGCGGCTTTAAACTGACCGTGCCTTCATCCGGCCCAACCAGAAGTTGTAGCTAGTTTTGGATTCCGGAGCCAGTAGTACTTCTTTTGTTTTTTAGATTGTTTTGTAACGAACTCCAAACTTTTATATATATAATGACTATGCTTTTACTTTGGGTGTTATGCTTTTACATGTTGGTGTGTTACTGAAAAAAACGTTGGAGGTGTTCAGCGTTCCAAGTTCGGGGGATGGGCTTCCCACCAAGCTCTTCAAGCTCAAAAGTTCCAGGGCGACATATTTTTCTGATTCGATAGGGCCCCTCCCAGTTAGGGACCAATTTGCCTGATTCTCGAGGCCTAGATACTTCATTCTTTCGTAAGACGAGATCATGGAGACAGAAGTGCTTTACTTTTACTCTTGAATTGAAGTACTTGGCAGCTCGCTGTTGATAAATGGCAATTCGAATTTGGGCCTTATCCGGGGCTTCATCGAGAAGATCGGTGTTCATGCGAAGGGCTTCCTCATTGCTTCGTTCCTCGAAGTTTTGTACTTGCAAGGAGGGTACTCCTATTTCTAAAGGGATCACTGCCTCGGATCCATAAGTCATGAAGAAGGGGGTTTCTCCCGTAGGTGCTTGAGCCGTGGTTCGATATACCCAAAGTATGTTGGGTAAATGGTCTGTCCACTGCTTATCTGCTTCGTCTATTCGCCTTTTAATGCCTTGCAGGATCGTTCGGTTGGTAACTTCGGCTTGTACATTTGCTTGTGGGTATCCAACAGAAGAGAAACAATGGTCGATGTGTAATTCATCGCAAAATGTTTTGAACTGAACACTGTCAAACTGTTTGTCGTTGTCTGTCACTAATACTTGGGGTACTCCAAACTGACATACGATTGACTTCCATACGAAGGCTCGGGCTTGAAAGTCGGTGATGCTGGCTAAGGGCTCAGCTTTCACCCATTTTGTAAAATAATCTATTGCAACTATGAGGTACTTTCGTTGGCCGGTTGCTCCAGGAAAAGGCCCGAGAAGGTCCATTCCCCACATAGCAAAAGGAAGTGGGCTGACTATTGGCGTTAAAAGGTTTGCTGGCTGATGTGGCACAGCGGCATACCGCTGACAGCTTTGACATTTGGTTACCAGCTCCATGGCTGCTTCCCTCATCTTTGGCCAATAGTATCCTTGACGAAGGATCTTGAACGCCAAGGCACATCCCCCGAGGTGATTTCCACATATACCTTCGTGGACTTCGCGGAGGGCGTAATTAGCTTCGGTTGGGTCAAGATATTTCAAGTAGGGCATTGTCAGCCCTTGCTTATACAGATGATCGTCCAGAATTGCGTATCGGGCAGCTCGAGACATAATCTTTCGGGCTTCGCCTTTGTTGTCGGGAAGAAGACCGTTACGCAGATATTCCAGGATAGGACTCATCCATGTTCTCTCACCAATCACAGGTAAGACCATTATTTCATCGATGCTCGGTATGGCTAGGGTTTCGAGGTAGACCACTCGCCTTGACTCGAGTTGGCAAGATGACGCAAGCCGGGCCAATGAGTCGGCCTTCGTATTTTCCGCCCGCGGAATCTGGTTCAGGGAAAATACTTCAAACTGTGCAGCTAATCTTTTTGCTGCTGCTAGGTAACGAGCGATGTTTTCTCCTCGGGCCTCGAATTCGCAGTTCACTTGGTTCACCACCAATTAGGAATCGCTATATACATGCAAATTATGTACAGAAATCACCTTGGCTAATTTCATGCCCGCGAGTAGAGCTTCATACTCGGCTTCGTTGTTGAATGCTGGAAATTTAAACCTCAAGGCGTACTCAATGGTGAAGTTGTCAGGACCGCTCAAGATGAGCCCGGCTCCGCTTCCAGAGTTAGTGGAGGATCCGTCAACGTGGAGGGTCCATCGTAAAAACGGGCTCAATTTGTTAACATCCTACAGAGACTCTCATTCCGTTAATGGCAGAGTAGTTTCCATGACAAAATCAGCTAGGGCTTGGGCTTTGATAGCTGTCCGAGGCCTATAGCGGATGTCGAACTCGCCCAACTCTATTGACCATTTGACCATTCTGCCAGAAACATCTGGCTTGTGGAGTATTTGTCGAAGGGGCTGGTTGGTGAGAAGAGTGATGGTATGGGCTTGAAAATAGGGTCGTAGTTTCCGGGCCAAAATCAACAAAGCATACGCCATCTTTTCTGCAAGAAGATATCTTGTTTCGGTATCGTGAAGTACCTTGCTGACATAATACACCGGCTTCTGTGCGCCTTCCTCTTCTCGAATTAGGACGGAGGCCACTACTTCGGGTCCGACCGAGAGATACAAGAAAAGTTCTTCGCCGACCACTGGTTTGGTAAGTACGGGGGGTGTCCCTAAATATATTTTCAGCGCCCTGAATGCTTTTTGACAATCTTCGTTCCACACAAAGTTCTGGGTCCGACGAATGGCCTTAAAAAATGATAGGTATTTCTCGACCGGCTTCGACATGAATCGGCTGAGAGTCGTTATCCTTCCAGTGAGTCGCTGGACTTCCCTCACAGTCCGAGGTGGGCCCATGTTAAGAATAGCATCGATCTTCTCTGGATTGGCCTCTATACCTCTGTGGGTTACTATAAAGCCGAGGAATTTCCCTCCAGTGACTCAAAAGGCACATTTCGTGGGATTCAACTTCATGTGATGATGGCGAAGGGTATCAAAAGCTTCTTGGAGATCGACTTCGTGGTCTTTCGTTTCGACGCTTTTGACCAGCATGTCATCTACATATACTTCCATATTCCGACCTATCTGTCTTTTGAATATCTTGTTCACTAACCTCTGGTAAGTGGCCCCGATGTTTTTCAAACCGAATGGCATGACTCTATAACAATAGAGGCCTTGTTCTGTAACAAACACCGTTTTCTCTTGGTCAGGCTGGTGCATGAGGATCTGGTTATACCCGGAGTAGGCATCCATTAATGTTAACAGTTCATGGCCGGATGTTGCATCAACGAGTTGGTCAATCCGGGGCAAAGGAAAACTGTCTTTTGGACAGGCTTTATTTAGATCTGAAAAGTCTATACAGATTCGCCACTTGCCGTTTGCCTTTTTTACCATTACAATATTGGATACCCAGTCTGGATAGCTCACCTCTCGGATGAAGTTAGCCGAACGTAATTTGTCAATTTCTGACTAGACAACTGCCTGTCGCTCAGGAGCAAATGACCTTTTCTTCTGGATGATTGGCTTGTGGGTCGGATCCACACTTAAGCGATGTACGATGACATCTGGGCTGATCCTCGGTATATCTGCAGCGGTCTAGGCGAATAGGTCTTGGTTTGCCCGTAGAAGGGCTAACAGGGATTCTTGGAATGTGTTGGATAGGTTTGAACCAATTTGGACAGTTTTGGTGCTGTCTTCGCCGAGGGGGACCGTGAGTACATTTTCTACGGGCCGACCTCGTAGGTTGTTCGCTTCGTCTCTAAGGTCGTCCAGTTCAAGCGGTAGGGCTTTCGTCTTCTTACCTTTTATTGCACTGAGATAACAAGATCTGGTGATTCGTTGATCTCCTTTGATTTCACCTACTCCGTGATGGGTAGAGACAACCGCTCGGAGTTTATTCAGTGTAGGTCGTCCAAGTATCATGTTGTAGGAGGAAGGTTGTCGAACAATTAACAAAGTGGAGTGCACAGTTGTTGTTCGGGGTGTCGTCCCTGCAGTTACCTGGAGGGTTATGCTGCCTTCTGTAAAAACCGGTCCCCCTGAGAAGCCATAGAATGGGGTGGAGACCAGCTCTAGATGTGTATCGCCTAGTTGCATTTGTTGAAAGGCATCATAAAAGAGAATGTCGGCCGAGTTTCCGTTGTCGACCAGGACTCGTCTTATTTCATGATTGGTCACGAGGAGTGAAATTACAACAGCATCGTCATGTGGGATATGCACTCCTTCTAAGTCTTCGTCCGAAAATGAAATGATCTCTCCGGTCTTAGGTCATTTATGAGGTCCAGAGACAGAGGCTATTGACCTAACATAAAACCTACTGCGAGCATGCGACCCCCCTCCAACAGCGGGCCCTCCGTAAATGGTCTTGATGATCTTTGCCACGGGGGTCTCTGGTTTTTTCTGGCTAGGCTCCCTATAACTTGGCCCTGGGCTCTTCCGAATTGCCCTTGTAGGTCTGTTTCGCTCGAGAGGGCGTTCAGGGCTTCTGCGTGCTCGTTCATCGAATTTCTCCTGTCGTGGCCCAACATATTCTTTTAGATGCCCTCGATTGATGAGGGCCTCGATCTGGTTTTTTAAGGCCTTACATTTTTCCGTGTCATGGCCGAAATTTCTCTGGAACCTGCACCGAGCATTTCGATCTGGGTTGAGGTTTGGCGGTCTTGGGGGCCATTGCAAGAGGTCCCTGTCGTGAATCTGCATTAGAATGTTGGTCCTTGAGGCATTCAGTGGCGAGTAGCTGTGGAATTGCCCCGGAGTTCTGGCTCCGGTTCCGAAGGCTGCAAGATTTCGAGGTCTATCCTCAAAAGGCCTGAGGGTTCTGGGTTTCTCATCGTGAAACGGTCGCTTAGTGGGCTCGCGGCAAGGACTAGTGGGGCCTCTCTTCCTCCTTTCTGTGTCTCCTTCGCTTTCTCGTCGGAACGTCTGATCATCTTCTGTCAGCATGTATTTTTCGGCTCGTGCCAAGACTTCACTCATATCCACGGGCGGACGTCTGATGAGTTTTGAACTGAAGAATCCGGATCTTAGTCCATTTTTGAATGCCAAGAGCTGAACACTGGAATCAAGATCTGGGATCTCCCAAGCTGCAGTATTGAATCTAGAAATATAGGTGCGAAGCTTCTCCCCTTTTGACTGGACAATATTGAACAGTGACTCCGAAGTTTTCTTGGGTCCTTTGCTGCTGATGAAATGAGAGGCGAAAACATAGCTTAGGTCTTTGAACGTGCGGATGCCTCCTGGTTTCAAACAGGAATACCACGTCCTAGCCGCTTTCTCAAGGGTTAATGGAAATGCCCGACACATCACAGCGTCCGAATGTCTATGGAGGGTCATTGTGGTTCGGTAGTGCTGGAGATGATCCAGGGGATCAGTGGATCAATCGTAAGGTTTGATTTGTGGCATTCGAAAATTTGGTGGGAGGGGGGCGTAGAGGACTTCTTGTGTGAAAGGTGGGTCCTGCACATCGAGATCATCGCTAATACTGTGGCTGCATTCTCTAAACGCCTCATTAATTCGCCCCTCTATGTCCTCGATCTGCTTGCCAAACCCTTCGCTGTTCTTAGGCACGGGACTTTCTCCTAACTTGGCTGGGGGAGGTGAGTGGGTTGTCGAACAGTCATCAGCTGGTGGGCGGCAGTTGGCAGAACCGTTGTGACCTGGTTCTTGTGACGGGAGTGGTACAGTATGCTGAAGTCTCTCGCGAACTTCGGCAGCCAGATCGGCTACTAGTTGTGCGAGCTCTGTGAATTGCGCCTGGAGCGTACCTTCATTCGGGTGAGCCTCGGGTTTGGCTGAGGAACTCGCTCCCGACTGTTGTCCCGACCGTAGTACGCGAGTGCCTAGATCCCTGGCGGGTGTTTTTGGGGGCATGATAACAGATGAGTTCTTTTGGACTTCTTCGCTGTTACTGTCAGCGAGAGATGTGGTTTCCCACGAACAGCGCCAATCTGTTGATGCCAAATATGTGCGTTACTGAGCTGGAGGTCGGACTGCGGATGTACCTGCACAGGGAAAGAGAACAGCTATGGGGTCGACGGAGGGGATGCCTCCGAGGATGCTCCGATGCTTAAGTTAGGGCAAATCAAGTGCATATATCGGAAGTTGAAAAAGAATCCATCCCTTTTTGAATGCTTACCAAGTCCTTTTTATAGAGTTTCAGAGGCGGTATTGGGCCTAGGGCGGTAGCGATACGATGCCCCAACTGGGTTGGGTAATGATGCCTATGAGGTCCAGCTAGGTGGCTGGGGGCCGTTCGCTAGGGCTTTCGCCTTGCTGGCTTGATCAAGAGCCCTCTAGATACAAAGGCGGTTGCTCACCTGACATCCCAACTTGGTTTCGAAATGATGCCTAGGAGGCCCAGTTAGATAGCCAGGGGCCGTTCGTTAGGGCTTAGCCTTGATGGCTTGATCACAAGCCGTTTACGTGTCTAGAGTAGTTTGCCGACCTGACACCCAACTTGGTTGAGCAATGATGGCATGGAAGGCGGTGATGACGTGGGGGCCGAGTGGCCCTGTAGGGCGGTCATGACCTGGAGGCTAAGATGCCCGGTCCTAGATCATCCACGTGTCTTCTAAAGACCTGCTGTTAAGTGGATCCACGTGTCGTCTTCCTATTGGAGGGGTACTATTTTGGCAGTATCACTCTTAAACCAGATTTCTCTTTTCACATACGACTCCCTCTCTCCTGCATCTGGTCTTTCTTCTCCTCCGCAACTCCACTAAGGTATGGTACACTTGTCTTTTATATTTTAGCTTTCTTAATCCTATTTTTTGTAATTAATTTCAATGCTATATATTTATAGTGTATCTTTTTGTTAAATCAATTGGTAGAATGTGGGACTGGAGCTATGTACCAAGCAGTATTGAAGAAACTATTTGGTATTTACATTTGAAAAAAATAAATAAATAAACATTACCATTTGAGATCTGTACCTTCTTTTTCCCTGCGCCTTTTTATCCCCATGTTTGTCATGAGTTTCAAATTTTGACTCGCAAAAAGGCAATGATGAGTTATTTCATACTACAGTTGATGTTGGGGAAAAAATTTATGGAAGGGGTGACGTCAAGGTCCTAGCACTTTCCCGTCAGCTTAGCTCACTCGATTGCACATTCTACAAGCAAAAAGGAACACATTAGCCAAAAAATGATATCACATAACAATCTAAGGATGACGCAACAATGAATACGAGCAAGATGTAACAAGCACTTAGCAAGCAACAAGCGGCGTGCCCGGGGTGCACACCCAGTTCAAGCAAAACAGACCACAGACAGACGGGCATGCCTCGAGGCACACACCTAGATCACCAAGCATATACTAGCCAAAATATGCTATAACACATAACCAACTCTAGGCCCATGGATACATAAAAGCTTTATTAATATAAACATCTTACAAGCATGTTGTTGGGGCAGGGGGCACCAACCCCCAAGCATCCAGTAGGACAATATACTTAATCATCATCGGTGAGCAACTAGCTCACCTCCCTAAGAAAAGAACTGAAGAAACATCTATTGTACATTTAATCTGCCATGTGAACAAATTGTTATTATTACTGGCTCCCTTTCAGGTTAGTTTGTTTCTAGATATCCTAGAGTGCAAGGTGATGCGCCATTTTGAAAAGGGGGACTATGTAAGGCTCATATGACTTTGGTTACTGTTTCCAGTTGTACTAAACTTGATAGCTTTTGCTCTTAATTATTCACGTGTGCTCATATAAGATTTCAGCTTTAGTAACTAGGGAATTCTATACAAAGGAGTATTTTCAAGGATTCGCATGAATTTTTGTATTCAATGCAGAGGTTTTGCTAAATTTTATAGGATTTCTCTCTCAATTTCTCTGCTTTATTTAATTGACATGTTTTGCTTTTATATTCTAAGGAGCCTATTTTCTGTATTTGCTGCGGTTGAGCATAATCTAGAAGCCAAAGATGTTGCAAGGGGAGCTTTGAAATCCCCATGGTGGACTCTGGGTTGCAAATACAAGGGTATGGGACTCTTGGATCATAACTGTCACTACTTCCCTATGTTTTTTGTCTCTTCTCTTTTGAGACTTCCCCCTAAAAAACTAAATAAATAAATAAAATTCGAATTCATAATTCCTGTTCACAAAGTTGCACGATGCGAAGATGAGCAAATTGAGTATATTAAGGAGAAAGTTACAGAATATAGGAGGCAAGAAAATCTAAACAAGGGAAATGCACTTGCTTAGGTTATTTGATTTGAACTCATATATCTATTTTTGAACTTTAATAAATACTAACTGTTATTATGAAAAAAGTAAATAATTAAAGTCTATCTTTATTAATTCAACCTTGCAGATTGCATTGTATGAAGTTGTTTTTTTGTTGGATCTATCTTTTGTTGAAGGGTCTTGGGATGACTCTGTGGAGCAGATTAATTGTTGAATGTTATAAGGAAGCTAGACTCCATGAGGTTTGGGAATTTGTACGATGCAGAGATCAAGATATCAAGAGATTTTTTTTAAATTTTTTTTTTGCTTCCGAAGGCATATTGGGAAATGAAATTTGCTTTATCTAGAAAGGAAACATGTTTCTTTGTCCAAATAATGATCAGATTAACCTCATTATCTAGGGAGATTGAGCAAATGTTGTAAGGCATTGATCTTA